>JAHXMU010000724.1:1188895-1532517 GCA_019455685.1 Philornis downsi | reverse complement strand
AAATAAAATAAAATAAAATAAAATAAAATAAAATAAAATAAAATAAATAAAATAAAATAAAATAAAATAAAAATAAAAAATGAAATAAAATAAAATAATAAATAAAATAAAATATGGAATTTTTTGAAACATTTTATTTCAACGATGTGTTTTTCACGCTCTGAAATGTGTTTTTTTGTTAGCATCGAAAATGTTGCGACACTTTTTCATCTGTACTCGTTTAGAAGTTAAGATTTTAGGGACAAGAAATACCAGAAAGGGTCGCAGAAGAATTAATATTCATCTTGAGTGCCATCATCCTAAAACGGTTTTCAAATTTATTCGCACGTCTCGTACGGATTGTCTACACTCTGAAATAATTGCGTCAGCTGTGCAATTTTGTTGACATGTCATGAAGATGTCTCTTAAACATAATCATCGATTATTAGAAAAGTCGTAAAGAGTGACTTTTGACATTGTCATTAAAAAAACAACTTCCAACTAAGAATCGAATAATTTTATATTTAGAATTGGAACATATGTTACTTCTAATCGGCCTAATTTCGCCATGTGTCTAATTTCATTCAATGTAACCTTGACTTTATCGCAATCCAATTTGCGCTGACTTTCAAACCCAAACTTTCGTGTGAATTTTAATTCGTTTTGTGATGCGATAGAATATTTGCATTTCAGATAATGAAATTTAATTAGTTTGAATTTGAAATCAAAAGAACGCAAAGGTCTATTGAATTAATTAAAAAACAAAAGCGATTGCCAACTAAAATGTCAGGGATATCGTGCAACTTCTAAAGCCACAAATCAAACAGAGAACTATTGTTTATTAGCCAAAATTAGAATGCGCTAAAAGCGCATAAAATAGAACATTCATTTCACTTGTTAGGCTAAACACTTACTGGCTGCGACCTCACCTTTCATGTCGAAAAGGACTAATTGAAAGTAATGGCTTCCTAAGCGCACACAAGGATAACAGATGAAGGGAAGTCATGCAAAAAAGAAAACGTTGGTGGAGCTTTTGCAGGATCATCTTCTCTGGGTGGTGTCAAGGATGTGTTAAATTTATTGGGAAGGAACTTTTGAAGATGTGAGTGTGGTTCTTAAGCAATTATTGGCAATTAACCTTAATTTGTGTTCAACATGATGTTGCTATGCTTCCTACCATTTTTCAACCTGTGAACGAACAAAGGAATTGGCGAAAGAGAATTAAAGCTACACCTAAATAAATGTATGCACTCGCGTATATACCTACATTCTTGTACACGTATGTATGTACGTACGTATATTTTAAAAATAAACTTGGTCATATCGACATAAATCTTATTGTTTTTGTAATTCCTTACATTCTCTGACACACTTTACATACGTGTAGCACAAGTAGGTACTTGTGGGCAAAGCACAGTGTTGCGAAACGGCACTGCTAATGTTGGCGAGTGTGAATTCGAACGTGCAATCGCGAATGCAAGACTCACTGCGACCTGGGCTGTAGCTTCTGGTTCAACTATATTAAAAACAAAGATCAAGAATTACACAATTCATTATTTCTTCATGAACTTGAATGTTTTAGTTACCAGAATGATCTGATTTAAGTCAAATATGCGCTGTTCTGTTCGACAACTAACTATAGTTATGAAGGTAATTTCATTAAAAAAATTGAGACAGTCGACTTTCAAAAAACTTCTATTGAGGCAAATTTGTCATCAACAAAATAATTCATTATAGAAAGAAATGGGAGGTATTTACTTGGTACAAGGTGGCGCACCAATTGTGCTACAATAAGAAATTTAAATAACTTTCTTTTTAATTAATTTATTTAATTTTTTTTTTATCACATAGAAAATTCAATTTTATTTTATCTAACTAACTGGTTTTAAAGACGATAGACTGTAAATTATCAAAAAATTATTTATTGCTGCCTAAACAGTTGAAGTCGGGATCGCCTCAATTATTGTTTTAATGAATTGCTTCAAATAAGTTAAATTCATTGGCATTTTGTACACCTCTTGCTTGACATAATCCCATAAAAAAAACGTATGGCGCGGTTGGGTCGTCAGCTGACCTTATGGCCTTTAGTGCATTTTTGGTGGAGCTCCGCTATAATCGGTCTGGCTACGTGTGCAGTTGCTCCATTTTGCTGGAAGCAAATGCTGTCGAAACTGCTACGTCTTCGGTGCAGTTCTGGGTAAGAAGAAAACTACTTCAAAATCTACAAATAACGGCCTCCCTTTGGTCCCCGTTTTGTGTTCATGCGCTACCCTGTACCAACCAGGTCTGGACTATAATGTAGATGCATAAGAACACCCCCAACCAAACAACTCGAGCTTCTGGCGACTCATTAGCGGTGTGTGTTGCCTGGGATTATCCTGATGCAACACAATTCCTTTTCTATAGGCCAAAACTGACGGCTTCCGGGTGTTTGCTTTCTTCAGATGGTCCAACTGTCGACAGCACAAGTTCAAATTAAGGCAGCAGCTCATAGGAGATAACAACCTACGAACCTCACCAGACGCGGCACGGCTTTCTGTCTGTCAATCTTGATCGGCCACCGTTGGCACCGGCTCGCCGCGATACTACCATGACCAATTTTCGCTTGCCGTACCCACTACAGAAATGGGTCGATTTTGCTGTGATACAACAGCAATTCACGGATGCATATTCAATCCATGAGGTTTTTTTTTGCGTTAACTCGTTTGGTACCCATACATCGAGTTTCTTTTCATGTCCAGCGTTATTCAAGTGGTTCCAAACGGTTTTTGTGCAATGTTTACCTCCTAGGGTATCGGAACAGTGGGCTTAAAAATTTTAATTTTCGACAATTGACTTTCAAGAGCATGGTGCATCTTCAACATAAAAGTTACCAGAATGCAATAGATGAAAACAAAATTGCACTTATTTGGTTATTACGGTATCAGGACCATAAACACTTCGTAGACGTTCCCCGATGACTTATGACTAATTTTCTCTTTGCTGGTGTCCATCCTTGACGCGTAGTCAAATACGGAGTCAAGCAATCATGAAATTATGGTGTCTTGAGTACAAAATCTTATCTTTCCAAAATCTTATCTATAAAACGTAATGGAAAAATAATGAATTTTTTCTTAATTCCCTTGAATCCCATGAATTTGATATGAGAGGGCTTCTCGAATTCTGCCGACTCACACCAATTCTATTTTTAGATCCACCCATCGAGGCCGATAGTTTAATTACTATTTCAAATATCAATTTGAAAATATTTTACTAGACTTATCGATTACTCGACTACTCGAAGTGGTCCTCAGGCACAATAAGGCAACTATCGTTCAGTAATAGTTGGTTGTATCAAGACTGAACCCCACGATCAACGCACTATAGCCGTGTGTTCTAAATGTCGCACCGCGGCCGGGACGATTCAATTACATGACTTTAGCTCAGCTTTTTTTGGAAAATGATTACATTTTGACAATTCAAAATGTTCTATGATTTCAACCATTCTCCAGACACTCTCATGTAACCATTCAACAAATATGCCAATACAAAAAGAAATGCATGAGATAAAAAAAAACATATATAAGACTCAGTGTAGACAGTCAGAATGAAAGGCAGATAGTTGCCGGCTGAAGCTTTAGGCTCAGTTACAATATATATTTTACAATAAGTTTAAAAACAAGGAAAAAATATTGTAGTGGCCATCAGCATGTAAGAGGTGGTCCTATAATTTGCAAAAATTATTACGAATGAGAAAAGCAGAAAGTGTTGCAACAACAACTGGTTAAAATGAAAGTAAAGAAGCAAACGTCTTCCGCCGCCGCCGTCGCCGCCGCCGCCACCACCACCATCACTTTAGTGAGACGCAACATGCGTGGCACCATCAGCACATCAGCACAACCGCAGTAGAATGTAAAAGAATTGTTTTAACCAGAAAAAACATGTGTATAACACAGCCCGTGGCTGTGGCTTTGAAGCTACCACAAATTGAATAAAAGGAAAGCAATTCTCAATTTGGTTGCCGTGGAGATGCACTGTGGAACTTGCATCGCAAATTCCACTCACATATGTCCACGTGACGGCACCTGGGAAGGATGTTATGACATATATCATAGAAAGCGGGAAATACGAGCGGCACAAACTCTGCACGGCACCGCTTGTTGCAACGAAAATATTAGCAAAAGAATAAAGCAAAACCTTTAACATCCCAGATAAAACAATTAATAAAATTGTAAACTTAAACAAAAAGTTCATCAAAAACTTGTAATAGAGAAACACAAAGTATTAACTTACAATGTGAGGCATTTATTGATCGTATTTGCGTTATGCAATCAATAAAAACCTGACGCTAAAGTTGTTTTTGGATCGACAAAAAAGCGTTTTTTTCAGTCGATTGAGAAAATCGCACAATAACGATAATAGTTTGAATTTATTTTATTGAAAAATTACATATTGTTTGGAAAGAAATATATGTACATGAAGTTTTTAAATGTTCGGTGTCTAATATTTTTCTTTTTAACGTAAAACTACAGGGTGTTCGTCAAGACTGTCAAGACTAATGTTTACCAAAATGGCGTCAAAACAATGTAATATACCTTTCCGACAACGTACAGGGTGTTGTGTTGTTTTTTCATGGTTTTTGATATATTAGACATTCCTTTGCATAACCCTACAAAATCTGTAAGTTTTTGAAGTTCTTTTATGAAGATTAGTTAATCGTCCTAACTTCATTCCATTGTAAAGTGGAAAAGAATTACAAAAAACGAAAGACTGTAGGGATTCCAACTCAGGATTTGAATGAAATATCCGATTTTGTAGAAAATGAGAAAATTGACTTTATGACTATTAAGCAAAATATATTCGTTAATATCGTAACTCCCTCAAAATTAAGAACATGCGTATAATGGTCGTTAGATTTTCCTCATCTTTTTACCATTCCATAAAGACAGTGGAGTAAAACCAACACAGATTTTCATTACAGGACAGTATATTAACTGGAACTTTCATCAATATTAAAAAATAAACAGAAAAACAAATAAAATCAATAGGAAAATCTTCATTATCACATAAAAGAAATATTCTTAGCGTTTATTTCATAAAAATTATTTTTTTACAGTGGTGATTTTCAATTTCTTAATTGTAGCGAGCTCAAAACATGATGACAGTGTTGTTGACCTTTACATAGCCCCGAAGGAAAGCTTGGAAGGGCAAATTAACTGACAGTCGGTTATTCAAGAGCTAAATGATAAGTAGCGTCGCTTAGTTAAAACCAAATGCCGTATAGACCAGTAAGGCTAAATCTTTTCATATTACCGAACAAAAATAGCTGAACAGTTTAATCTATCATAAAATCTCTGCTCGAAAAATTATGCGAGGTGTGTTCAAAAAAAAGGTGAATTTTCAAATTTCGCGGGCTACATACATTCGACTTTCGATTACTATTTTTTTTATGTTGGTACACTTGTCTCGAAGATATGTTGACGGTTTTATCCATATAGCATATCTAGTTTGTTTGTGAGAGATATAAATAAGACAAGTGTTTTGCGTGTTCGGCAATTTTCTGCTATCGAAAACAAATTGATCAAAGAAGTTGCATCAAATTTTGTCTGAAGAATGGAATTAAGTGCTTAAAAACATCGAATTTGCATCAAATTTTGTGTAACAAATGGAATTAAGTGCTCAAAAACACTGCAAATCTTGACAGTGGAATACGGTGAGAGTAGTCTGAGTCAAAAGAAATGTTTACAGGTGGTACAAGCCTTTTACAGAACGTCAAGAAGAATGACGACGCTCGCTCTGGACGCCCCAGCACATCAACAACCGACGAAAATGTTGAGAAAGTGAAAGTGATGGAGAATTGTCGAATCACAATTAGAGAAGTTGCTGAGGTTATCGGCATATCGGTTTTCGAAAATTTTGGGCATGAAGCGTGTGGCAACGAAGTTCGTTCCAAACTTGTTGAATTTTGACCAAAAACAACGTCGCATGAGCAATGCTCAGGAATTGTTGAATGACGTCAACGATGATCCAAATTTCCTTAAAAGAGTCATAACTGGTGTATATGAGTATATGGTTATGACATCTAAACCAAAGCCCAATCTTCCTTATGGAAGAGTCCAGGAGAGCCAAGTTCGATGAAATGTCAAGGTTTTGTTTTCTTTGATTACCGTAGTGCATCAGGAGTTCTTACCACAAGGCCGTACGTAAATAAGCAATATTACCTCGAAAAAAACGCCCGGAATTGTGGAAAAAAATTATGGCTTTTGCATCATGGTATTGCACCTGCTCACTCATCTTTGCTTGTGAAAGATTATTCGTCCAAAACCAACATCGTTATCATGCCTCAGCCACCGTATTCACCAGATCCCCCTGCGACTTTTGCCTGTTCCCAAGATTGAATAGACCCATGAAAGGACGGCGTTTTGCGTCGATTAAGGAGATATAAACCGAATCGCTGAGAGAGCTCAAGGACATACCAAAAAGTGAATTTCAGAATTGTTTCAAGGAATAGTAAAAACGCTGGCACAAGTGTACTTTATCTGAGGGGGACTACTTTGAGGGATATAAAATAGAAATTGATGAATAAATAAATATTATTTAAGAAAAATGAAAATTCACTTTATTTTTTTAACATACTTCGTATCGTAGCGAATTATTCTACACTATCAGTAGTGCGAATTGCTCCTCAGAGCGATTTTTATCGATTTACCCCAATTGTGCAATAGGACTAGGTTACGAATGACTTCCGCAAACGTGACGTACAAAATCTTGTCGATTCCTCCAGAAAAACTATTTTTGATAGATCCTTCGTAACAGCATATATTCGGCATGTTTAAGCGATTCTTCCAAACATAGGAAATTCGGTTGATTTTTCCTAGAGGGAAGATTTTTGTTTTCTTTTCCCAATTTAAGGATCACTTCGTTCTTTCATTCTCAGCAGAATGATTTCGTTTATTTCATCTAAACAAAAGTAATTTTTCCAAACAAAAAGATTTCAGCCAAGCTTTCCTAATAGAATAACTGCTCCCAATGGAATAATTTCAACGCAACGCCACTCATTTACTTCCACCTATCTCCGACCGGATTTTTGGTGGAATAAATATTATGATATTGCTGACTAGGGCAAAGAAAAGGAAAACATCTTCATTCTTCTCCATCAAAGAATCCTTATCAATTTTTTTCAGCACAACGATATCAGAAGAACCTTCAAAAAAGAAATATTTCGATCAACACTCGATATTTAGGTATACGATAGGGCTCACTGATTTTAAAAATAGAATGCGTGTAAATCCACTGAATGTGGCAGGCTCTACTATATCCCATCCACAGGATGCAAGGGACTTTGTTTGTTTATTTTGGCCAATTCTACCTAACAGAAAGGAATTGTTCTATTTTTTATTCCAAAAGAATAATTTCGGTCGATTCTTCCATGTAACGTGATCGTGTCGGTCCTCTACACTTAACAAAACGATTTCGCCCCATTTCGGCAGATCCTTTCTAGCAGAGACGATTCTCACCGATAGAGCGAGTTTGACTCTTTTCAAAAGAAATACTTTGGATGATCCCTCTAATGAAACAATATTTGATTGTTCCGCGCAACATGATTTTTATAGATTCTACAAAAGAATTTTAGCCGATCGAATTTAAACGATATTCCCAATGGAAGTATTTAGGTAAATTCCCTCTTACAAAGCGATTTTCTTCGATTCTTCCCAGCAGATCTACTGCTACTGAAGCTTTTCTACATTAAATATGTAATCATAATGCAGTTACAACCGCGAGCTATGAACAACCTTCACAAATTTTAAACATAAATCTATAGGAAGTTGACTTCGATAGGTATAATCTAACCAACGTCAAACTCAATAAAAGCTATCAGTGCCGCCGGAATAACTCCAAGGAAGTTAAGGCAACAGGCACCGATAATTGAATGACTACCAGGACAAAGATTTATAGTGATAGTGAAGCATAGTATGTATGGAAAAGGAAGCTGCGGACATTAGTAGTATAACGTATATAAGTATAAGTGGACCGTAAAAGTGGAGAAAAGGAAGATAGAGTTCTACTAAGAATCAAGAAATTATAGCTATCCTTATCTGCCAGTAAAGTTGTTCAGAATTTGGATAACGGAATGACGGTGAGTGTGTACCTATTTTTATACACACTTTTAGTGAAAGAAAACAAGGCCGGTGATTGGAATGTGAGCCTATTATGTATTGTTTATTAAAAACCGATCAGGGTATGATACCAGGGGAAACAACATTTTGACTATTGCATATAATGTCGCTTTGTAAAATACCGATAGCAAATCCTAAAACAGAATTGATCTGGCTTTATACTTGGCGCTCACCCGAGAATGGTCCATCTTTGTCGACCGGAAAGCCGCCACCTACAGTCCGAAGGGGCAACACTTATTTATCTTTGTGAATTGACATTGATTTCAGCGAAGATAGGCAAAGATCTTAAAGAGCCATTCTATTTGTTATCGAATGGATCTCTAAGAGTTTAAGAGGTATTAGACAAAATGACAGACTGTCGTGTCTTCTACTATTCAATTTTATAATAGAGAAAATAAAAAGAAGAAAAGCGGTAAATATAAAAGCCGTTAATTGTTGTTTGCGAGTAACGATGATGTAGATACAATCGACCAAAAAATGATATTGAGAATGGCAGTATCCCATGAGGACTGTAAGAATTTTCAGTGTTAATTGAAACTGTAAGTGAAGGAATCAGCACAACAAATTAAAAGCAAACAATGGCGAGATATTTCATTAGTCTTTTATTATTTCCTTTAAATTGCGAATGTAGTAAACTTATTAACAAAATATCATGGAAAGGTATACGAAATATGTTGCGTATATTTTATTAATGCTTCGGAAGAATCGCAAATCCCTTCAAAGCACTTGTGCTAGGAGTTATGCATATCTACTTCTGACAACTTGTGAACTATTAGAGATATCGTCATAACATGTTTTAGATGTATGCTGCTTGGTAAAGGTATAATTTGGAAAAGCTCGCCGGTACATATGAAACACTTGAAAATAGACTGCAAAAATAGAATAATATTTTGCAAAACGACGGCGGCACCTGGCTGGCGAAATATTTGTTTGAAGGGGCGGGAGTCAGCAGCCGAAAATACAAAAATATTGAATGTCCGTGATAATAAATTCGAATTCAACTAGTACTATCGAAGGACTATATCCCGACATAAGTTTGATAGACAAAGAATCCTTCGTCTGCGCACAGTGGGCAAAAATGTTACCAAATGAGTGAACACATGTGACTAAATTGCCGCTTTCTGAAATTGTTCTCAAATATGTGTACAGTATATTTTGAGAGCACTATCGAAGGACTATATCCTGACATAAGTTTGATGGACGAAGAATCCTCTGTTTGCGCACAGTGGGCAAAAATATTGGCAAACGACTGAACATATGAGGCCAAATGGCCGCTGTCTAAAATTGTTCTGATATATGTGTTTGGAAGCATTATCGGAAGACTATATCCTGATAAAAGTTTGATGGACGAAGAAACCTTCGATTGTGCACAGTGGCCAAAATTGCAATTTTGTTTCATTAACAGAGCTCTGTTAACCATTCCAACAGAGCTGTGACAACCAAAGTGGTTTGTAACTTTGCTAGTTACATTTGAATTTATCTTCACGGACATAAATATTGAATGAATTAAAGCTTGCTCTAAAATATATCATCATAAAACATCACCGTTGACGAACAATTCCAATGTCTTGAGAATCAAATAGTAACCATTTGCCGATATTAGAATTCGGTAATTGTGTTAGCTGAGTGTTGGTATACAAATGAAAAGCCTCGGCAAGGAAAGCCTCCAACGTTTAACTCGACGAGCGGCACTAAAGAGGACTACCAAGATTCCATAGCAAGGATCAGTTTATTAATTCCTTACCAAAACTTGATGTGCCTAAATGCACACTAAACGCCAAAGCTAGGTTAGGATCCTTCACGAAATGTAACGAAAACTTTAAAGTTCGGACTTCTAAATAAAATTAAAGACGGATCACCACGATAGTGCAACATTAAAATTTCAGATTATCTTTGTGGGAATATTTGGTATACCCGGACCAATCAACGATAACATCAATTCTGAGAATCAACATTTAATGGTGGTCTAAAAGTTCATGGAAAGTTAAATTTTTAGGCTGAAGTTTCAAAGACGCGATGGCTACATCGACATTAATAGAGGTTAATAAAACAACAACTTAATAACATAATTTTAATGTGTTATAATTTCAACAACACAGCTTGCGGTATAGAAGGGATTTTACAATTTTCTTATCGTGCTATTGAAATGTTAAATCTTTATTGTTTTTACTTTACTATATTATGAACAAATGAATACCTCTTCTTGCGATGCGTTGAAAACTATCAAGAACCACTTCAATTTGTGTGAACGAGAAGTCAATCCATAGTAGACTCACCTGTAAGATAGAAAGAAGACAAAAGTGTAAAAGTGATTGTATATCCAATTTAATTGATAAAGTTTCATACAGAAATGATATACATTGTGGTGTCATTAAAACGGCATAATGAAATACTAATAAAATATGAAATGTAAGACAAATAATGTTGCCTGCCTACTCAACCGCACAAAGCTAAAGAAACTTGCTTGGCTTTAGGGCAATAAAATCCCCTCAGCTTCATTGATGGCATTTTCCATTCATCCATCAATCACCATGTTGGAGTACTGAAAGAAAATCCAATATGAAATCTGAGTCTTATGAACTTAACGTCTGTCTGTCTGTCTATTTGCATTTCGGTTTGAGTACTTCGAAAACAATGGACTATCATGCCCCGTCATTGCAGTAAATTTGTTATGCCATCGCTGATGTTGGGGCAGAAATGGAGTGCAAATATTTTAAATATTTGTAACATTAATGCCACCCGATAATGACTGCGACGATTTCAGTTTAACTGTTTGTGTAAAGTCACATACTGACATACATATTTTTTGTTATGGGGTTAAGTAAACTGCTGATATTTGCATTTAACATTCCTAATAGACTTGTGGGATATCAATAAGCTAATACATTGGGGGTGCATGATAATTACTTAGGCAATCTGGAATACAAATTGAGCAAAAGATGTCATGAATATATAGTATATACGATTACATTGAGAATATCAATCAGGTAGGAACATTCTCTAAATTACCGTATGCAGTGTTGTCTGCCCGGCATGACACCAACGACATGAAGCCAATTTTTACTGTCTGGATCAAAAGGTGGTGATGGTAATTATGATCAAAACAGGTCATATTTTCGTGACTTGTTGCTAAATTTGGTATCAGTTACGATAAGGATGAACTTTGCGATGTATCGTAGTAACTCATTTTCTTAATTTTCATTTTGCGACAAACTCCGAATTTCTTAAAGACGTCACTTTTTAAGTGATCGAAATTTGTAAAATGGAACACGATGTTTACGCAAATTATTCGT
This sequence comes from Philornis downsi, assembly GCA_019455685.1. Lineage (NCBI taxonomy): Eukaryota > Metazoa > Arthropoda > Insecta > Diptera > Muscidae > Philornis > Philornis downsi. The sequence continues at coordinate 1,521,089 of JAHXMU010000724.1, read as the reverse complement.
AACTCTTCAGAGTTATCAGTCGTTTATTCAGTTGGCACTTCACATTAACTTTTATGTATAAAAGTAATATAATATGTAGCATCAAGCAGTAATACAATACAATAATTCAAGGAAATCTATGTCAACTCTGACAATATTAATAAAATATTGGATGGCTGTATTTAAACGTGGCTGTACAAGCACTTCTGAATGCAGAAATACCGAATGTTCATTGTCTGTCGTATGCCAGCATTGCAATGCATTAAAGTTTCAATCAGGTAGGATCGATCATAATCATGTTGCGGAATCTGAATCATCCGAAATTGTGCAACGGTACGCGGTTGCCCATCAAGAAACTGATGAACAATGTGATTCAAGCGACGATCATCAAGGGTAAATTCAAAGGAGAGGAAGTTCTTATCCCACTAATTCCGATGATTCCAACTGATGTTCCATTCCAATTCAAGCGGATTCAGTTCCCCATTCGATTGGCTTTTGCGACGACAATCAATAACTCGCAAAGCCAATCATTGGAAGTCAGTGGGATTAATCACGAATTTCCATTTTTCGCGTATTGGGAAACCGTATTCGTTGTTTGTTTTTGCACCGGAAAACAAATCAAAAACCATCGTTCATCACATCGCTCTCTACTGATTTCGATTCCATTCAAATAAATCACATTGAAATTTGAACTATCTGTGTCTTATTATTACTCGGGAGTTTATCTGAAGGCGTTAAATTGTGGCGAGTCGAAGTTCGCCGGGTCCGCTAGTTATAATTATATTTTTCAACTCGTGGAAATTGTTAAGTGGTAGAAAATTCAGTTCAATGACAACCGCTAATCATAATAAAAACGCTTATTTTAAGAACGATTTCAAAACATGGAAAAAATTTGGCTCACCGAGTTTAAGTAAGTATTTTCTTGCCGATGATTATTAGACAATCCTTGCATTATGAACATATACAGACTCAACCTCGTCTTAGCTATTTCAATACTTATCTAAGGGTTCGTCGTTGTACGTGATTTAAGTTTGAAAATTTCCTCCTCCAAGTGCGACGCAATACGAGAGCCGTTTGGCCAGACAGCCAGACGATCGGACGGACGGAAAAATCTTGAAAATGTTTTCAAGCTGCTCACATGTGTCAACGGAAATATTACGATTACATTGTAACTTTTTTTCTGTTTCTTTGCTACTTTTTTCGCTATTCGTAGAACAATATAAAAATAATAACAATAATGACGAGGACAGTTAAGCAATTATGAAACATGAGTTTTTTTAACTAATTTTATTTTTTTTTTTTTGTGTTAGTTTCTGTTTTTGCGTATTTTTTTCGCAATTGCGCACAAAACATTCTCATGATTCAGTAATTTACTTTTTATGGCTAAAACAAGTAGTCTCGTCCCCGTCAAGAGGCTGTTCATTGAGTTTGCTTCCATTTCATTGAAGTACATAATGTCGTTAATGGATTTTGAGTTGAAAACTTAAAACAAAAAAGTAGCAACAGAACACATTTCTTCTTTGTTTTAATGCCAACAAGCATAATGATCACTATGGATGAGACGAGTAATGAGAACTTCAAATGCGACCAGTCTTTCTTATGATGCTGCTAAGTACTCGTATATTTGTTACGCATGCATAGACTTAACGTATAATCTGTGTTTGCAAATGATTTCTATACGAACTGACAAAGAGAAAATTAAACATCCATTAAGGGATCACTTTGAGATACAGAATTTAATTCCCTTTCAAGGACGATACGCAGAAAAGCCATATAAATGCACAAAGGATAAAGCATTAGTCGACCAGATAATTTATTTTTCAATAACATCGCATTAACTTTTAAGTACTGTCGAGAATGACGAATACATAACGAACATTAGTTCTAAATTAGAGACAAGTCACACGCTATTACATTTCAAATTGAATGATTAATGACAGAAGAGATTGACTTAGTTCGTATCCGTAATTCGAATCTGAACTTCGGCTCGAAGGGCCATTTTGTAAGGACGTAAGCACGATTCTAAACTACAAGTGCTAAAAAAACAACGGTGTCAAGATATGGCAAAATTGGCCTGCAAAACATTGATCTGGTTTAAAGATATACTAATCTTAGTTAAAACTTGAACCTCGCCCCAAAGTACTACTATTGGCAACCAAACGACATGAGGTCTGCTGGGATTCAGCAAAACTAATACAATCTCGATAAAGTGCGAAGTTCAAAAACGATCTACTCTTTTATATCAACAAAATTAGCAAAAGGAAATGATTTTCCGTCTCCACAAATAAAATTGGTCTGTAGGAAAAGCTATGAATATTGTATAAAATATATAAATGACCAAATTTTATGTATGCAAATCTTGAGCAATGTCGCCGTTTTATTTGATGCCAAAACGTTTTCCAAAGGGACGGGTCGATGTTGAAATGGAACGAAACTATCTGTATGTGAGATGTTAAGAAAATTGCCTTTTAATATAAATTGGATATAGTATCGTTCAAATATCGTCGGCATGGATTCGAGATATCCAATTTTCAATGACTCTGCTGAAGAGATCCGGGTAAATTTAAGCGATAGCCTGGGTTATGTTGACTTTGAGGGCATCGGCATCAAATCGGCATGGATTCGAGATATCCAATTTTCAATGACTCTGCTGAAGAGATCCGGGTAAATTTAAGCGATAGCCTGGGTTATGTTGACTTTGAGGGCATCGGCATCAATTGTAGCTTATTGGCACAGACATGAGATTTCAGAAAACGCCTCATGAAAATGTCTGGTAGAGTCAAATCGCACTATGTTGGTGGCCAATTCACGCCACTTCTGCAAGAGGCACGGGCGAATGGGCGGAATGCCTATTGTGATGTTTGCTGTGCGGCACGTAGCGCCGTCCTAGTGGAATTACATACTAGTACCAAAACTAACCAACCTAAAAACAAGTTGGGAAAAGTTTTCTTTATTTTTCTGCATAACCTTCTTTTAGTTTGATTCACTTCTTCCTGCGATATTCAATAGCTTTTATACCCTGCTTATATTACGAAATGTCAAAATCCTTAAAATAGCCGTCAACCGCAGACTTCACTACCGAGCCATTTTTTCAAGTTAGGAAATAAAAATAGTCCAAGGGAAACAGATCAGGCGAATAAGTTACGTAATGAAGCAATTCGAACTTTCATTAATCTTGGCCATCGCAATAGCGGCTGTATGAACTGGAGCATTGCCTTGATAAAACAATACTTTATTTTTCGCCAAATGCGTAATTTTTTCAGTAATTTCATCACCTAACGCTGCAATAAATTAGCATAATATTCGCAATTGATTTGAATAAATATAATCCCATGCACATCCCAAAAGACAGACGCCATGACCTTGCCTGCAGACGGAGCTGTCTTCGCCTTTTTTGGACAAGATTCTCTCATTCCAATCCACTGCTTTGACTGTTCCTTTGTCTCGGATGTGAAGGGAAGGACCCATGTGTCATCCATAGTTATTAATCGACTCAAAAATTTGGCTTTGTTGCAGTGATACATCGCCAAACCCACCAAACTCTACAGCCTCACGACGCTGTTTTTGTTGTATTAAAAACAAGCGCGGCACCCATCTACCGCACCTTCAGCCGACGATCATCCAATACCATTTTCTAGATTTTCTTAACCGTGTCTGGCGTAAACACCTCAATTGGTAGGTTTTTCAGCTAGTACGGCCTCATTTAAACTGTGCTACTCAATATTTGGTAGTCGCACCCGTAGGAGCGGACACCCTCAGAGTAGAATCTAGCTCAGTTTAAATATTGGTTGGATTGAGATCTTTTAAATGGAAATTTTAAAATACATAACAGTGACCCATTTTTTTCATGTTTCCAAATACACTGAGATTGTTTATTTGATGGTTTGATGGACTAAAAGACGTGGCGTCTTGAAACTTAAAACATATGTTTTATAAGGTTGCCACTTTTCACCAAAATAATTTCCTTCACACTACTGGCAAGCTGGCTAGTTTTGGAACCACCTAGTATCGTTCAATTGATGGTCTCAACAATGTTGATGCCGACGTTCCTTTCAAAACAGTAACCTTTTGTGGATGCACTACCAACTGATGAACCTCAGCGGATAAACGGGGTTATCTACGAGTACAGTCATTAACATCAAACTTCTGGGTCAGCTGGACTTTGGACGGATGTGGCGTTCTGCGATGTTTGAGAGAGCCAAATCCTTCAAAAAAACCCAAATTTGTAGAAAAAAAATTCATAGATTTTGAAATACGATAACGAACCATCTTACAAGGCAATCATTGTGAACGAATGATTTCTGACCAAAATCTCAACAAGTATCATCGAACAAGCACCATATTCACTTGATATGATTCCGACTGTATTTTTTTTTTTTTTTTTTGTCTGCCAAAACTCGAGGCACCCTTTTCCAATTGTTTGCAGCGAGAACTGGAATCCTTTCCGTCAGATGCGATTGAAAAATATTTTGATGATTAGATTATATGCTGAGAGAAGCGTACTATTTCGGAGGAGGTCTGGTGATACAATGAATTTAACTGAATAATGAGTATTATGTGAATAACTCACAAACTTTCTAATTCCTGGTACTTCTTGACAGATTGCGTATTTGTGATTTGCAAGAAGAATAGATCGTTTGCCTGCAGTATCGAATATAGAGCAATTTCATGTAATAAACGCCGTCTCTAGCCTGAAGTGAATTGTGCGATTTTAGCAGAATCGATATACGATATATAGATATATAGAGTGATTTTTTAAGATTTAAGTTTTTCAGGTTGGCAGCACTAGTTGGTAATGGCGTACTCTGCCATTTCATCATGGAAAGACTAACAAACGAGCAACGATTGCAAATCGTTAAAATTTATTATCAAAATTTCTGCTCTGTGACAAATGTGCATCGTTTGATACGACCATTTTATGGTCGTCATAATCGACCTGCTGAATCAACAATTCGGATACGTAAACGAGCAAAACTGTCGCCTCTGGAGTGATGAACAGCCACATGCCATGCACAAATTACCGATGCATCTCGAAAAAACGACAGTCTGGTGTGGTTTATGGGCTGGTGGCATCATCGGTCCATTTTTCTTCAAAAACGACCGTGGAAGAAACGTTATCGTCAACGGCGAACGATATCGAGGCATGATACGCGATTTTTTTGTTGCCCCAATTGGCTGAGTTGAACTTGGTTGACATGTGGTTTCATCCGGACGGTGCTACATGCCACACTGCTTGCGAAACAATGGATATGTTGAGGGATGAATTTGGTGAGCAGCTTACCACTCGATTTAGATCTGTGAGTTGGATCTCAAGATCTTGCGATTAAACGCCTGTTGATTATTTCCTGTGGGGTTATGTCAAGTCGTTAGTCTATGTGGACAAGCCGAACACTACTGAAGGCTTACAGGATAACATAACACGCGTTATTCGTGGAGAGTGACGAAAAAGTGACGAAAAATTTTGAGACGGAGCCGCGGACAACATTTACATGAAATTATCTCTAAAAATTAAATGGCAAAGACCAAATTATCGATTGCAATAACAAATTTTAATATATGATGCAAATTTGAGTGTTTTATTCGATTAAAAAAAAAAAAACAAAAACTACAATTAAAAAATCACCCTATATATATATATCCAGCCATTTTCTTTTCTACGACGGTGTTTAGAAAACTCCGTGTTAGGCCTTTTTTTAGTATTAATATCTGAAGTCTCTGATATAGAAAAAAAAGAAAACTCGCTGCCGCTTTAGATTACGAAAAATTTCAATTTTAATTTCAATTTGCCGTCCTCAAAGTTTCGATTTCAGTTTGAAATATTTCCATTCAAATATGTCGGTTGGTCAACTTGTTGTTATGCATATTTCGTTTTCTTTAATTTAATTATAGCCTGAATTCATTTCATTATTGTACATTGTTAAGCTGCATTTCGTGCATACACAAGCCCGGTTGCATTTCCATTTGGGGCTGCGCCCACAATTTACCGGACACGCGGTATGACTGACGGACGGAGACCGTAAATGGATGGCTGCATATTGTTATTAAACCTGTAAATTATGTTGCTTAAACATAATGTTATAAAACAGAAATATTTCATTTGTTTGCCGGCAGCAGGGGGGTTGTTTACAGAATGGAATGTCACTGTTCCACACTAGGAGTGATCCACCACCAAAGGAGGTGAAGGGGAGGGAAGAGGCCCACAAACAAATAACATATGGTCATAACATCCGTATGTGGGTGTGTTTGTTGCGCTCCAGTTTTATGTGAGTTTAACACGCTTCAAGCTGGCTTTTTGCTTGTTTTTGTTAACAAATTGTATGCAATTTTTTGTTGTCGAAGTCTTCCCGTTCAAGTTTTTTCCATTTTTTTCTTTTTTTTTTTTCGCTGGTAAACAAATTCTTTATGAACACGAGGATGGCGTATTGCCATGGCTAGGGGGGTGGTTGGGGAGGTCCTAACGCGATGCATTTTTCTATTAAGGGTGGGCGTTAGTCACTCAATCACCGGTTTTCTGTGTCGTGGATAACCGCTCACGTGTTTTACGTGCAAATGCAATAAAACAAAACAACGTCACTCCATATTCCTGCCATCGCTCCGCCGCCATGTACAGTTTAATCAACACCATAAAAATTTGCAATTATGTAAAAAATAACATAAAATATAACTGTCTACCAGCGGCGTCCGTCCGCATAGACAACAAACTGCATACGGAAAGCCGGTAACTAGGTGGGCAATTGGCCAAGTATACTCGATTTACCTTGTTGTTAGTCTACACGAGCGAGTTTATACGTTATAACGCCAAAGCGGAAATGGCCGTAGCCCCAGCAATTAAAACTCTCAAAAGTGTGGCCTTTTAAAGGTGACATAAAGTGTCTGTCTGTCGGTGTGTGTATGTGCTCGCAGTATGCTCAAATTAATGTCCATACTGTAGGAGAAAGTGTATAAAAGTGACATGACAACCCGTGATATGGAAATGCAGACTGTCGCGACTGTCATCCCAAGGGATAGAGTAAAATGGACATATGGCTTAATGACCACCACTCACGTATGGCGTTAGTGAGAGATAACAAAGCCAGGAGAGGAGTTGCCTTATGGCCAAGTAGTACCTAGACAAGTAAATCTAATGCATAAACGAAAATGACAGTAACTTTTCCAAATGATTTAACTATGAATTACCATAATTAAGGCGGACACGTGGATATACCTAATGCCTTCATTAATGAAGGAAATGGTCTTTGAAAATATGCAGATTTCATTTGGGCAAATTATTTATCTATACAAAAGCTTTAATATCGTGCCGCACTTTCGTTTATCTGCTACGACCCCAACATTATAATTTAAGTCTTTGATTTCTAACTAAGGTGAGCTTAAGATAGAAAAAATACTTAATATGTAAATTTTAAATAAATGTTATAGTCATCCAGGCTTTTATACAAATATTTTGTGTATTTAATAATACATCGTTCAGACTACAAGCATAATCTTCGATTGCAGGCCAAAAAAGTCGGTTATCAGACGGCTATAGCGCTCTGAATTAAAATGCGGATTATCCGCAACACTTTCACTAACAGAAACGATATGTGTGTACATTGCGATGATGCACAGGCCTAACCGCATCTGTAACGCTTCCAGTCTCTTAAAATTTCTTTATAATTTTGCCAATACCTTATACAGTAGGTCGATTGTGACGATCATAATCGCTTCGTAATGCACGAAAAGTGTACACATTTGAATCACCACTTTTGCAGTGTCTCAACTATTTTTATGCGTTCTTCGGTCGTTAAACGATTCAATTCGTAAATGTCAAACCTTTCAGTAAATAAATCACACTTCAGATGACAAGTACTCGCACTTAACAGCTGAAAATCTTGCCAGACCGGCGGCTTTGAAACCATTAAATGGATAATCCTATATATAATCGGCGTAAAATCTTTATCGATATAAGCATGCTGGTCCGTTCGCACGTCCACAAAAAACACAACAAATATCGCACTAATCCGCTCCATGAAGAAGTTTTGCACAAACATACGTGATATTTAGGCAGCCTAAGTTCGAAATTAGTAAAATTCGACCAATAGGAAAAAATGTATTCGCATAAGGACTGAACCCACTTATATAAAAAAAAACTGAAAATTTTCAGATGTTGCCAACAATTTTACCATCTATTTCTTAATTAAAAGCCAAACAAAATGTATGACAACTACATATATATTCCCTTTGTATCCTCATCCTTTTTTTTATCCGTCGGCATGTGTTTTCCTATCACAGACATAAAAATATATTTCACTTTGATACGGACTGTGGCTGAAATGAGAATGACATGCCGATTTATTAAAAGTACCCTCTACTCACACATAATACGAGTATATCGACTTAACCCTTTTACCCGGTAACAATTTATTCTCCCCTACGTACTTACCAAATAGGTTCGTATATTAATAACCCAGCGAAAACATTGCATATCAACACAGTTGTGGTACAGATTTAATTATAACACTAATGAATTTAACATTAGGGTGTCATACTAGGTAAGGACTTACAGTATAAAAACCATTCATACTTGTGAAATGCCGTTATACTCGTGTAGTTTTGACATTACATTTTCGGATACATTTCGCAAAAATAATTAATTTTTTAAATATATATGATGAGTAGTAAGCTTTTAAAAGTAGATTGAATATAATAGTTTACCACCGATGTCTTCGTGAATAATCCCAGCAAAATAAAAGTGGATGCCATTCAAAATGAATCACATCTTCATCACTTCTAAGAGTGCACCACACATATTTATCGCGAAGAATAATGAAGAACCTTTAAACCATTTTCAAAACTGCGGTAATGAAGTACTTAAAAACAATGTCTCGATTCTCATAATTGTAGTTCCTAACAAATAGAGCAAAATATATTAACATGAAATACTCCAAAATCGATTTCTTTAGTTCCGAAGACGTAATTGTTGATAGTTCGCTTAAAGAAGCTCTATTTAAAGTTTTTGGGAAAAAAATTGTCAACCCTCGCTTATATGACGACCGATATATTAAAGTTTGTCTTTCCATTTATAAAAACTGAAAATATTCACGGATCAAATAAAACATATATATTTCCTATCGCCATAAAAATATGTATATGTCGTTCATCCATAGTATTGTGGAATATAATTAATAGTAAGTAGAGGGTGTATAAGCTTCGATCCTACGGAACATTGGGTGCCTTTCCAGGAAAGTCCCAAATTCGTCGGAATCTGCGGAATGCTTTTTAAAAATGATTTTAGTGCAATTATTTGTACCAAGGGAATACTTTTCGAAGAAACGTTTTTCTGACGATACAGTCTGAAGAAACATTTTCTGTAACGAAAAGCAGTTCTAGCGAAAAATTGTAACCAAAGATTTGAATTTTCACCACTCAATACCGTTGGGTTAAAAATTCATGCGGGAACTTCATGCGATTCATGTACTACGAATACCTTTCCAATCACCTTTCCATCGCAGCTTCACATTGGAAGCAAGACATTATTTTTTCAAAACTATCGTCACTATTACTATCAGGTTGTTCGGAAAGTTCGTTCGGTTAATTCGTCAGTTCACCATAAGTCCCTTCTCGTGGCATAGAGTTCCTTCAAACACTATCATAACTTCCTCCCAGCCCTTCTTCTACTCGTGAATAGTTATAACGTTTTAAAAAGTGGAAAAATGAGGGAAAAAGAGCACTTTAGGCATATGTTGCTGTATTATTTCCGAGAAGGAAAAATGGCTGCTGAAGCCAGCCGAAAAATAAAGTCTGTTTTTTGAAGAAAACGGACCGAAAAAAAAACTTGCCAAAAATGGTTTAAAAGACTTTCTACAGACGACTTCTCTGTAACCGACACTCCCAGATCAAGACGACCCAAAGAAATTATTTCCGAGGAGATGAGAGATTTAATTATGGTTATTTCCCATGCAACAAGCTAGGAAAATAGCTGAAATATTCAAAAAATCTTTCAACCGTTCACGGGGTCATAAAAGAGCTCGCATTTGTGAGCAATCTCTAACTGTCCCACCGAGGCTAACCGCCTGAATCGCGTTGACGTCTGCGATAACCTAAGGATAAAAAATAACAAGACACCATTTCTGAAGAACCTCATCACAGAGGATGAAAAATGAACAGTCTACAATAATGTAATGCGGAAAAGGTCATGTGGAAAACCAAATGAACCCCTCAATCCACCTCTAAAGCGGGCATTCACCCCAGGAAGGTGATGTTGTCGATTTAGTGGGATGTCAAAGGAGTAGTCTTTTTTAGCCTCTCCAACAAAGCAAACGATTAATGCGGCCTCCTATATCGCACAATTAGATAAATTGAAGGTGGCATTGGAAGAAAAACGGCCGAGGCTCATCAAACGGAGAGACGTTATCTTCCATCATGGCAACGCCCGCCCTAACACCGCCTTGCGGACCCGTGAGAAATTATCAGAGCTTGACTCGCCGCTGTACTCCCTAGACCTCGCCTCGTCCGACTATCACCTATTTCGCAGTCTGAGCAACTACTTCAAAGATTTGAATTTCCGGTACGACGAGGAAGCGAAAAATCTAATTGAACACTTTTTTCCAGAAAAACCACGCAAGTTTTATGAGAGAGAAATTAAAAAGCTTTCAGAGAGGTGGGAAGAAGTTATTACAAAAGGAGGAAATTATACAGACAATTATGTATGGAATACAATATCAGATAAATGTCCGCCTCTGTTAGCTTCACAAATGCGAGCTCTTTTGAGCACACTTTTCATTACATTCTCACACATTTTACACGGTATTTCATTAATTTCATCACGAATATTTTGTTTGAGTTGCTCAAGCGTTTCTGGTTTGTTTGCATAAACCCCTGCTTTTCAGATATCCCCACAAAAAGATGTCCGGAGCAGTCAAATCGGGCGACCGTGGAGGTCAATCACCATTTCTTGAAATAACTTGTTGTGGAAAGAGGTCTCGCAGTAATTCCATTGTAATCCTAGCTGTATGCGATGGGGCACCGTCTTGTTGATACCCCAAGTTAATCATGCCCAAAGCATGCAGCTGTGCCGTTAAAAGGTTTGATGTCATATCGCGATATCGCTCCCCATTGACAGTTATCGTTACGCCGTTTTCAGTTTCAAAGAAGTAAGGTTCAATGATTCCTCCTTCTCCAAATTGCACACCAGACTGTAAACTTTTAATGGATGCAAAGGTGACTGATGAATAATTTGAGAGTTTTCCATTACCCAGAATGGAATATTCTGTTTATTCACATATCCTTTCAAATGGAAATGTGCCTCGTCACTCTTTATGATTTTTTCATGCAAATCGGGGTTGTCATGGGCGAACTGCAACATCTTATTGGCATATTTAAGGCGGCGTAAATGGTCCTGTGGAAGAAGCTCTTTTGTCAACTGAATCTTAAATGGAAACAAATGCAAATCCTTGTGCAAAATTGTAGCCAAAGTTGTTCTTTGAAAACCAAGCTCCTGAGCACAGCGTCGAATTGGGGTTGATGGATTGTTTTGAACACTTTCTTGAGCAACAGTAATGCTTTCAGGCGATCTTGCAGTACGTTGTGGTCCATGCTTGGCCCTATCATTCACTACACGATAAATAGTGCGTCTTGTTTGCACGTTGTTTCTCCCAAAAATTTTCTCATCGTCACAGTAATCGATGATTGATTTTGATGAAATGTTTTAACGATTAAAACACGTTGGTGTATCGAATATTTTTCCATAATACATTTGCTACGTGTCTACTTCATGACTTCTAAATCACCGTAAAACTGTAGGTCCCATTGAGTAAGCCTAGAAATGCGTGCAGGCTTCCTGTACATAAGAAGCTCTCCCATATATCATTGATGGGATGCACGGGAATTTGTTTGATGTTTCTGAATGAAATATATAAACCTGGATGATGGTCGACTGAAGGTGCGTGAGCTAGCCGAAATGATAGGCACTTAATTTTCTATTTTCAAACTTGAGAAAATAGTTCCGTGGTAAAAAATTTGCCAACAATGGAGTCTGCGGCGGATGGTTATTTCAAGAAATTTAACATTTCTTACTATAAGCGGAGCGGAGTGGAGATTATGTTGAAAAATAAAGAAAATTTTTCCCCAATTCTGTTTCTTTTTTCTTAGGACGGCTAGTTTTTAGACCGCCTTCATAAAAATTTCAACATCTATCTATATTTGCTTGGGAAGGAGACCGTTTTCGGCAGTCCCACATGCCTACACGGTACGCAGTATACGATGTTTTGACTAGCAAGTGTCAGAGTTGAACGAAATTTACCTAGTAGAAAGAACAATTTATACAAGGATTAAATAAAACATTTGAAAAGTAGTTGTTTTTCAAAATTTTTTTTTTTTAATATTTTTACCATTGGAAAAGCAAAAACCTATTGGAAAAGCAAAATAATTTGATTATTTTCAATACAGCAACTTATCCAACAATGAGTCTATAAATGATTCAGGGCACTGTGGATCACAATCCGCGCCAGTGGGTATATAAGCTTCGGTCCGGCCAAACTTGTACTCCACCTTTTCTACTTTATTTTTGATTAGGTCTTGATGGACATATGAGAATTAAAAGCATAACATCTTCATTTTCAATCTTCATCCACTACCTCAAAAAGAACAGAAATTTTTGTGAATGATGTACGAAAATAATATTTGTTAATTAATGTCCTGCAATTACAAGAAATAGCTCATTGCAATATTTTTAACTGTTTCTTTTTTATTTATTTCCCCCACTGAAACGAAATCAAATCCGGAAATAGCTTTGATTTGTTTCAATTTCTGGATCCTAAATTAAAAATATACCAAATTTTATTCTGATTGCGATAAGTGAATAAATTTTAATTAAATTTTGAATTTGAATTTTCATATATGCGAAGCGAATTTTGCGAAACAATTTTGATTTTGATTCATACATCCGAAATGTAATTGGAAACGAATTTGATTCTTATTCAGTTTATGAAACGTTTTGTTTGTATTCCTTTTGCAATTTTTCAATTAAAAAAAGGAGAACATTTTTAGGGAGTTGTGAAAGCTTTTGGGAGCCTGGTACCGTAAATTAGGAATATAAATTAATTATTATTGTTCTCTGTCATGAAACGAAACTAATTAAGAAAAATGAGACCGCCTAAAACTATAGTCTGCTTTCAGATTCTCCAATCAAAATATCTGCTTCATTGTTTCGATGAAGAAACAGAATCAATGTGGATTTCTAATTTCATTTCAGCAAAAAACGAATAACGTATGCAAAGTGAATGAAACAACCTAAGTGTCCTTAATTTATTTCGAACAATACTGGATAGGATTATGAGAAAAAGTTTAGCCACACGGCAGACTGCATTCTAGGAATTTGACAATACTCCTTTCTTCATTTGGTGAAGAAAGGATACTCAAAATCCTCAATTTCGGTACAAGTTGACTTTAATGTAAACATAATTTTTGAATACTTTGTTTAGTTTCCGTAAAATGAATCACCTAATTCGTCTGCGAAACGAATAACTATTTCTGTTCGTTTTTGTAATTGGAATAGATATTCATTTTGAAGAGTTTTATATTTATTGATTAGGGTTACCACACAACTACTATTTTATTATGAACCAAATGAAGAAGTGTTGAAAAATTTATTTGTGATCACAAGGAAAAACAACTTAAGTGGACAATGTCGAGTTTATTCGTTATTATTATTGTACTTATTCTGAAGCCTATTTACTTCGACTCCTCTTTTCAAAATTCGATATAGTTCACAAGTTATAGCAATTCTTTTTAATATTTTTTAATTATTGATATTATAGGGTGATTTTTTAGGGTTTTCAGGTTGGCAGCACTGGTTGGTAATGGCGTCCAAACGTCATCTGTCAAAGTGAAAAGTGTACAAACGAGCAACGATTGAAATCGTTGAAATTTATTATCAAAATTCGTGCTCTGTGACAAATGTGCATCGTTTGATACGACCATTTTATGGTCGTAATAATCGATCTACTGAATCAACAATTCGTGCTGTTATCTGCAAATTTCGCACCAAATTTACTTTGTTGGACATAAAACCATGGACTCGCAAGCTTAGAGTGCGTACCGAAGAAAATATTGCAGCCGTAGCGACCAGTGTTAATGACGATCGTGAAATGTTAATTCGTGGGCGTTCTCAGCGATTGGGCATGTGTTACTCAAACCCAAGGAATTTTTTTTTCTTGCCTCCATTGCCTGAGTTGAACTTGGTTGACATGTGGTTTCATCAGGACGGTGCAACATGGCACACGGCTCTTGAAACAGTGGATATGTTGAGGGATGAATTTGGTGAGCAGCTTATCACTCGATTTAGCCCTGTGAGTTGGCCCCAAAGATCTTGCGATTTAACGCCTCTTGATTATTTCTTGTGGGGTTATGTCAAGTCGTTAGTCTATCTGGACAAGCCGAACACTATTGAAGCCTTACAGCATAACATAACACTCGTTATTCGTGGAATATAGACCGAAATACTTGAAAAAGTGACGAAAGATTGGACCTTCCGGATGGACATTTTGCGACGGAGTCGCGGACAACATTTACATGATATTATCTTTAAAAATTAAATGGCAAAGACCAATTCATCGATTCCAGTAAAAAATTTTAATATATGATGAAAATTTGAGTGTTTTATTCGATTTTTAAAAAAACTACGATTAAAAAAATCACCCTATAGTAAGAACACATTTTATTATTATTATATTTTATGTTCTTAAGCGCGATTTCAAAATTCATGCGTTTCAAAAATTATAACATGTTCCTAATAAAAGAGATTTTTTCGAAAAACTCTTAATATCTCAAAACGACAATTTTTTAGTTAAGTCGTTAATAATGCTTTCGTTCATTGATGATTCATTCATTCGTCTACCATTTTGAACGTTTTATGTTTTACGTAAAGTACTACGTTTACGTTTTAGTCCGTAAAGTACTAAATTTCCATGACTGCATTTCCATGAAACAAATCGAACTAAAATGAAATCTTTCTTATCAAAATTTGTACTTCATGAATCTGCTCATAGTACAAAAGGGCTTTTCGAACAAATGTTATATCTCTGTGGTCATTCGTTCTGTAGTCAGTCGAACTATTCGCTTATGTTGGCTACACTAAAATCGTCGACTATGTCCTCCACCCATCCATATCATTTACTGCCACCTGTTGAATCTGTAATGTATCACAGGAGAATCTAATTATTCAACTACTTTTCTATTGGAAAACTGCGATAAAACGTCTTTCTTGTTAGTTAAAACTTTGAACTTCAACTCACTTGACTTAGCGCAAAATTTATTGTGGTAAAAGTAATAAGAAAACCGCAAAATCTTTTCACAAATCTCTGCTTAGTATACGTTGACCTGTTTTTTACGTTTTGTTTTCTTGCCTCAAAACTACGGCCACAAGTCGTTAGTTTAGATTACAAAACATTGGCCCGTCGTTCCTACTTTTTTCCACTCAATTTCATTTCGTTTATTTGTTTATAAATAAGCAATGAGTAATTGTTGTTTTGGCATCGAAATTGGTAGCAAATGAGCTGAACTCCGCTACCCTCCCGTTGCAGCTGGTCCTAACAAGTTATCGTCGAATTCGTATTGAACCGCAAAATAAAATAGAACAGAGTACAAGAATTCAATCAACCCCAAGTGGATGTGGCAGAGTAAAATAAACTGAAAAAAAAAACGAAAACCAAAACCAAACAATCGGAAATCGTTTTTAAATACATGACGAACATAAAAATTTATGCACTCGCGCAAACTAGAAGAATTCATTCACAAGCCGTTGTAACAAAGTATCTGAAGCGTTTATGAAGCGAAATGGAACAACCAACATCTGATATGAGCGTATCTTCGGCAAACACTTTAGTAAATGAAGCACTCGAAACTGGGATAGGTGTGGCATGGAAATTTGCTAAGCAGTTGTTGGTGTAGTTCGTGTAGTTATGAGGCATGTTCGATGCCACATATCGATTGTCCATAAACATCGTATTGGTGTTAATAACTTTTTTACATTTCTCTGTTTGGCCATTTTTCTTCCTGGGCTCAGGTTTTCTATTTGCTACAGTTTTAGGTGGAAGAAATTTCATATGAAGTTAGTCGCTATGAGAAAATATAAAATTTGTGTCTAAACAAGGTGTGTCCCACAAGTGGGGCAGAGTGAAAGATCTTAACGAATATTACGTTTTAAATACAGATGTAACCAAGCAAACGAGTTTGCTGTCGTGAAAGTCTAACATTGCGCACATTCGTAAGAAGTTAGTTTTAGAAAATCTTAATTCCAATCCCGTCAGTATTTTGTGGACTGTCAATGAAATTCGGTTTAGTGGCTCCGGCTTATGGGAAGTGTCACTTTATATGCGACAACTATTGTGAATGGGCACTTTAAAGACTTAAAATTTACATCATATTTCTAGCGGTTTTTTAAATACCTCGCCAAAATTGTACTGAATTCTGCTGATTTCTGTGGCGAAAAATTCAGTTTTTAATTTTTTTCAAAAGTAAAGTTAAATAAGACACTAGAGCTATAATTTCGATAACATTTTTACATATATATCATTGTAGTACTTGGACCTTGCCGTCATGTACGAAATACAATGTCATTTAAATAATTGTCTCTGGATTGGTTGCAGCAGTGGATGCTTTCGAGGTAGTTTTCGACCACTTGTGTTCGCACATTTCGGGCAGTATCTTGGCGATAACTTGACAAATGTTAGTTTTCAAATGCTCCAAAGTTGGGGATTTTCTGCGTTTTGACATAGGCCCACAAAAATGTGTAACGGCGTCAAATCGCATGATCTTGGCGACCAATTGACGCCGCCAAAACGTGAAATTACGCTTTCTGGAAACTTGCTAAACATCCAAAAATCGTCTACAAATTTGCAAAAAAAAACCATATTGTAAAACTTTGTTGATTTATATAAAGAAAGAATTGCTTATTTACCAGAATCATTTCAGAACATAAATAATAGCATGTACTCTCCAAATTAAGTATTCGTGTATTTCAGAACATTTTCGTCAATTTATTAATCTATTGTTTTTTTCCAATCAACATTTTTTGTCAATGCACTAAAACGATGAATTCTCTCTTATCCAAACTTATACCTGGACTTTAGCATTTACAAAAATACAAGATTTACCTTTCAATTCTCGAGACGAATTTTACAATAAGTATTCAGTCAGATATGACACTCGTAGATAATATTTCTATTCCCACTGTGACTAAACGAAGATAGAAAGAATATTAATGTCTTAAAGGACTTTCAAAAATGTGCATCCCTATATCTCCTTGTCATATATGAAATTCATAGATAGCATTTTCGCCCTTCATGACTATGCGAAAAATTCAACTAAATTTGTATCAGGAATTTGGAAAGATCTTCGAAAACTTCAGCAAAATTTAGAACGTCAAATTCTTCAACCATATATAAATTTCATAGATAAAATTTCGCTCAATTTTGCTCCGCCAACAAAAGTTATATCAGGACGTTAACATCTTAAGCATCTCCAAAAATTTGCACTTTTGTTTTTTATACGAATTTTAGGACATCAAATTTTACAATCACCTATAAAATTTATAGATAACATTTTTGATAAATGTGCTTAAACGAAAAACTCTCCCTCATCCAAATTTGTAGCAGAATATTGGTATCTTATGCAACTTTTATAAATGTATTCTAGTTTTTCACACGAATTTCACCTATGAAGTCCGTAGATTACATTTTCAACGTATTCTTCCTAAACAAATGTGATGTAATTGAGCACATTTACAATTTCGTTTATTTTGAAAGTGATCCATATGAATTCATACCTCATTAAAATACACACTTTGAAATATGTCAAAATAGATTAACAGATGATTGGATCACAATCATAATTACTGGCACATATATTTCTGATAGTTGCAAAAATCTATGTCGATCGAAGCACATAAATCAGAGTTGCTCCTTAACACATCTATCAAATGTCGCTCCACATTTCCATTAACTAAAAAAAATAGCAAAAATATTGGAAAAATTAAAACAAATCATCACCATATGAACAAGATTTTTGTGACCGTGGTGCGATGGTTGATACACGCGACTATCGTTCGCATGATCGCGGGCTCAGTCCCCGATACAATCACCTATCAATATTTGAGCTGCGGTTGGCTGGAAGTATCTAGCGAACAGCTTGAGTGATTGAGCAATCGACAAGTCTAGTGAATGTTTCTCAAACTGTGACATTCCGAATCGTCGGTGAGCTGTAGGATCACGGAATGTGAGAAGTACTACCACATCTCTTACATGGAATGCAGAGGGATTTGTTGTTATGAACAAGTTTTTCCTAATGGACTAATTCATCCCAATTGTGACACTTGCGAGTCACTGCGTCATGTTCCATATATAGAATATAATTAATGGATAAATGGTACAAAAGTTAAAAAAAAACACTCAAAATAAATGCCCATTATTCCAAAACTGCTTTCAGTTATTTTTTGGGCCAGTCTTTCCCTAATGGATCGACTATGTATCGAACTAGATCGTTTTGTCGGTATATAGGTATTTTCCATAGCATTTTCAATAACCACGCCCATAGTTATGGCGGCTTCTTAACAATTATATGCTCTTTCCAGTTTGTATATAACACAATAACGCTGTTAACATCGTTCTATTAATAAATAATTGACGACAAAACTATTAAAGCAATTTAGAAAAATCTATCGACGGGTTCATCGCTGCTTTTATGGACAAGTTTTTTTCCACACTAAGTTTCAAACTGAACCTGCCTGTGAATATGAGGTATTCATTTGAAATTTCAGTTGACTAGCTTCAATGCTGAGGCCTCTATTGTCAACAAATATGCGGATGAACACGCTTAAATTTCCATTGATTTTTATGATGGTCAGAAATATGAACACAATGACAAAATGACCCCTCTCCCTCGGAGCCAGGTAAATTGATTTTGAAAAACTCACATTTTGCTGAAGGTGGGGGATCAATTCTTTATGTGCAAGTTTTGTTTGCTGCTAAATTGATTCCATCTACTTGCAGCAGCTACACATCATAGTTTTATGGTTGAAAATCAATATTTATTAGAAATTTATCTAACCATCCCCGATGATATTGGGATGGGCCTCTCTAAAGATTATTAACACAAATTGCTTTCAATTAGCAAATAAATGGGACGGCACATTTAGTGTACACTTATTTTATGATGAATGTGATAATAACGGGTTATCCATTTTTCGGTTTCAAAAGTAAATTTAAATAAAATATACTCGTACATAAAGTTATGATTTCGATGATATCATTTATTACATTATATATATTATATACAATGTCATATACGAAATATTAGAGGTGCAACTAAATTCCCGCTGTTTGCCAATAGATGGCGCCATTTGTAAGTGCTAGTCAATTCTGATATAACCTAAACGTCATGACCCAAGCTTAGGCATATGGTATCAGCCGCCGCCTCGATACAATAGTGATTTTCTTTTGACATCATATTCTTTTGGTTGTGTGAATATGTACGATTTTGTGCCAAATGATCGTCATATGCGGGAAGTATTGATTTCCTTCTTTCAATCGAAGAAAACGGGGGCTGAAGCTTATGTAGCTTCAAAACGTTTACGGAGATGCTGCTTTAAGTGAAACATCGTGCCGACATTGAATCCGTCGCTTTCAAGATGGTGCGTGAGAAGGAAGATCTTCGAAGACACTAAATTGACGGCATTGTCTGATGGCGATCCGTATCAAACACAGGCAGAGCTTGCTTCAGTATTAGGAGTTACCCGCCAAGCGATTTCAAAGCAATTGCATGTGCTGGGAATGATTCGAAAGCAAGGGACTTGGGTTCCTGATGAGTTGACGCCAAGGGACGTTGAGCGTCCGAATATTCACGTTGCGAAGGTTATGCTCTGGACCAGGTCGGTTTTATTTATTACGAGCTGTTGAAACCAAGCGAAACCATCACTGGGTATCGATATCGACTTCAATTAATGCGACTGAGCCAAGCTCTGTGCAAGAAACGCTCACAATACACGGAGATGCACGAAAAAGTGGTTCTTCAGCATGACAACTCTTGGCCTCACGTAACAAAGTCCGTTAAAACCTACCTGGAAACGTTGAAATGGGAAGCCTTACCCCATCCGCTATATTCTCCAGATATTTTGCCGTCCGATTATCACTAGTTTCGTTCGATGGCACACGGTCTGGCTGACCAGCAATGACGACTTCAAAGAATAGCTACATTCGCGGATAGCTTCAAAAGTTGAATAGTTTTACGATGACGGAATTCCAGCTTTGCCAGGAAGATGGGGAAAAGTAGTAGCCTGCGATGTGCAATAATTTCAATGAATCATTTGCAAACATGTTTTCATAACAAAGTTGCATTTTTATAAAAAAAAAAAAAAAAACAGCGAGAATTACGTTGCGCACCTAATACAATGTCATTTCAACAACAGCCTCTGGATTGGTTCCACCAGTGGAACCTTTTGAGTTAGTTTTCGACCAATTTTTCGCACATTCAGGCGGTATCACGCCCATAATTTGACGAATGTTGGTTTTCAAATGCTTCAATGTTTGAGGATTATCCGCGTAAACACGGTCTTTAACGTAGGACCACAAAAAAAGTCGAACGGCGCACACTGGGGCCAAGGCGGAAAAAAATCGATTATAGAAAGCGCTGATATCGATTATCTAGTTTATGATTCTCACTCTATTATGTCATTGTCAGAATAATGGAAGTTTGAGTTCATATAATTGTGAAAGAAAGAGAAAAAAATTATCAAATTTTTTCCCTGCTCTACGATGGCCAACTTAACCACACATGAGTCAAACTGGGCAAAAAAAAAAATATTAGAGTGCTTTACAACGTTATAAATTACGAATTTCAAATAAGAATTGAGGACAGCTATGGTTACGAAAAAAGCTCCGGCTTCGTCCGAGATGTTGATGGTCACTTTTCAAACTAGGTGAGTTAAAATGAAGATTAGAACAAAAATCATCTGCCTTTATCCGCCTATCCGATCATAACACCGCAAAGAAAAGAAAGGATTAGAGTATGCGTTTGTTTGTTGCACTATTTTATTTACCCAGTTGGCTCATATAATACATGTCCACACTTCAAATCACTTTTAATTCGAGTTCAGTCTAGCTGCAGACGTCGACGGGAATCGACGAAACTCTAATCCACCGGATCGCTACCATACTGGAAGTCATAAATAGCAATGCAATGATCGACCCAGAAAATTTCAGGCTGTTCTCAAAAGAAACAGCAGAGATGGCAATTGAGAAGTATTCATGGTACTACATGCCATCGGTGCATAAGATTTTGATCCATGGGGCTGACATAGTGGAGAACTCAACTCTCCCCCTCGGAATATTATCGGAAGGGGACCAAGAAAGTAGAAACAAAGACTACAAGGCATTCAGGGTCAGAAACTCGTGGAAAATGTCTCGTATATCAACCAACGAAGACGTGTTCCACAAGCTACTGGAGACATCGGATCCTTTAATCACGAGCATTGGACCCGAACCAAAGAAAAAACACCTGGAAATCAGTGACGCAGCTAAGGAACTGTTAATATAGGTAAGTTTCTTGAATTTAAAATCGTATCTTTTCAATTTGAACAACATTTGACTTTGAATCCCTGGTTTTAATATTTACAAATTGTTCGGTCTTATGCTTCCTTAATTTAGGTACTTTACACATTATTTAAATTATATATACACTCTAAATTCTTGTTACAACTTGTTTTGATAAGGACAAAAATATCAGAAATTTTTACTTTGCCAATAGGCTTTTATTTCCTCATTAGTTCATCAAATTTCTTCAAAATGTTTATAAACATTGTTGGCCTCATGTTAATCCGTTCTTGAGATATTGAAAATTTTCCGCTTTTCAGTAGATCGGCCCCACCGTGCGGCGTTACATCGCATTATCTTTTACGCTGTTTGGAAACTTCTCATGCAATAAAGGCAAAATTGGCCGTCTTGTGTGGCACGTCTTGTTAAAACCACATATCGTCCAGTTTATAAACTTCAATTGCAGGCCAAAAAAGTCGGTTATCATACGGCCAAAGTACTGTGAATTGATGGCAACGGTTCTCCAGCGTCATTTACGAAAAAATATGGCCCAAATGACATCTCAAGACCATAATGCGCACTAAACAGTCACTTTTTCCGGATGCAATAGCTTTTGCACAATCACTTCTGGGTTCTTCGAGCCACATAAGTGATAATTTTGCTGGTTGACGTCTCCACCGGATGAAAAATTTGCTTCATCGCTGAAGAAAATTTTATTCGGAAAATCAGCATGAAATCCGGTTTTAATTGTTGCGTGAGTTGGATCCTATATGGATGGAGGGGCAACTCCAAGCGTAAAATACAGCGTAAAGTAAATCCAATTACTGAGAACGCCGTGGAATCGATAAATTGCGATTATTCGCCACACTTTTACTAACAGAAGCGATATGTTCGACAGTGCGTACATTGCGACGATTTACAGGCTTGGCCACGTCTGTAACACTTCTAGCCTCTTCATATTTCTTTATATCTTGCACATTTCTTGAACAGTAGGTCGATTATGATCACCCCGTACGTAATGCACGAAAAGTGTCCACGTTTGAATCAGCACTTTTGTAGTAAGTTATAACTATTTTTACGCGTTTGTCGGTTGTTAAACGATTCATATTCGTAAATGGAAAACTTTTCACAAATAACACTTCAGATGACAGTTATTAACCGCCTTGTCAAACCATCGGTTTCACGACCACTACATGTACAGCCCTGTAAAACGATATTATGTTCGCTCTGTTGATTTCGCAGGTGCAGCGCCGACATGAATTATTTAGACAAATATTTTCTTTTTTAATCTCAAATAAAACATTTACCAATCATGCGGCAAAGAGCGCTTTACAAGGAAAAACGACCTAACTATCAATTTTTTGTTTTGAGATTTTGATCATTTCTTAAAATATCGCTGTTATGAATATTCGTTATAACACTCGAAATATAAAGAATTGTGAAACTATGCTGATGACTTGCGCCTTAAGGGCATAAGCAATAAGAGGAAATGTTAATTAAAATAATTTTTGAGACATAACGTAATTTGCAAACGTCGCTCTTTTGAAAAATGGCTATAACTTGTTAATTACACCGAATTTTAGTTTGGGGATTGGACTCGAATACGTGTCTAAATAAAGACAACAATAATAAGGAATAAATTGTATTTTGTCCTAAAACCACTTAAGTCGTTTGCTCTTGTCAGCACAGATATTTTTACGACTAGATCCCATTTGTGTTATATTTGTTTTCTTACACTTGTTTTGGTCGATTTTTTTTATGGGATTTTCATTTGATTTATGTGATTGTTGGCTTTCCCTGGCAATGGCGCTACTATTGGGCAGAACATTCTATCCTGGCGATGAGAACCTCCTTAAAATATATTGTGAAACTTTGTCCAACCGCTTGTGGAACTTTTTTTACAGCATATGCATCGTCCACATTCTCAATGACAGTGCAACCCAAACGTATGTTAACTTCGTCCTCCCCGTTAGTCATGTTGTCCCCCTCCCGACACTTCTTATTAGTCATTCGTCACATGTCCACTGTACTTCCGAACGGATGCCAAACGTTATATTCATTTGTGCAATTGTGAATGATTGGCGACGGCGGTCCCCTGTCTGTTCAATATTTGGCACTGGCAACGAATAACTCTGGCGTTTATGTTTTTTTACTTTTTTTCTGTAGCTCTTTATAGTTTTTTACTGTAGAGCGGCGCGTATGAGCATTGGTTGTTGTTTATTCTCTTGACTTCATATCGTATGTGTTTATTCATCAGTTTTGTTTGTTGTTTTTTTAATGAAGTCATTGTCCGTCCACTCACGGCTGTGTGTCAATCTGTCTGTCTATCTGTATGTCTGTCTGTCCGTCGGTCTGCCGGAGTGTTTGAGAGTTGGAATGTCTAAAATAAATCTCCCTGATTTAGTTGTTACTTTACTTAGTACTATTATCGAATCGTTATTCTGTTTTCGTCTTTCGTCTCAAAAGCAATTCGGGGTTCAACGAACTAAACTCACAAATGATTTCAGTAGTAGTGCTGTGGTTTAGTGCGGTGTGTGCGATGTGGTGCGATGCGCTGCCGTGTAATGCGGTCTTTTTCGCATTCAAACCTGAGAGTGAAATGATAATGATGACGATGTAAATGGCGATGATGGTGATGGTGATGATGATGATGATGATGCCATTGATAATGAGCTTTAGCAATTGTTTATGTCCAATTAGATATGATAATCTGTTTAATAAGCTTGTAGCCAGCGCTGCAAGCGAAGATAATCATAATTTATTTATGACTACTTGTTATTAGGTGAATGACGGATCAAGATTTCGTTGAGGTTTTTCAAAATAAAGCCGCTGAGTATTAACTAGTGGATTCGAAAAACGTATATTACCGAAGTGGGAGTAATTCACAGTTTTGCAAGGTAATAACTGAAACTTTAATGATACCTTATCAGTTTATTGTTAGAAAATTGCCAATGCTATTTTGAAGTAGGTCAAGATTTGAAATTTGAAAACAATGGTTTTCGATATATTGGATTTTTGCAGCATTTTTTGGAAGAAACATAAAACTAATATGCATTAAAAACTTACCCACAATATGGACGCTCCTCAGGTGATCAACTATACTACTTCGTTTTAAAACGTGGTTCTAGAGTTATTCGAAAAATGATACTTCATACGACATTCGAAGAAACTGTCTTAGAACTTTTTCAAATTTTTATATTTGGAAAAATCGTCAATTTTTTTTTTTTTTTTTTGTATAAGAAAACTTAAATCTTTAATCTCACCAAATTGTGGACAAATTGCATTTAATTAATTATTTTTCGAGCAGATGTGGGAAAATACATCTGCATTTTTCTAAATTTTCACGACTTCAACTCCGATTTCAGCATTAGAAAAATTTACCACTCCGACGCGGACTCTCGAATTCCTACTCCAAAACCTCCACTTTACAACACTGGATACAACCTAAGAAAACATGAGCTTCTCAAACAAAAAAAATGAGCTCCGATATAATTGTAATATTTTCCTTTAACAAACCATGTTTAGTGTGATTAGTATGCAATGCAATCAACCCAATTATCCCGACAAATTTCATTGGTATTCGTTTGACTTGTTTGCTCAGAATTTCAATGGCTTTGATTTCTAAATGAAATTATAACCCTGACAGCAACAACAATTTACAATAGTGGCGCTATAGTTTATGTAAAAATCTGACAGATACAATAACATCAACAACTACAAATAACAATATTAATGTTATTGTTGGAACAACCCTCTAGAAGGAGTACTCGTTGGTGGTATTATCATTGCCAATGATGGCATTGTTGTAGTATTTGTTTAGCTTGAGGGGAGAGGCAAACAGCGCTTGAGAGGAAAAAAAAAGAAAAAATATTTACAATTCTCATAAACTGCCAAGAACAACAATAGCCAAAGAGCGCAATAACAGAACGAGCTCTGACTGTGTGGAATCATAAATAATTTATCTTATCACACAGACGACACAGTCCAACACCAACTACACACACTCACAACTCGGACAATTTTTGCTCATTTGCAAAATAAAACAGAAATCAAAATGTTTAGCGAAGTACGCACGTCTGAGCACAGTGGAGTGCAGACCTTTGTTTTTGTACAAATTTCAATCGCATTAAGGAAAAGTCAGTAACGTTAAACGGGGTGGCTTTTATAACTTACTTTTTCCAGAAAGGTTTATAGAACTCTATTCAGGTTTGGAAACTCGGATACCGACTACAACTCCAACTTCAAAAAGTGCAGATGTATTTAAAACGGTTATTTTATAAGCGAAACATAAATTTCTTTACAGAAGAAATGCGCATTATCCACTATAGGCCTGTAGTATGCAGACTTTATGCGGTGAAACTTCATAAAGGGTGTCCCAACAATAACGCAATATTTAAATTTGGCGCCATTCCAAGTGTCATTGTTTGACATTTGAACAATTGATATCGTTTGCTAGTAGAAGGTAGGAGGTTAGTAAAAATGGAGCGCTACACGCATTGTTTGTAATTCATTTGATAGGTCTGAGTCCAGCCTATATTAAAGCCGAGCTAGATTCTATTTTGGGGAAGTCTGCCTCTTCGTTTTCGACTGTAAAATATTGGGTAGCAGAGTTTAAACGAGGCCGTACGGGCTACCAAGATGAACATCGTAGTGCTCGACCAATCGAGTTGTCCACGCCACCCACAATTAAGAAAACCCACAAAATGGTATTGGATGATAGTCGCAAAAAGTGACATGCGTCGTATATAGCTGAAGATTTGAAGATAAGAAAGTAGTGTGCAAGATGGGTGCCGCATTTACTTTCAATAGAGCGCAGCGTCGTCAAGATGTTTCAGCAGAGTGTTTAACGACATTTTACCGCAATAAAGCCGAATTTTTGTGTCGATTTACAACCATGGATGAGACATGGGTGCACCAGTTCATACCTGAGACAAAGGAACAGTCAAAGCAGTGGACTGGTATATGAGAATCGTGTCCATCGTGTCTTTTTTTTGGGATACGCATGGGATTATTTTTATTGATCTTCAGAAAGGAAAAACCATTAACGGCGAATTATGGGAAAAAGGCTGCGTTTTGCGAAAATGAAAGTGTTGTCTTATCAAGATAGTGTTTCAGTTCACATACCTACTATTGCAACAGCCAAAATCAATGAACTCAGGTTCGAATTCCTTCAACACGCACTTTATTCGCCAGAATTAGCTCCCTCGGACTATTTTCTATTTCCAAACTTCGTGAATGGCTCGGTGGTAAAAGATTTGCCAACAATGAAGAGATGGAGTCTGCGGTTGATGGTTTAAGGTTCTTACTATAAAACAGGGTATCGTAGTTATTGTATATAGAGCTAAAAGGAGAATATGTTGAAAAGTATAGAAAATTTTTCCCAAGTTTTCAGTGTCTTTTTTGCGAGATCGGCTAGTTTTGGAACCGCCCTCGTATTTGTGAAGTGAAATTAGAAATAAGCATTCTATCACGGAACATAATGAAGATGCCAGGTTTTTAATTCAAACGGGAAATAAATGGGGCAAATATTGAACCAAACTATAAAATTTAAGTGGACATCCATCCCTCTTGCTACCTGTCAACACTTTAATAATGGATTTTACGAAAATCGCATCTTCATCTATAGACGCGAAAGAATAAAAATGATGTAATTGTTTATACTAAAGAGCTCCAGTGGCAATAAAGTAAACTGTATTATCCGAAATTTGAATTATTAGGAACCGGATGTAATAGAGAGAAAGATAAATGAAGTAGACCGTCATATTGCAAATCGTATTATTCTGCTGTTAAGATACACAATATTTTTATACCATTGTATTGTAAAGTTGTATAATGCATTTGTTATTGAATTATAAGATATCGTAATATCTATATAAGATATGTTGTAATACTGCAATTTAATCAAATCGGTCTTAAGATTTAAACTTATAATCCTAAATAAATAAATTAAATTAAATTAAAAATTAGCTAAACTGTTGAAGCCAGATTACTTAGAATTAGCAAAGAGACTCTACTGAGACAGTGCTAAATAAATTGCAGAAAAATTTAACGTTGGAGCTAATTTTTACTTAAAATGTAGAATAAGGCGTAGCGGAGACTTCTGAGACAGCATGTGCGCAAAACTAGCCATTTCATACGAATAAATCCGGTGGTTTCTTAACTTGTATAGAGGTCTATTACAATTTTTGATGATCTCAAAATTTAAGTGGAAATATTTTTTGAAAATTATTTTAATTGCTTCACAAGGCGATTAAAATTATATTACTTTTTCAGATCTGCTGAACTTTGTTTGATATGACGCGAAAGACGTATTCTTTTCATCCAATCATTTTTAAGGTATAAAAATGTCTGGCCCTTTTTGGTTTTAAAACTTTAAACACCAGTGTAATGATACTAATTATTGCTCCAAGTTGCTGCTTTGAAAAAAAAAAAAAAAAATGTTACCAGCAAGAACCAGAAATTTTAACCATATCATTTCCACTGTGCACTCGTAACGTCATAGAAATGTGCGAGTACTTGCTTTTAGCTCATGGTCACTAAAGCGTAAAAATGACCCCCATCTGTGTACCGGGAATGAATGAGAAGCGAAGTCCTAATTCACGCATTAAAGGTCCAATTGCCGCCGCCGCGCGTACACATCACTCGGCCCCTCTGCCGACGCATTTTGTGTGTGTGCTATAAATTAAATGCTTTGCGATTTCATTTAATTTTATTAGCTCTTTTTATCTAACATTTGCTTTGTAATTTTATTTTTCTTTATGTATTATAATAAAACGCCACATACATAAATATTGGTTAACAAAATAAAGAATTCATAATAGGTTGGACAGTTTATACGTAATAGTGATATTTTATTGGTTTAGTTTTTCGTCTGTTTCTATTCCATTTTCTATCTGCTCACAATTCAACAAATAATTACTATTAGATAGTTAAAAGATAACATTACAATTCGAGCTGATTGTCTATTGTATATGTTGTACCACACTCGAGATAAAGATATGGGATGAATATACACAATATTTTCGGACGTATTTAGTTTCCATAATCACGCGAAACTTAAATTTAGGACCTTTAAGGAACCACACACGCGGTTCGCGATCGATCGCATGATCGCGGGTTTAATCACTTATACACCCACCTATCATTATTTGATCCCCGGCCACCTCGACGTGTCTGATGAACAATTGGAATAGTAGAGTAATCTACAAGTCTATTAGATCTTTCTCAAATTGAGGCGTTCGAATTCGTCATCAAAGTGTAGGTCCTATTGAGTGAGTCTAAAAATAGAATGCGTGTGAGCTCACTGAATGTCAAAAGTTCTCCCTTAAGAGATGAAAGAGTTTTTCCTTTGTTTGTTTTTGGTTTAAGGAACCGCAGGAAAGTTTGCCACTTGATCTACTACATTTTTATTTTTTTTTTAATTAATATTAATTAAATAGTTCTGTATTTTAACTGACAAGGACACTATAAGCAAATCTAGTCAATTGAAAGTGGAATGCGCTAAAAAAAGTGAACTAATCTCGAGACAAAACGGACTTAAATTGATCTTCACATGGCGATCAATAAGTAAGAAAATTAATTACTCCAAATAAGTAAGGAAGTAATTTGATAAAACTGGTGTATTTATTTCATGTAAGTACTATTATAAATCAAGATAAATTTAGTAAATATATAGGTAAGTTTCACTTACTCGTTTCAAGTAAATATTTACTAGTATTAAATAGATTTAGTTTACTTACTTTAAGTATGTTTGCAAACCAATTCAGTTGAGCACTTTAACTTTTTTGGGAGTGTTGTTCTAACTAGCCTGACTTTTGGCAAAAATGAAATTATGTAACCTTATTTCTACCAGAAAATACATAAAGCTAGCTCTAATCTGGCCATTTTAGAAACATCCTCAGACACATAAACATTGTCTTGCCGAGGCTTCATTGAAATCGGAAGAATGGTGAGCAAGCCTACATACAACACACAGACACAAATTGGCTATTATATACACAATATGTAGCAAAAATAAATCCATTATTTTAGCTTCATTTAGCCTACTTTTAGTGATTTAGTTTAGGTCAAACAAGAACCGATTTTTTTTGGCAACTTGTTGCACCCGATTCCATTATGTTCCCCTCATAGAAACCTTCATCCTTACTACAAAAAAAAAAAAAAAAAAAAAAAAAAAAAAAAAAACAACTGGGACAGTCGATTTTCACAAATTTCGCTTGAGGCGAATATTCCACCAGCAAAATTTTTAGTCACAGACAGGAACAGGTAGCAATCACTTGGTTCTGGGTCCGGACTATAAGATGGATACATAAGAACTCCCAATCAAGCTACCGGAGCTTTTGATGAGCTACTATCAATGGCCTGGCATTATTATGATGAAAAAAAATATATCCTATCGGACAAAGCTGTCTGCTTCTGAGCGATTGGTTCCTTAAGGCAGGTCAACTGTTCACAGTACAGGTCCGAATTAAGAGTTTAGCCATAGAGATCCACAGCTCACAGTAAATGATTCCCAGCCAATTCCATCAAACATACAACAACAAATTTCTGATGGTCAATCTAGGCTTTGCCACCATTTGTGCCCGCTCATTCGACCACTATCGTTTTCGCTTAGCATTATCGTAAGCGACCCTCTCTTTTTATCACCAGTCACCATTCGCTTCAGAAATGGATCGATTATGTTGCGATTCAGCAGCGACTTTCAAACGGAAATTCGATCCATGAAGTTTTTTAACCTCAGTAACTCGTATGGTACCTCGAGTACATCGAGATTATGTTTGTGTCCAGCCTCATCAAGTATTGCCAGATGTTTTTTATGCAATATTGAACTTCTGGACAGTCGAAACGGTGCTTACATGACCGTCTGATGTCCATGGTTCGACACACTAAAAATATCACAACGGAATCGTCGAAACAAAAATTGCGACCGATTGGCCATTACAGTATCAGGACTATAAACACTATTCACATTTTCAGTCGAAGAAAACTTTAAAATATGGTTTATATTCCATTTTGCTGGTGTCTACTTTTGTGTTGTGTTGCACGAATGTCCCGATCTTCAGGGATTACCGATATTTAATATATATATATGCTCTCTACCTACAGTGTGTTGGCTAGAACAACGGAGTTTGATACCAGAGTATTTGCACGACGCTGAGCTACTGTAACATAGTTGTGGGTCTGCTGGCCTTTTTGATACAGGTTGATCTGAGGGTTAAGCGGCTGCATGACTGTTCGGATCGGGCTGATCTGACAATCTTGTTTAACTTGATAGACGTCAGCTGCTGCTATTTGCAGAGCTTGTGCCTTGTTCATCTGTGCCTCATAGATCTCTCGGGGGGTACGGTCAGACATGTGAATTCTACGTCTATATCACATGTCCCGCCTCCCACCTGTGAGGATACTGCATCCTTGCAATGTAGTATCGACCGTCCCATCTACCTAGAGTCTCCGCAAAGTAGGTACGTAAAAATTTCCAGTCTGTACTCCTTTTGCTGCAGGACGACCAGATCCGTGAAGTATGGTGTACAATTCCCAATTCGGTAGCAGTTTAGCTGCACAGCTCCC
This sequence comes from Philornis downsi, assembly GCA_019455685.1. Lineage (NCBI taxonomy): Eukaryota > Metazoa > Arthropoda > Insecta > Diptera > Muscidae > Philornis > Philornis downsi. Next base: position 1,489,983 of record JAHXMU010000724.1, on the reverse strand, counting down.
ACCGGTGAGTTTGGCCGGTAGTGTGGGGGATCAGGATGGCCCGGAAAAGAATTCCCGCCTGAACATTTGGTGTTAGACTCCTAGTGGGAGCATCGCGCGGGTTATGTTTGGGGATTTTCCACGTAAACACAATGTTTGACGATACCCCACAAAAAAAATCGATATAACATATTTTCCATTTTTCGGTTTCGTAAGTAAAGTTAAATAAGAATAAGAAAGCTATGATTTCGAAGAAACTTATTTCATTGTAATGCTTGGATCTTGCCATTATGTATGAAACACAATTTCATTTAAATGGCCGCCTCTTTTAGAGGTAGTTTTCAGCCATTTTTCACACATTTCAAGCAGTATCTCGTCGATAACATGATGAATGTTGGGTTTCAAGTGCTCAACGTTTGTTGATTATCCGCGTAAACACGGTGTTTGACGGTGCCCCACAAAAAAGTCTAACGACGTTAAATCGCATGATCTTAGTGGCTGATTAAAGTCGCCAAAATGTAAAATTACGCTTTCTGGAAACTTCTCATGCCATAAAGCCAAAATCGCTCGTGTTGTGTATCTCATGGCACTGACTTGATGAAACCACATATCGTCCAGTTCATAATCTTCAATTGCAGGTCAAAGAAATAGTCGTTTATCATACGGTCACAATGCTCTGAATTGACGGTAATGGTTCCTCTCTAGCGTCATAAAAGATATGACCCAAATGACATCTCCAGACCACACAAAATAATCACCTTTTCCGAATGCAATGGCTTTTTCACAATCACTTCTGAGTTCTCCGAGCCCTATATGTAGCAAATTTGCTTTTTAACGCAACCACCGAGAGACAAAAGAGCTTCATCGCTGAAGAAAATTTCATTCGAAAAATTTGCATCAATAGCCTGTTGCTGTAGCGCTCAATCAGCACATCTACGGCGACTGTTATTTTGTCTCAGGTGTGAAGTGGTGGACCCATGACTCACCCATGGTTATAATTCGACGCAAAAATACGGCTTTATTGCAGTGAAACATCGCCAAACCCACCAAACTCTACTGAAACATCTTCACGACGTCGTTTTTGCTCTATTGAAAGCATTCGCGGCACCCATCTTGTGCACAGCTTTCTCATCTTTAAATCTTTGGTCAATATGCGATGTACAGCAGTTTTTCAAATGCTTATCATTTCAGCTAGCTTGCGCACCTTCAGACAACTCAGAAGATCATCCAATAGCATTTTATGGATTCTCTCGTTCAAACTACGCTACCCACTATTTCACAGTCGTAAACGAAGGAACAGACTCCCCCAGAGTAGAATCTAGCTCAGCTTTAATATTGATTGGATTGAGATCTTTCAAATGGAAATATTGAAGTGTGTAACGGTGACCATTTTTTCATATTTACTAACTCAATCGTTTACTTTTTATGGTTCAAATAAAAATATTAAACGACGTGGCTCCTTGAAGCTTAAGACGTATGTTTTATAACGTTGCCACTTTTCACTAAAATGATTTTTTTCAAAGTACTGGCTGCTTCTATACATCAGGTCGGCTACTTTTGCGACCACCCTCGTAGAATCCAACTCTTTCTAAGAACAAAATGATATAAAAAGAAAGACCAACTCCAGCCCTCGTTGCACAATTAAAAACAGCTCATGGCCAATTTTACCAGCATATGTCTTTTTTTAAATAACCAAGAATATATTTTGTGAGTGTAAGATGATAAACCGATCTCTGAGTTATAGTTAAAATGCACTTTTGGAGTCCTGCACATGTTGTAAGCATTAAATTATTCTTTAAACTTGATAATTCTTCATAAAGCTAAAAAAACCTGTATCAACAGTTTCGATATATTCGACTGCTAATTACAGTCGCGAATAGATTTATGTCACGATACGATACGATATAACGTATATCAAATTTCATGGCTGCATCTACAAAAAAAAGACAATCATTCGTCACCAATTTAAAGACGTTTCAATCGCCCTCATGCATTATGGAGTCCTTATCAAATATAGCACATTTCATACCACACCCACTCCAAATCAACCCACAAATTTCGTCAAGTGTAACCTCTTAACATGTTGCCGGTCATTTTTGAATGAATCTATTAATTATAGCAATTGTTTTTATACTTTTTCGTACTTATTTATTATCTACAAAAAGAATAATTACCGAACTCAGTTCACGTGTGGCATTGAAGCTGATTACGAGTTTGAAACAGCAAAAATATGTATCAAGTTTTGTGTACTCAAGCCCACCGGCACCTTTTTCTGCCAGTGTAATGGCGTTTTGAGGAAATATAATTGCAAATGTTACAAAGCGAATTTAACTCTATTTCAATGTCATTTTGAACGGCAATAAAGCAAACAAAAAAACGCTTCACGACAGTAGCAGTAACATTTTATATTAATAAAATAACAGCTATCGTACTTGATCTTGACATATACGAATGTAAAAAAGTTGTTTCAATATCTAATCAAATCTCACTTATTTGGGAAGACATCGCCTTAGGTGATATTGAAACCTATATGGGAATTGGAAATTTCAAAAATATTAAATTAACAAATAAGTTAAATATTAGAAATGGTCATGCTCTGAGGGGATAGTTTATTATATTGTTGGAACCATACATATGCCACTGTTTAAATCCATAATATTCGGAATACATATTTAAGCCAAATATTTGTTAAAACGGACAGATAAAAGTGACAAAAGTTGTTAGTAATAATTAGGGGAAAGTTGCAGTGAATACGGCTAGTGACATATTTAATAATCCACATGCTGTTTACGTAGCTCCATACGAGTCTTCCTGCTTTTCTATTTACTGCTACCCATAATTTGGTTTATTTATGGTAGACCCGACTGCTATTACTTTTCCGCTCACTCTACTATCATAACTCAAGGACTGGTTAAAATATGTCCATTTAAGGGTTGAGAATTTTATACCAAATCTAAACTAAAATAGTTCATAACCTAAGTTTTAGCTACGAAGCATATTCATTGACCAGATATAAGAGTGGTTGCTGATAAATGCAATTGAATTTAACCTTTATGGATTGTAGTTGAGATCTTCTGGTATCTCCAAATGAAATAATGGCTCTTTAAGATCACAAGATCACACTATAACACTTTATTATGTGATCTACTAATATGTACGTAGTTTCGATTTGGACAGAATCGAAAATACCTCCGGGTCTCGAAATTTAATCATACTGTAACGCCTCACAGTGGTTGGTTTGGGAAAACAAAAATGGAAATAAGTCTGCAGTTCCTAAACGGGTGGTCCGATTTTGATATTGATATGGCTATAGCAGAGGTGTAGTCAAATTTAAGTTAAAAGTTCCGACCTTATATTTCTCTAAAAGTAGGGAATTTGAACATTTTAAAACTACAACTTCTTCATTTTTTTATACGACTTCAAAAAATTAGCCTGTATGTATTCCTCTAGTTGAAATCTTCAAGAAACATTGATTTGCATACGTTTTATTCCCTAAACTTTAGGAGTTATTCTGCTTTGAAAATAACAGCTTTTGTTTTTCTACCTACCTTGTTAAATTTTTTGGTAATAGCGGAAACAAATTTTTCGCAAATTTGTTGAAACTTTTTTTAAAGAAAAAAAGAAGCACTTGGTCAAATGTTATACATAAATAAATTTAAAAATTAAAAAAGTAAATTTACGCAGTTTTTCGGGGAAAAAAATTACCTACATTCTTTTATAATTATAAAAACAATTTGTTAGGAAAATATACAGTGGCTTCATCGCATAATCGGGCAAGTGCTGGTATGATATTTACGTTCTCTGAACTAAAACAAATCGCAACAAGTTTTTTATTTTTTTGTTTTTATTTGCACTCTACACTCTAGTCTTTCCAAATATAAAAAAAAATAACAACATTCTCCATGATAACTGTAAATGTACATAGAAAATTTAAATTAACTCAATTTTTTGTACTGAACGCATAATCGGACAAAGTAAAACATCAATAATAAAAAATAAATAATAATAAATATCAAAAATAAAAATTAGTTTACAAATATGCTTTGTTTTTTTTTTGTTGTCACATTTAGTCATTTATTGGCAGACATTTCTAGTTCTAACAATAAGTAAAAATTTGGTAGAAATGGCCCCGAAGGGAAAGCAATCCACTGTCGAAATAAGACAATTAATAGTGAAATTGAATCTTGAGGGTAAAACAGTGAGACAAATTGCTGAATTAGTTGGAAGAAGCAAGTCCACTGTCCGCGACGTTATTAAGAGATTCCGTGATGAGTTTAGGTTAGCTACTAAAAGTAGCGAGAAAGTCAAGGCAAGATATTAACTGATCGAGAAGAGCGTTCTCTGTTGAAGGAAATCAAACAAGATCCTTTTAGAGCTGTAAAAGAACTAAAAATATCCCTAAAAATCAGCAGTGGAAAAGATGTTTGCTTAAATACTATTCGTAATGCATTGCACAAATATAACTACAATGGTAGAATTGCAGGGAAAAAACTATTTATTAGCTCTAAAAATAAAAACAATAGAATAAAATTTGCTAAAGAGTATCTGCTTAAAACAAACGATTTTTGGAATAAGGTAATTTGGTTTAAAGACATCTTAAAATAAATTTTTTCTGATAGCTTTTATTCGTTATAAGGTTCTGTTCAATGACGAGAGCAAATTCAATTTGCATGATTCAGATGGAAAGATGTTTGTCTGGCGTAAACCAAATGCTGAATTTAATCCTCAAAATACAAAATCTACTGCTAAGCATGGAGGAGGCTCAGTTATGGTTTGGGGCTGCACGTCGAATGCTGGCGTGGGCAATTTGCATTTTATTGATGGTAAAATAGACAAATTTGGCTACCTCAACATTTTGAAGAAAAATGCGAAGCAAAGTGCCGAGAAATTAGACATTGCGAATGATTTTGCTTTTTACCAGGATAATGATCCCAAGCACACTTCGGGTGCGGCAAAGTTTTGGTTGATCCATAATTACCTCAAGCTTATAGAAACCCCGGAACAGAACCCAGATCTTAATGTAATTGAACATCTTTGGGAAGAATTAACTAGAAGAGTGTGCCAACAACAATTTATCACATTGAATCAGCTTAAGGCGGTTTTACTGGAAGCGTGGAACTCCATAGAACCTGAGGTATGCCAGAGTTTAGTAAAACTAACTCAAAATGTTTACAGGCCGTTCTTGAGAACAAAGAATATGCCACAAAGTATTAATTGTTCTCTTTTGTCATTTCGTCATTTATATATATATATATATATGTATCTATCCCTATAGAGGCAACTAAGTTCCCGTTGTTTGCCAATAGATGGCGCCATATGTAATTGCTAGTCGATTCTGTCATAACTTAAACGTCGTGAGCCGAGCTTATGCATATGGTAAACATACTGCATCGAAAGTATTGATTTTCTTTTTTTAATCATAGAAAGCGGCGGCTAAAGCTCATCGAGAGCTTCAAAGCGCTCACAGAGATGCTGCTTTAAGTGAAGCAACGTGTCGAGATTAGTTCCGTCGCTTCGAAGATGGTGATGTTGATGTTGACTACCGTTCACGTGAAGGAAGACGGAAAAGATTCGAAGACGCTGAATTGACGGCTTTGCTTGATGGGGATCCGTGCCAAACGCAGGTAGAGAGCTTGTTTCAGTGTTAGGAGTTACCCGCCAAGCCATTTCCACGCGATTGCATGCGTTGGGAATAATTCAAAAGCAAGGAACTTGGGTTTCTTATGCGTTGAATCCAAGAGACGTTGAGCATCGTTTTTTCGCCTGTGAACAAGTGATTCAGCGACAAAAAGGGAGGATTCTGTTCACTGTATTGTAACGGGTGATGAAAAATGAATTCATTACAGCAATCTAAAGAAAAGAAAGTCATGGGGGCTGCCCGGTAATGCTTCTTCTAGGTCGATGTTATTTATAACGAGCAGTTGAAACCAAGCGAAACCATCACTAGGGATCGGTATCGACTTCAATTAATGCGATTGAGAGCCGAACTCTGCGCGAGAAATACCCACAATGCGCGAGAGGTACAAAAAAGTGATTCTTCAGCATGGCAATGCTCGGCCAATCCCGTTTAAACCTACCTAGAAACGCTAAAATGAGAAGTCTTGTCCCATCCACCACATTCTCCAGATAATGCGCCATCCGATTATCACTTGTTCCGTTCAATGGCATACGGTCTGGCTGACCAGCAGTTTTACTCATATGACGATATTAAGGAATGGATAGATTCGTGGATAGCCTCAAAAGATGAACAGTTTTACCGTGACGGAATTCAGGTTTTCAAAGAAAGATGGGGAAAAATAGCAGCTAGTGATGGCCAATATTTTCAATGAATCATTTATACACATGTTTCTATAATAAAGTTGCATTTTTATAAAAAAAAAAAAAAAAAAATAGCGAGAACTTTGTTGCGCACCTAATATATATATATATACAACAACAAGAAAAAAATAACTTCTCTGGTAATTTTTGTGCCCCCGTTTTAAAAAAGTTGATTTTCACATACACAGAATTTGTTTTCTATCTTGCGTAAATTTGTTTCTTTTTTTAGATTTTTTTATTTTTATGTTTTTTTATTTATTTTTTTTTTTCTTTTGATGTAATTTTGTGCAAATTTTTTTCCTTTAGATATATATTTTTTTTTAGAAAGTACCACAAAAAGAAAACTAAGTTCTATACCAAGACCAAAATCTGTGCTTAATCGCAAGCACGATTCCCGTCCAATATCTTTACATTAGACACCCTATAGTGACGCTAAAACAGGTTAAACCTACAAACAGCTGTGTGGTTTTAAAGTAGCTGTTTTAAGAACTTTACAAATAAATACTTTAAAGCAGAATTTATCATTGTTTGGAACTCGGTTTTCCTCCATGGAACGAAGCTGTGGGCAGGCATCCTCAAATTTTTACTTTCACATACAACAAATTGATAATTTGCATGCAAAACTGATATGGACAGAGTTAAAATTTTTGAGAAAACTGCAAGTTTGCTAAATTCGAAACCCTTCTCCACAGTAAGAAGAAGCATTATAAAATTAAGATTTTGAGTTTGTCTTCCACACCATTTAGATGTAATGTTAAAAACACATCTTGTTTATTATTTTGCCACTTTTCCCGAAATAACGTTTAATCAAAATAAAAGATCATACTTTTAAACCATTCCGACTATGCTTAAATTTGTAGTAATCTATTATTTTACTTTGAATTGTCTCGTCTTAACCTGTCCTTTCGTACTTGACTAAATTTAAAAATTGCACAATTTCCAACAATGAATTTACCATTTCTAGTCAATTTAATAAGCGATCCAATATAATCCTATAATTAAATTCAACAGCGCCGTTTAATTAAACTAAATAAAAGTTAATATAGCCACTATTTTACTACTTACGATATTTTGTAAGGAAACCTTTTCAAATACTTCGAACACAAACCTGAAAAGAAACAAAATGGATAGCGCAAATTAAAAATGTGTTAATAAATTATTATATTTTCATTACAAAAGCATGTTATTTGTTTAAGTGAAAGAGCTGTAATTACTATAAACTAAAGTGCGGTTAACATTAACATCGTTATAAAAGTATATATTTCGTAATGAAAGCATATTTATTTTTAAACTTGACGCCGTAAAATTCCAATACAAATCATTATCAAAGATTCGCATTTGAGGGCTGTATGGCAAGTACAAGCAGGTCGACCGTGGTGCGATGGCTGGTACAGGCGACTCTCGTTCTCATGATCGCAGGTTTGAAACCTAATATAGCCAGCTATCTATCAATACTTCGGGTAGCTGAATGATCGACACGTCTTGTAAATGCCTCTCAAATTAGGACGTTCGAAGTCGTCGTTAAACTGTTGGATCATTTGAGTCAGTTTGAAAATATAGGGTTATCCATTTTTTGTTTTCAAATAAAGCCAAATAAAACACACACAGACAAATCTATGATTTCGATGAAAATTGTATTTCATTATAATAATTGGACCTTACCACTATGTACGAAATACAATGCCGTTTAAATGACCGCCTGTGGATTGATTGCAGTAGTGAATTCTTTTGAGATAGTTTTCGAAAAAATACGGCCCAATGGCACCTCCAAATGGTCAACAAACAATCCCTTTTTCCGGATGCAATGACTCCATATGCGACAATTTTGCTTGTTGTCGTAACCACCGAGTGAAAAATGAGGTTGACCGCTGACGAAAATGTTGTTCGACTGAAAGCCCACATTTGAATCACCACTTTCGCAGTAAGTTTAATTATTAATCATTAATCGAATGGCAAACCTTTCACTAAATAAATAACACTTCAGATGACAGGTATTTATCAGCTGGCAGCTTTGCCAGACCGGCGGTTTTGAAACTATAAAAACGGTGATTCAAACGATGGCCATTTAATTGAACAAAATTTTCTTCAGATATGAAGCTCACTTCGCACTCAGTGATTATGTCAACAAGGTAAATTGTCGCATATGGGGCTCGGAGAACCCAGAAGTGGCTGGGAAAAACCATGGCATGAGGAAAAAGTGATGGTTTAGAGATGTTATTGGAACGTATTTTTTCGAAAACTATCTCAAAAGGATCCACTGCTGCTGGAAACCAGACGCGGTCATCAGACATTGTATTCCGTACATAGGAAATCATAAGAATCGGTAGAAAACCAAGTTTTGAGAGATTCTGAGTTATGAACTCCTACACAAAGGTAACGATTTATATTTGTTGTGTGGGGGATATTTTAACATTTTAGTGCAATGAAAATCATTTTTGGTACAGGATACATATTTGATGCTGGAGAACCCTAACTGACCACTCACTCACTCACGTATTCTTAGGGTCATATCTCCCAGTTACACAAAATTAGAAAGAACAAAAATAGAAACAAATTTTTTGTCTTTTGATTTCCATCATAATACTCGGTAAAGTTTGATAAAATCGACTGATTAATCGTGTCTCTTAGGAACCGTGGCCGATTTATTCTATATAATCTTAGCTTCATATCTTTGAAGTAGTAGCATTGAATTTGATAAAATTTGGAGACATCACGTGTAAGTACAGAGAACAAAAATGGGCGGCATTACCACGAGCCTTATACAGGGTGGTCCAGAATGAACGAAGTGGTGTGAATTCCCAAATCGTTGAAATTTACTTTGTAAATCAACGGTCCACTGTGTTGATTCAGCGTGCATACCGTCGTCAATTTAATGTGCGGGTTGCACCCTCTCAGTCAACAATAAACCGTCTTGTTGCAAATTTTCGAGAGCAAGGAGCAGTAAGGAACCTTCCTGGTGCTGGCAGACGACGAACGGTGCACACGGATGACAATATTCAAGTGGTACAGGAGAGTATTCAGGAGGATCCACAAACATCAACCAGGAGACGTTCGACACATCTTGGCATCTCAAGAGGGTCGCTGCAGCGAATTTTGCATAGCATAAGAATGTTTCCATACAAAATTCAAATTGTCCAAGAATTGAAACCGACAGATTACCAGCAACGACTTGACTATGCAATTTATTTCCAGCAAAAAGCACAAGAGAATCCTAATTTTATTCATAACTTAGTTATGAGTGACGAAGGGAAAGTTTATGTTAATAAGCCCAGGACTATTGACGAATTAAAATCCAATATTCGAGACGAAATTAACAACATAACACCGGAAATTTTGCGAAAGGTCATGGAAAATGTGCCACCACTTGCGGGATATCATTTTTAATAACTAATCTAAAAATATTCCCCATAAATTTACTGTATTTAAAAAAAAAATTTAAAAAATATGTCTTAAATAAAAAGTTATAAGCAATTCACACCACTTCGGTCATTTTGGGCCACCCTGTAGTACCCTGCACACAAACTGTCAGATTTATCGCAGTTTAATTTTTCTTCTGTAGTTTCTAATTAGTAGGCAGTAGTAATCTAGATTACTGCCCATTGTATTGGTTTACAATTCTCTATAAAATTTGGAAAATTTCGACCACATAACCTCAGCCAGATAAAGGGCCCTCAATATAAATGACATATTCAATTGTTATAGTTTTAGCTTCATATCTCCCAAGCGGTTGTACCGAATTCGGTCACATTTTGCACACATTACGCGTTCGGTCAGATACTTTCTGAATATGAATCTTTGCCACACCATTTGCGCTATCTCCCATATAAGCTGTCCGAATTATAAAAATGTTGGTCTTTCCTCTGTAATATCTGTTTTATAGACTGCAGTAACTTAAACTTTTGTCAAATGTGGGCGCTGTATTATTCATACTCCCCATACTTTCACTTATATTTATCGAATAACCCTCGTACATTACATTTTCCTAATTTAAATCTAAAACATTCGCAACATCTTCGTTTCGTAAAGCAAACAAAATCTTTTCAATCTAACACAAATATTGCCTTCCATTAAACAGTTTCTGCCGCTGATAAAAAAAAGTTTCGTAGTCACAGTGGTTGCCTGGTTGGTGGCTGCAGTTATTACCGCCTTCAATAATAACAGATTTACACCTGAAGCTAAACAGGGCCATAAAACACAAGTGTTTTGTCTCTATCCAGCTTCACTTTGAGCTCGTTTTGACTGCCAAACACACATTCGCACCCATCCGAACACTTGGCCAACACATTCCAGTCTTCATATCTTGGTCACAGAAATGAGGAGAGAGAACAGAGCGAGGTAGAAGGGAAGAAAAAAAAAGCCTTAAGGTAGCTTTTACAAGGCTCTATTACTAGATACGACTGCTGGTGCTGCTGTTGCTGTTGCTGCTATAAATATAAACACTTTTGCATCATTTGGTAGGGGGCCGAAGAGATGTAATATAGGAAAACAAGGCAACAGCGTAAGAGCCAAGATGGAAACGACAAAATGTGTGAACGTGTGGCCGGCCATAAAGTCAACAGAGCACTGGAATATTCGCAAAAGCCTCTCAGCGCTAAATTCAACCCAGACCAACCAAGCCAATCGAAACCAAAGCGAGCAGACACCCAAAGCCTCTGAGTATCTCGAGATATTGCAGCAACGTGCGATACTAACTATTGTTGGTATTGCTGCAGCTGCTGCTGTTGTAGAGGGTAATTGCTATTGTTATGTTGGTGGTTATTGCTGACGGTAACGCTGGAACTGTTGTTAGTTTTAGTTGCTACTTAGTCCACTTTTTTTCTCTCTCTTTCTTGCGACAATAGCAAAAATTGCAGTATCTGTTGGTACTTTTTGTTGTTTTGCAATTGAATCAATGGCTGTCTGCCTGTCTATGCGTCTGTCTATCTGAATACCTATCTTTGTCTGTCTCCGCATCTGCATCTGACCAGAGCCAAGAGATTTTGTGAAAACAACAACAAACAACAAAGCACCAAATTTGTAACTCAAGACAAATCGTGGACAAGGAGGATATAGAGAACTGCAGCAGAAAATTCCTTACGTCTATCAAAAAAAAAATGAATTTTGTTCGCACGACTCAAACGACGAAATATGTTTGCAACTGTTTAAGCTCCCTTATGAATAACAGGAATTGCTCAGTTTGCAGCAACTTTGCGATATGCAGAGGATAGAGACGCAAACATTGGCTATACAGCATGCGGGTAATAAAACCAATGCTATAAATTTCTGTCTGCCTGGAATATATTTCGGCTAAATAAATTATTAATGTTTGTCTGCACTTTTAGCGTACAATCATGTTTTTATGGGAAACTATTTTGTTTAACTGTAAAATATCTGCTAATTCCTAAATTGGGCAAAATGGCTTTGGGTGTACGATAATATAAAAGTGTGGAAAATGTTGGGAACGCTGTGAGCGGGAAAAGCGCATGTTTGGCTCGAAAAACACGCTGATATTCCTGATTCTCAGAAATTACAACCAACTTAATAGAAAAATTAGGATACGATTTCGAAAAAAAAAATCAATGGAGATGAAGTCATAATCACAGTTGTGAACGAAGCATAGGAACTGATATGTTCGAATACACCGCAGGTGACCAAAATCTGAACAAACACGAATAATTCATCACTTTCTTGACGAATAATACACACTCGAAATAAGTTGCACTGAATCAGTGAATATATTTTTTGTTTAAGTCTTTTTTTTTTGGTCTCTTGACAGAATTAACTAAATAAGGTTTGGGAAAATTATGATGGAAAGGCTCAGCACAGAACAAAGAAACAAAATTGTTCAAATTTACTTTGAAAATCAGCATTCGATTATTCAGACACAAAGATCATATCGAAATATCTTTCATGTTCGAAATGCTCTTAGAGCTTCATCAGTTTACCGATTGGTTCAGCGTTTTGTGCAACAAGGGGCTGTCTGTGATCTTCTTCGTGCTGGAAGACCTCGTGCAGTTTGAAATGAAGTGACCATTGCTCGAGTGCATGCAAGTATTGAGGAAAACCCCGGAACTTCCACCAGACGACGTTCTCAGCAGTTAAAGTTGTCTAGGCGGTCTTTGCAAAGAATTTTAAATATGTTACATCATTTCCCACATAAGATGCAATTGGTTCACGAGTTAAAACCAAATGATGTACAAGAACGAATTCAATACAGTCGCCGTTTTCAAGAATTGTGCTTAAAACGAGTTTATTCACAAACTCATAATGAGCAATGAGCAACGGCTCCCGATTTTTTTCTTTGGGGCTACCTAAAATGTAAGGTACATATATGCCAATAAGCCAAGAACCATCCAACAGCTTAAGAGGGGGCGCTGGAACCTGAAATTCTAAGAAAAGTTATGGGAAATGCTTTGGAAACAGCACGTCAGGTAGAAGCAAACAATGGGCACCATTTGAAAGATATCTTTAAAACATGAAGTGAACATATTTGCAAACTATATTCTAAATTTTAATAAACGCCAACGTTAAATAAAAACAGAAAGAAAAAAGTTATACATTGAATAAATCTTAACGTTACTTCTGTGCCAACCTTCATAACAAAAACGCTAGATTGATAAAAGTGTAAAAATAGGGGAAAAAATTCGAAGATCCATATCTCGGAAACGAAGTATCCAAACAATAAAATGGCTTAATTTTTTTGGGAGTTGGCAATCGCCCTGCTTCATATGGTGCAAAAAATTTTCCCAAATCGCAAAAAAAAAATCGTTAAAACGCAACTACGCGTATGACTCTAAAACGGAATACTCAATTTACGAAAATACCATAATTTCTGTCCTCCCATAGAGAATTGCACCAAGGGAAAATATTAATCTGAAGTTAACAAATTCTAACAAAAATCGCTAAAATTAAAACCGTTAAAATCAAAGTCGCCAAAATCTCAGAATGAAGCACTAAGCCGTAGAGATATCCTAATTTCTATTCGTATTTTACGCATGACATATTCTTGTTTCGGCGAATTTTTTATTTTAAAAATTTTTTGTAATTTTCTTAGTGAAACATTGAAATCGTTAATTCGCCCATATTCTATTTGGCGTCATCAACATCGTCGTCAGTTTTGAATCAATACTACGGTAAATCGACGTAAGCACCAATTTGTTATTCCCTAACTGTCTTAAGACGACGTTGACTGCTTATCTAATATTTGCGTCGGCTGATTTCTCAGGCAAAAATCTAACATCTTTGAATTACTGAATAAAAGGTAAATTCAAAGTTCTCTATTTGGAAGCAATGCATTTTGTTATGTCTCTAAAAGGTTTAAACATTATTTTCGGCTGAACAAAGCAGCATTTATGCATATGCTGGAGACAATAGCACCTCATTTGAAAAGCCGGGTCAGATAAACGTTTATTCCGAACACCATCAAATTGGCAGCAACATGCTTTTTAACCGAGGGTCTTGACATTGAACTCCCTGACCGACGCTTTCAAGGTTACTTTGCCCTTGAAATTGGAGCAGATTAGTCACAGATCCCTGGTAACCAATTTCCCGTAACAATAATTTTGTCATATGTTAATGTAAAATACGATTAATTTACTGTAATCTTTTTGGCAGTCCAAGTATTTTGCATTTTTTTTTTATTTTTCCACTAATTTTTCGAATTGACTTGAGTTTGTTATGTTTTTTTTCATTATCCATTTTTATTATTATTTTTTTTTTTTTTTTTTTTTTTTTTGTAAAAAAAAAACAAAAAAAAATTCCTCATAGCAAATTCAAAGCCACGTCGTCATCATATTTTTTTACAGAATACAAAATATATGTTGACAACCACCGATAGATGTCAAAACGGACAATGGGAATACCGATAAACGGCCAAAAAATGACGCCCTTTAGTGTTGATGGCGTCAAATACAATAAGAGCGATTACGTAAACCTCCACTGCAGTTATGAAATTTTATTATTATGCCATTTGGACGCTTCGTTTCCGGATGATACATGCCGGTGTTTTCTATATTTGTTAATTCGATCCTGTGTTTTTAGACTCACTGAAAGATATCTAATGTTGGTTGATGATTTGAGGACCATATGGGCAATGGATAGTAGTTTGATTGGGCGGAAACTAGGCATTGTCAGGCATATCATACGACCATATTCTAAACAATTGCCATGCTTTGGTATCCCAAAATATGCTTAGGCCCAGATGCATTGAGTATACTCTGTCACAAAAATACTGGCCAATAAAGCACAAAATATTACTTATGCAAATTTTTTGCATTGCCTTCAAAGTAGACTCATTCTGAAATTATACGCCTGTATCAAATAATAATTTAAATATCAAAATAATATAAAACTAAAACAATACAATCATCAACATATTTTTTAAACCCATTTCTCACAAAGGATTTTTTGGCTCGAATCGGTGACTCCAAATGATAATTAAAGTTTTGTGAAGAGAAAAAAATGCAGTAGAAGCCATATCATGAGAATGCGGCGTTGGTTCAACAATACTTGTTGAGTTTTTGGCCAGAAGTTTATTCACAATGATAGCCCGTTGGATGGTGCGTTGTAGTGGTGCAAAATAACTGAGTTTTCCTTCCAAAATCTAGCCCTTCTCTCAAACCCCGCTTAACGTCTAGATAATCTTATTTATTTACTGTCTGACCTTCTGGCAAGATTACTGATAATTTTTTGTCGGCTCTTTTCAATGATATTTGTTGAGTTTTTGGCCAGAAATGACGCTAGTTAACAGGTACGCCCAACAGTCACTGGATTCATATTTGCCGCGGGTAACCTTGTAAACTAATTACCTTACATTTGTACGTGTGATGTATATGCCAATGCACAATTGCCGTTGATCATTATTTTAACTGGGTCGGTTGTACTTGGCGGAAGCATTTTCTCCCTTAAAGTATCAAACAACGTACGCAACAAATGGAAATGGCTAACGCATTAGCGGTTGCTGTGACTGTCAACATATTCGCTGCCTGCTACCTGCAATTGTCGAAGCAAATATGTTCATAGTCACAGCAACCGCTAATGCGTTAGCCATTTAATATTTAAATTTGTTTGCCGAAAATTTGCTATACCATCGCTAAGCATTGGCTAATTTTCGTCTGCTGTTGCTAATTTGTAGTCAGCCGGTTTTATGAATGTGGCCTCGAAATTGTCTCGTTCGAAGATATCTTCAGCGATCTTTATGTGAATACATTTTTGCATAAAATTCAGTCCTTTCGGAAATAGTCGAATGGCAACGCCAAACAGTCGGATGAAATGGTGCGAATCGATTTGTTTAAACTTAAATGATAATTTTCAGTAGGGATATGCAATTACCTGATAAATCAGTCAACCTTGTTAATAAAAATACGGATTATTCAATTAATTTTGAGTAAATTATACAAATCTGATTAACCAAAATCCAAATTATTTGATTAACCATAGAACTGATTATACAGAACTTTCGATTAATCGATTAACTCAATAATTGAAATATGCATTCATCACCTATTAATCGCACATTCGTAATTTTCAGTAAATATTTGTTTCCCTTGTCGATGCTGACTTCAGTTGATGACGTTGATGGCCGACTGAAGCGAAACAAGACTTCCACCACGTCTCGACCATTTGTACATATATAAGAAAATTTACGATAAATTCTTTGTTCAATATTTATGTGCATTGTAAAAGCCGTGAAACACATTTGAAGTGAATTGACGAAATCGAGCACTGTAATCGTACTAAGTGAGGAGCGCCACTCAAACTCCACGTCAGTATAGATGACAGTTGTATCAACTTAGCGTCAGATAGAATTTTAGCAGTTCCTTTAAGCGGACTTTTTTAAATGATCAACTCGCTGTATTTTTTTGTCAAAATGTATGAGGGCGGTCCCAGAACTAGCCGACCTAACAAAGAAGACACAAAACTGTTGGGAGAATTTTCCTTTTTTTTAAACATAACCTCCTCTTAGCTCAATACACATTTTCCTGCGATGTTCAGTAGCTTCTATGCCCTGTTTATAGTAAGAACTGACAAATTCCTTAGAATACTCATCAACCGCAGACTCCACATATTCATTGTTGGCACATCTTTCACCACCGAACCGAGGGAGTTACATCTGGGGAATAAGGTGCGTGAGGAAGCAATTCAAACTTCAATTCATTAATTGTGGCCATCGCAATAGTGGATGTGTGATTTGAAGCATTGTCTTGATAAAGCAATACTTTTTTTTCGCCAAATGCGGCCTTTTTCCATAATTTCATCACCTAAACGGCGCAATAAATTAGCATAATATTCGCCGCTGATCGGTTTATTTTCTAAAGATAACTTATAAAAATACTCCCATGCGTTTCCCAAAAAACAGACGTCATGGCTTTGCCTGCTGGTGAAACCGCCTTCGCCTTTGTCTGGACACGATTCTTCTATTCTAGTCCACTGCTTTGACTGTTCCTTTGTCTCAAGTGTGAAATGGTGGACCCATGCCCCATCCATGGTTATAAATCGACGCAAAAATTTGGCTTTATTGAAGTGAAACAAACATTCTTCTGAGACATCTTCACGACGCTGTTTTTGCTCTACTGAGAGCAAGCGCGGCATCCATCTTGCGCGCAGCTTTCACACATTCAAATCTTGTTTAGCACTAGCTCACGCACCTTCACCCGACGGTCATCCAATACAATTTTCTGGATTTTCTTAAGCGTGTGCGGTGTGGACACCCTCATTTGCCGACTACTACGGTGTTCGTCTATCCAATATTTTGCGATCGTAAACGAAGAAGCAGACTTCGCCAGAGTAGAATCTAGCGCGGCTTTAATATTGGTTGTCTGAGTCCTTTCACTTGGAAATATCGAATTACATAACGGTGACCAATTCTTTCCATGTTTACAAATTCACTGAGATCGTTTTCTTTTGATGGCTCAAATAAAAATATTAAGCAACGCCAAGAACCGTAAAAGATATGTTTTATAAGGTTGCCACTTTTCACGTAAATATGTTTTTTTCAGACTACTGGCACCATCTGTACGGCAGTTCTCCTAATTCTGGGATAGCTCTCGTAACTAACTTCAGTTGAAGAGGTTGATGGCCGACCGAAGCGAGGCAAATCTTCCCCCACATTTCGATCGAAATTCAAAAATCCATTTACAATAAAAAAATTTGAGATAAATTCTTCGTTAAATATTTGTATCCATCGCAAAAACCGTAAAACACATATGAGACGAATTGACGAAATCGAGCATTGCCAGCAACATAAAGTGACAAGAGATGTCAGATAAACATTTAACAATTCCTTTAAGCGGGCTTTTTTAAATGATCAACTTTCGGTACTTTTTGGCAAAATGTAGTATTAACACGTCAGCTGAAACCTTAAAGCAATTTACCACCAGTTCACTAACCGCCACAGTTTTTAAGTTTTTAAGGGGCCAGTATCGTACCCTTTTTCCTATATTTCTGGCACTTCATACTTTCAGACTTTCTTTCTATTCTCTCTCTGTCTCTCCGTAATTTTCTGTATATTCAATCTGCTGAAGCTTGAACAGTGGTTTGGGATTATAGACCTCTTTCTCCCAAACCTTGAAGTTAGTAACCTCATTGACATGCATGCACCATCCTTTATCTCCTACGCCAAACCAAACTGACCCGCAATATTACGAAATTTAACAACTGTATGAGAAATATTAAAAATTTCTACCAGCAGTTATCCCTAACTGTTGTCATAACAGTCGATAGAATTTATTGAAATTGGTTGTGATTTTGTGTGGAGCTTCAGTTTTCCGATGTCTCGTTTTATTATTTTATGTCTTTATATCCGTAACCAAATAAAAATCCTAAACAATGCTGTCATCTATGGTCATAACTCTGGAATCCCGAATTCCCTTAAAATACGAATTCCCTTAAAATACTGAAATGTGGTGCTATGTGGCGTGCGTTTCCGATGCCACAAATGTTATGATACTGTGTCATTCCGGCCATTCGAATCGAGAAATTTCCTGATAGTGAAACGTTCCGCAATAGATCCAACACCAGCTTCAAGGCAGAGGTCACAAATTGCTTGCAAGCGCCCGTGAAATAAATCGTTTCGCCCAGTGAATCAAGAATATTGAATATTGATTTAATACGAATTAAGTTTATGTCAACTTAGAGCCTATAATCAAATTATACCGTACACAACTATGTTTCCTTATTGCACTTGCCGAATGATGGTGACTTCATTTATATAATTACCGAGAAGATCTATCGATTGGATATGGGGGTATGTGATGCAAATCGATTCGTTTTCAAATGAAAACGAAGTACCAAAACGAACAGATCGATTTTAGCTGTGACAGAAATCGTATCGATTTCATTTTCCAGTTGTGTTCCATTTCCACCATATTCTTTTGCAAAATACAACTCAGAGCATTTGTTTACGTTTTAAAATACAAGTGTTGTGCAAACACAAGTGTAAGCTGAAAAATAATTTTATAACATGGCATTTATTGTCGCAGTGTCCGCAATTTTAAGTGATGCATCAAATAAAGAAGAAAATATTAAAAGGAAAAAGTTACGCGATGCTTTCAACCCACTAGATTTGCCGGGAAAAAAGTAAACCAAATGTGTTACCCCAAGGTTTCAGTAATACATAATTGTTTATAGTTTTGTAGAATGCTTTCGCTTAAATAAAGAAATAAATAAAATAAATAAAAAAAAGAAATAAAATAAAGGGTTTGCCAAAGTTTTTCAACTTCTACTCTATCCCCTTTTACAAATCTTTTGCCTATTTGTGGGTACTTTTCCATGAAATCTAGCATCTTATCTTCTTGCCTCGAATTTGCGTGTTTTCCCCTGAAATATACAAAATAAGTCTGTGTTTTATCAGATGTTTGATATAAATACCTACATTTCAAATTTTCTTCACTTTAGTTTTAAATTGTTCTCAATTTATTATTTTTCTTCCGAATAACGAAATGCGACTTTGCAAAATCGCCACACAAAGACTACTCGATTTAAAACCGTAAATGAAAACGGTAATTCGTTTTCTATCACACCTTTCTTATCCATATTTTCCATAGAACGAAATGGAAAATGAAATCGATATCGATTTCAGCTCAAACCGAAATGAAATCGCTAAAAAGATGTGCATCACAACTTTCATCGTTTTTGCATCGATTTTAAATCGAAAACTTTTTGTATCACATACCTGATAGACATTTTTTCTGCAAGGATTACAGAAGAAATTACGTTTTGATCCATTTGTGTGATCATTTATTGTCAGTCTCAAGCTAATGGCAGGCGCCACAACCAGACATCTGGAATCTCGTCGCTTACGTTAGTCCTTACTATTGACATAGACCACGTATGAACATTTGCACGAGCTGCTATGCGGCGTTCTAGCTGAGCAGTATTCGTGGAAATTCCACTAAAAATTGCTTTTTTTTTTTCAAATATTCATATTTTTTAATCATTCCACAAAAACCAACTACTCACTGTTATTATTTAGCTGTTTTTGACCTTCTACCTACTGCCTCCTCACTGACATTAGTCATTTATCCCAAGTTTTGTTACTGTTGTTCCTTGAAATGACTTCCTACATGATGAAGAGACTTCCTCACTGCAGAAATGTCTTTCCACTCCCCACTCCGTGTTTGTTAGTTTTCATTGAAGAGAAGTGGTTGTACTTCCTTTTGTTTTTCAGCAGCAGAAAGAGATGCTGAACACTTTAATGAAGTTGCCGGGGAACTTTTTTTATATTGTCATGTCGCGCGTTTGTTGTCTTTGATTGCCTGCAACCTGGTACTATCGCAGAAGGAATGCTGTCTGTGCAGGTAATACCGATGATAATGTTGACGATGATGCTCACTCGTCTGATGTCGTTTGTCTGTTTTCCTAACAACTCAACGTCCTTCCTTCTGTCCTCCCTGCAGCGAATACGTTGCTCTTGAGAGATCATGGCAGCTGCTGTATCTTGCATCTTGTGTTGTCTGGCTTAGATACGGCTGGCGCACATGCTGCAGCATCGCCATAAGTTGTGGCATCAAACCAGAAGGGGCAGATAAACCTCTTGGAGTATAACATTTCGTGTCTATGGCGTGTTTAGTTGCACATGCACTGCTATTTCTTTCCCTGCTGCAAATATTCTGCACTTGCTGCATAAAGTTGTTGCAAACTCATTCATTCAGGTTTTAAGTTTACTTCATCATTAGGTTTGCGTTTTTTGTTTTTGTTATTTTTGATTCCTCTGCAGTTGTTGTTGCAAGTATTTTATTTGTTTGTTGTACATGTTTAGATGTGTTTAGAAATATTTCCATCTTCAACTCGAATAGTTTTTGAAAACACATGTTTCTCGGTCGTTTTTATGGTGTTTGGCAAAGAAGAAAATAAGTATACAATATAGCGTTTCCTTTTGCAACTGGATCACAGTGTTTAGAAACCATACTAAGCAATATAGACTTTAAATTTTGCAAACCTGAACCACCGATTCTCACAGCCGTATGTGTTATAGTCATAAAATATAATTTCAAATCCTTTTTAATAATCATAAATAAAACCGATCAGTAACTTTTTGGAAGATCCGCCAGAAAAGCCTCGCAGTGCTCGCATTCTTTAGCTAATTACGAAATTCATAAAATTACGAAATTCAAAATTCAGAAATGTTTCTGTAGAGAATTAAAGCGATGCGGTATTTATACTTCCCAATCATAAGCATTGATCCAAGTCTCTTCTTCCGTAACACTGTATTTTTAACGCGACAATCGAGATATGATGCCTCTGAGGTACGAAACATCTTTCAAAATGGAGCTGTGTGATTCATATGAAATTCAATCATCACGAAGTTCCGCATTTGATAATCGATGGGTGTTGACTTTCATCGTTGGAAGTTGATAGTCGTCCGGAGGGTTTTTCCTCTTCAACACATTCTCGAGCTATTTTGAACTTTTTATGCCACATGTAAACATTTTTTTCGACAAAGTCTGTTCACTGAAGGCCTTCTGGAAAATTCTAAACATTTCCGCAGCAGAAATTCCATTCCATATAACTGCAACTTCTTTGTTCAACGAAATTGCATATTATCTGAAACTAAGAGTAGCTAAAACAGATATTTATAATGTGAGGCTCTGCCACAGTGTTATCAACTTATATGTAAAAACAGTATTTTTTAAATTTCGAACAAAACCGCGAAATTTAGATTGAAAACTGGCCTTATTTTTTGGACACAGTGTACAATCGATATTTGGTTTTGCAGAAAGTGCCGAAGACCGAATAATATAGGTAGACTATTGGCGCACTCTAGAGTCTACTTTTAGCGTCGTCAGGTTCCGATAGGGTCTGCGCAACTTAATACTTGCAACAAAGTTTTAGTTACCCTTCTCTGAGTTGCACATAGTGCACATTTCGCACTTAAAATAGCCGCAGTGTGCCTAAACTGAAAATAATTCCAATATTTTGGTGCGCTTGTTTACGTCGATGTCGATATATAGCTCATAGTTTGCACAAAACTAAACCGCTCTTATAAAGGGCGACACATAAGCGATATAATGCAAAAAAATATGTGCCTTTGTTTGGAAATTTCCCATTTCTAGCCACTGTGCACTCACTACATTGTACTCATTAACATGTAAAAGTACTTCATGTCGGCTAAAGTAGCAGATTGTTGCAACAATAGCAATAACAATAACAACAACAGGCCTATGCGAAATGTTAATAATAGAATATAATAGAAATGTTTTTTCCCGACTTTTAAATTTATACGGTGATGATGAAAATAATGATGGTATTTAATGAATTTTAAAACAATAACATTCAGATGCTACACATAAGTGCACCCTCCTCCTTCCTCTCTAGCACGTACAATCTATGGGGAACACTGACTTTATTTTCCAACATGGTATTAATTTGTTAACTTTATTTCAGATGATTCTTCGTTATTAACTCGATTACAAATTAGGCTGCGAATTATGCGATAAAAGAATTGTTTAGTAATATTAAAAATTTAGAATTTAGAGCACCATTGCTTGAGGCATTTTCAATAAATTATCAAAATTAGGTTACCAACGTTCAAATGGACATGACGGAATTTACCTCAAATCGAATTTGTTATCTCATACGAAATGTATATGAATACAAAATGCACATCCCGCAAACGCAATTCCATTAGAAAAGTTATCAGTTGCCAATTCCTTTGACATTATTGACTGCAAAGCAATGTGCAAGCGGAAAATTCGACTTTTGAGGCAAACACAGGGTTGTTTGAACTAAACGGTGGAAACATGTTCCATTGCTTCGAAACAAAATTAGTGCTCTAATAATTGTTTGGTAAAGAAATTTTGACATTTAGTGCATTACATAAAAAATTTGGTTGAACAAAGGCAGTAAAACAAATACGATTTAAATAAAAAAGCGCAATGGAATATATTTCATTGAACTTCAATCTATCTGCGCTGCTCTACACTGATATTTTCCCGCATAGAAATGATGGTCAAATTGAACAAAACGGTAGTCCGTTTGAGGTCAATATTAGCCTTAATACAGCACATACTTAGAATCGTGCTCAAAATTATATCTATTAATAAGATAGCTGAATACGGTCAATCTCCCAAAAATCGAACCTCGGCAATGACACAGTTTTTCTTTATGTGTATACCTGTTAGCGTAAACTAAAGAAATTAATAATAAAATTGCATTAAATGACTTCTTAATACAAGTCTTCAATAAAATTTTACGTTAAAATATTGAACAAATTTCATTAGGATTGTCTCGACGACAAAAATTCTGTGGCTTCAAATGACTGATTATCCTTTTTTTTAAATAATTCAACTTC
The DNA here is from genome assembly GCA_019455685.1 of Philornis downsi. NCBI lineage: Eukaryota > Metazoa > Arthropoda > Insecta > Diptera > Muscidae > Philornis > Philornis downsi. The sequence continues at coordinate 1,466,918 of JAHXMU010000724.1, read as the reverse complement.
GGATTTGAAAAAATTATGCAAATGTGGTGCGACTACCACATATCCCCCATATGAGACCATTTTTTAAAAAAAATTATTGTCCTTTTTAAAAAGAAAAACAAGTAAAATTTACAAAGGTGAGCTGATAATAGGTCCTAAACATGCTATAGAGGAGATTAAGCAATAAGTAATCGAAAGTCGTCACTTCTTCTTTCGTTGAAACCCATCACTTTGAAACATTCAAGCTTTGGTGTTGAGCTGTGACCCGCCTTTGCTGTTAACATCGCCTTACAATTTCATTTGGTGTCAGATTTGTGTCAGTTGTACTTACTGCATAATTTACTTCCCTAATAATTTCCTGCGTCAGAAAAATTACCTGTTCTAAAATTTCATTTGGTGTAAAAGGATCCGTTAAACTTTGCAGAAGATGTCGTATAGGCCTACGTCGTTCCACAATAGTCTTTTATTCGTAGGGCCATGGCTTCTAAAAATATTTTTCATGTCTCATTCACACAACCAAAGGAATATCATTATTGTGTCGGGGCGGTATATTTGCCATCTGCTCATGACGTTTAGGTTACAGCAGAATCGACTATCACTTACAGCTGGCGCCATCTATTGGCAAACAGCGGGAACTCAGATTTAATTGCCACATTTTCAATTCTTTTTTCGGCATTTCTCTCCTCGGAAGAGAATTCGTTTTCCGTTTGAAATACCATTGCTTGCAAATTCTGACCGTTGTAGACTTATGGGTGCAGACTAAGATATCGTTCATAGCATTGTGATGTAGTTGGGCCAAATAGTTGTTTACGTACTGGACGTAAAATAGGTCCACAACAAACGTTATTTAGTATTTTAAGTTGAGCCATCAAAAGTAAACGATCTCAGTGAATTTGTAAATATGGGAAAAATTTTAATTTAATATTTCCATTTAAAAGGTCTTAGTCTAACCAATATTAGAGCCGAGCTACACTCCGGGGGAGTCTACTCCTTCGTGTACTGTACTGTACATTATCGGGCAGCAGAGTTTAAACGAGGCCGTATTAGCTGCCAAGATAAACACCGTAGTGGTGGAGCAATTGAGGTGTCTACGCCAAAAACGATTAAGAAAATCCACAAAATGATATTGGATGATCGTTGGCAGAAGGTGTGCCAGCTAGATAAAATGATAGGCATTTAAAAAGTGCTATACTCGTACATCGTGTATTGACAGAAGATTTGAAGATGAGAAAGCTGTGCACAAGATGGGTGCCACACTTTCTTTCAATAGAGCAAAAACAACGTCATGAAGATGTTTCAGTAGAGTATTAGGCGAATGGAATGGAATGGAAGAATCGTGTCCAAAGTCATGGTGTCTGTTTGTCGGGATGCGCATGGGATTATTTTCATTGATTATGTTTAGAAAGGAAAAACCATGAATGGCGAATGTAATGCTAATTTATTGCAGGGTTTAGATGATGACTTTATGGAAAAAAGACCGCATTTGATGAAACAGAAAGCGTTGTTTCATCAAGACTATGCTTCAGTTCACGTATACACTACTGCGATGGCCAAAATTAATGAATTAAAGTTCGAATTGCTTCATCCCGCACCTTGTTCGGCAGATGTAGCTCCCTCGGACTATTTCCTATATAAAATCTTGAAAAAGTGGCTCGGTGGTAAAAGATTTGGCAAACAGTGAAGAAAAAGTGGGCTTTGTGGTTGATAGCTATTTTAAGGAGCTATAAAAGCTACTGAATATTGCTGGAAAAATTGTATCAAGGTTATTTTAAGATTAAGAAGAAGAAAAGAAGAAAATTTTTCTTAACTTTTTTGTATCTTCTTTGTTAGGTTGGCTAGTTTCCATCTTAGCAAGAAGAGTTAATTTTCTATAGGTTTTATCAGAAATTCCCTATATGAAAAACTATTGATGATGATGTTTCGGTTCAGTCCATCACTTTACTGTTTATAAAAATCTCATCAGAAATTGTCTTCTGAGGCAGTTTGTCATATAGAAATTGTGTACTCGCCGTTTTATTCAGGCATCTCTCTATTTTACTAAAAAGCCCATTCGACCTTCTTGCCCTGTGTACTGCTTTCCCGGATAATTGTCCACAATTTTCCTTACATTGACACAGAATACGCCAATAATCTCACCAAGTTCATTTGCAAATAAAATACATGTGAGAAAACCCTAATTACATTTCTCACAATTCTGCGAAATAATTACTTTGACTATTTCAAGCCAAAAGACAAATCTTTAATTAGTTTTCTCCTCCCCCAATTTTTGCATGTCTGTAAGCTGATTTGTTGCCTAGCATTGTAATTCTTATAGTTTTTTTTCCTTTCAGTGTTCTCAAAAATTTAAATTTCTTTTCACTTACTCGCAATTGTGAAGAACCAACCATTCCATCATCTCATTTGTTTGCGAGTGACACAAATGGATAGGGCAAGAACGCCAGCCAAGACACAACCAGCAAACGGCAGCCGCCAAGACAGCAGTGTCTAAAGTTTCTTGGCACCGTTCCCAGTTCCCACATTCCAGTATGTTGTTGCTATTCGTGAGTTCCGCATCCAAAAGATAGCAGTTTTCTTTATTTTTTGTTTCTGTCTTCATTTCTTTGATGCCATGCATAATTTTCCCCACCATCAATTTGTTGAAGTCGTTGGTCGGTCGTGTGTTGTGTCGTGTGACATTATATTTATCATTTTTATGGAAATCGCAGTTTCGTTACAAGTGTTTGCAGATCTGTGCGCCACCAATTGTCGTATGCAATTCATAGTCTATCTGCTACTGTGAAAACTAAAAACTATGAAGAAGCCTGCGAACAACTTTCACAGATTGCAGCAATCGTATATCATTGAACTGTTAGCAAAGACAAATCTTCAATTTCAATTGAATGCGTTCGATATCGATAGCGTACAGCGGTTTGCAATAAAAAGAGAGTGGATGTAATATCAATAAATTACAGCGAGAAGCAATAAAATCTGAGAACTGTATTGGAGCATTTGAGAGAAAAGCGATTCTATTTTTTCGTGTCGTTTGCTGAAATTGCTTTTTGCGATAGGTAGACATCGCCTTACTGTTTACCCCCATTTGTCTCTGGAAATGTCTCTGAACGTAAAACCCTCAGATATACCGGAAGAACCAGAGAATAAAACGCAGATTTGGCGTTATTACTCACAGAGATGAATGTGTTATAAGTTTTATGGAAAAAATGCTACACATGGAGAGACTGTCGAAAATGCCTCTGAACGTGAAACCCTCAGATATTGCAAGAATGTAAATTCCGATATTTAAATCACCTAAATGATAAGCCGCAGGTTTGGCGTTATTGCCCACAGAGGTGAATGTACAGGGTGGTCCACCAATTGTGCTACAATAAGAAATTCAAATAACTTTTTTTTAATCAATGTATTTTATTTTATTTTATTTTATTTTTTTTTTTCACTGTAGAAAATTCAATTTTATTTTATACAACTAATTGATTTTAAAGATGATAGACCGCAAACGACCTCGTTGCTCATTCACGCATTTGCGACACCTGTTCCGAAAATTATTCACTGCGGGCCGACAGGTTGAAATCGGGATCGCCTCAATTATTATTTTAATGGACCGCTTCAATTCAGTCAAATTCCTTGGTTTCGTTTTGTATATTTCTCGCTTAATATGACCCCTTTAAAAAAAGTCTGGAGCAGTTAGGTCAGGTGACCTTGGGGGCCAATGGAAAGTGGTGTTTTTGGATACCAATACATTTCGGAATTTTTGTTGAAGCTCCGCCATAACCGGTCTGGTTATGTGTGCAGTTGCTCCATCTTGCTGGAAACAAATATTATTGAAATGGATACGTCTTCGGTGCAGTCTCACAATTGGGGCGCCACCCTGTATATCAATGTAATCAGATTAGGTAAAACAATGGCAGAATATTTCCGCTGATGTTCCATTTATGTAATGTCATTATTTCTTTTTCTTTAAAATTGTAATATATTTGAAAGCAATATATAAATGGTAGTAAAAAGAAATGCGTCACCTTTGCTTGACATTCAAGATCAAATGTGCACCATTTTGTTCCATAACCCAGTTGCCATTTTGAGGATAATTCAACAATGCCTCCCTCATAGAAACATTCATCTCCGCTGGCCAGAAACAGAGATAGTCGATTTGTACAAGCTTCTCTTGAGGCGACATTTTCACCAACAAAATCATTCTCTATAGACAGGAATAGGTGCTAATAACTTAGTGTCAAATCCGGACTGCAAGGTGGATGCATAAGAACATCCCAGCCAAGCTTCTAGAGCTTCTGGTGGGTTACTATCGATGTGTGTAGTCTAGAGCTATCCTAATGTAACACAATTCCTACCCCATCGACCAAAGCTGGCCGCTTCTGAGCGATTGCTCCCTTCAAATGGTCCAATTGCTGGCAGTACACAACTGAATTAAGAGTGTAGTTTTCAAAACAATGCTTATATAATGATCGAACTTGATCTTGACCTTCCACGGCGTGGTGCATAATTGACATCAAAAATACCGAAACGGAAACGATTGATTGGCTGTTACCGTATCAAGACTACAAATACTATCCATTTTTTTCTAACGTCTAGCTTACGTTCTGCGTATTTCCTCTTTGCTGGTGTTCATCATTGATACTCTGTAGTTTTTTGAGTATGAAATCTTATCTTTCTAACGCCATCTAGAGTAACCCGATCGTACTTGTACACTTGTACGAGATATAGATTACTAACGTCCATAGGAACATTTTTATTATAACGTTTAATTTATCAAATTTTCGAGAGAACCAAAAATTTGGAGTACATATTTGTATTAGTAGCTACACATATCAAACTTTGATAACTTCAGCACCAATTTGGTTAAAGGAGGAGACGGATGTATGACTATTTAAAGTTGGTAATGGTTCAAAAAAATCAATTTTGAAAAATAACATACAATTGGATTTAGCTGACTTTTAGAAGCTTTTGAATCTGCTATAACAGACAGATCGTTAACATTAATATGATACTGCAACCTTCTCAATATTTGAGAAGAAATTATAATAATATCGGTTTTGCAGCAAACGATGAAACAAATTATGCTTCTCATTTCATTCGCTGCTTGGATGTTGATTTCTATAACTTAAAACAAGGGGACGATGCTATTTGCGTGATCTCTAATATTAATAAGATAAATAAAGTCAATATGAAAATTCCAAAGAAATTATTTTCTGCACATCTGCGGACAAAGCAAAGAATTCAATGTCACAATCCATTCGCCTTGAACATAATACCTTACTGTAGTACGCAGTAAGTGACTACATCATCGTTAACAAAATATACAGCCGCCATTTTCAAAAATTATGAATTATGAGCTATCTTAGCTATGCAGCAGGAATTTTATGAAAGACCAACTGTTAAACTGTTATAGTATTTCGTTCCAACAAGACGACGCCACTTGCTGTCATACAACCCTAGAAACCATAGTATTATAGCGGAAGTAATTCAGTGAAGAGTTAGTTTGACGCGTAGATCATGTGATATGAAATCTCCACACATTTTCTTTCCATGCTACACAAAGTTCAAAATCTACTTGTATAAGAGAGCCAAAATGTTCGACTGCTTCATTGACAATTGGAACTAAAGAAGGAACCGTCTTAAACGTAGTTGTGACCAACATTAGGAAGAAATATATAAAAAATAAAGAATAACTCTTCGGTATAAAAATAATGATTACCCATATGTTACTAGCGTAAGCTAAAGAATTTATCTACCTCGTCCCTGCTAATAGTGCTTGGAGCCAGCCTAGGACAAACAAACATAACAAACATAACAAAACACTCTCTCGACAAATGAAAATCGAATATACCCAATTATAGTCCTACATGTCTTACTATACGGAGCAAAATTCTGGGCTATGACACAAGCGGATAATCTAGAAATCTTCGAAAGAAAAATACTACGGAAATTGTATGGCGCGACTGTTATTAAAGTAAAGTACCGGCGTCGTATGAATATTAGGTCTATGAGCTTTAAATCGATATGGACGTGATCAAGCGCATCAAAATACAGCGATTTCGACAATGAATTCTATGGGAACTCTAAGACGCACAAGAGGGGGCAATCAAAGCTAAGTTGGAAGGACCAGGCATTCGAAACGCTCTAAATCCTTGGTGTGGGAAATTTGAAAAGAAGCTCAGAATGCCAGGGTTTTTGTGATCTTACATCGTCATATCGTCACTTAAGTAAATAAAAATATAGCCTACCGCTTAACGACTATGAATCTCCATTTGAGAAGTTTTTCCTTGACTTGTCGATTGTGCGATCACTAGGAGTGTTTGTCAGATCGAAATCTACGTAACCCCCGCTCAAAGAAGAATTTGACGTTGCATTGGGACTCGAAAGAACGATCATAATCGCTATGTGTGCCTGTCAAATCACATAGTATGCAAAATTCTTTTGCTAATACAGGTGGATATATACAACGAGTTTTTTGTAGCCTGTGCGCCTAAAGAAGCACAGAAACCAAAACTAAAACTTGTTTGTTGATATATTAGACTGCTGTAACAATCCTATCGATCATAAGTTGCATATAAAGCGCCTTACCCTATTGTAGTCCTTCTCTAATTCGTCGGTCACTTTTGAAAATTACACAGCTTGAGACTTTATATGGAATCTTCAACATGCTCTACGCCGACTTTCGGTTTCAATTCGGAAGATTTTTCGTACTGAACTATTTTCATCCATTTATATGCTTCAATACATCGATGTTACCATATAGCTCATACAGCCTTTGAGCAATACGAAAGTGAAAGTCTTGACTAACTATCATGAGTCCATTAATTTAAGGATTATTTTTTCTCGAAAACTCTGTTTTTTCTTCTATAACCGACAGAAACAGAATTGTGCGCGGAATAACGAAACATGTGAAATTGGTGTCCTTAAATAGATGGACTTTTGTTCAAAGGAATTTGTCGTTAAATCTCTTGCAAGGTCCATAATAACAACAGTAATTTTTTAATGTTCAGGTAAATACGAGACGGTCCAAAAATTAGTCTACCTGATGAATAGATGGCACCAGTAGTTTGAAAGAAATTATTATGGTGAGAAATGGCAACCTTATTTATTGTTCAGTATATTTTATTTTTACATATTAAAAAACTTGGCCACCGTTATGTATGTAATTCAATATTTCCATTTGGTCTCAGTCCAACCAATATTAATGCCTAGCTGAATTCTTCCCTGGGGCAGTCTGCTCTTTCGTTTATGACTGAAAAATATTGGTAAGCAGAGTTTAAACTAGGCCGTGCGGGATGGCAAGACAAACAACGTAGATGTCCAAGCCAGGCACGGTTAAGAAAGTTCACAAAATGGTATTGGATGATCGTCGCCCGAAGGTGCGTGAGCTAGATGAAATTATTGGCATTTTAAAAAGTGCTATACATCGTATGCTGAATGACGATTGGAAGATGAGAAAGCTATGCGCAAGATGGTGCCGCGCTTGCTTTAAGTAGAGCAAACACGCCGTCGTGCAGATGTTTCAGTAGATTATTTGGCGATGTTTCATCGTAGTAATGCTGAATTTTTGTGTCGCTTTACAACTATAACCACTTCTGACCTGAGACAAACGCAGTGGACGGGAATGGGAGAACCGTGACCAAAGAAGGTGAAGTGTTGTTTCATCAAGACAATGCTCCACACATCTACTTTTGTGATAGCCAAAATTAATGCATTAAAGTTCGAATTGTTTCATCACGCACCTTATTCGTCAGATTTAGTTCCCTCAGGCTATTTTCTATTTACGAACTTGAAAAAATGGCTCGGTGGTAACAGATTTGGCAACAATCAAGAGATGGAGTCTACGGATGGCTGTTTTAAGAAGTTTGACTGTTTTTACCATAAACAGGATATAGAAGGTATTGAATATTGATGGAAAAAGTGTATCAAGCTAAAAGGAGACTACGTTGAAAAATAAAGAAAATTGTTCCCATCTTCTATGTGTTTTCTTTGTTAGACCAGCTAGTTTTGGGACCGCCATCGTACATTGATTTCATTGTCGGCGGAACAGAGGCTGATAAATTCATCCAAAGTTGTAATTCAATCCCCATCCATAATGAGTAGATTCAATGTTTGTCGAAACAAACATGTATCTTTGTTTTCGCTAAATGCCACACCTACTTTTGCAGCTCCATCAAATATTATGCTAGTCCACAAAGACGAATCAGCTTCGTATGTATGCCAAGATATGATATAGAGTTAAATAATATGTGAATTTTTGAAGTGTCGGAGGCAGTTCGACATTCGATCATAGAATAGCATGTAACGATAATTCCTGTACCATACCAGGAAGTGAAAAAGCCCATGTATTTGGCTATTTGTCGCCTTGGGAGATCAAAATCACGCTGGCAAAATCCAATCATTTTGGGTAAAAGACGCAAAATTTCCAATGTTCCCAGAGGCATTAACACGTACCAGAATCTTAACCTTTCCAATATGACGCCTTATTTCTAACGGCCAAGAATCCTTTGCTACTTCCCCAAAGAAAATATGTTTCATTTCCAGTCTTTGCACTTTCATCAGACATTTTCTTTTACTCTTCTGATTACTAAAAACTCTGTCGCATAGTTTTCCTCATTTCATGTATTTCTCCTTGACTACTAAAGGCAATGTCATCAAAGTGATTCAATGACTTTGCTGCATTTCCAGGTACAAATAACAATAACCAGATCCAACCGACGACGTCTTTAAATTTCCTGCTCTTTGACAAACGCTCAAAGGAGAGGAGCATTCGTGTTCGAAGCATAAGGAAACTCAACCCCTTGAGAGAAGCGCTAAACCGATGGCAATGTAGTAGCTAAAGTAAAAGTTTTCAAGTGAGCGAATAAATAAGGAAGAATGTCTGGCAGCCACAGAGAAACTAACTACAATCCGAAAAGCAAACCACTTAATATTTTGAAAAGTACAAGTAAATACAAGTAAATAAAGTGGAAAGATAGAAGGAGCGGTATAAAAACGACTAGGAATTTCAATTTCACTACATCAGCAGAACGGCGAACAAAGAAGCGAAATAAGTTGAAACAGTCAAAGATAACCTGAGACCTACACCGATTGGAACTTGGTGGAAGAGGAAAAATATAGTGAGCAAGTGAGAGATATTGAGGCAAACAGGAAGCCAGACAGGGAATAGACAGGAATTATTTAAACATTTGTTAACTTTCCGGGCAAACTGCTCGGTTCTGCTGTGCCAATGAAAATAAATGTGCAGTGACAGGTTTATGGTGAAATGAATGTTGGTAGAATATCAAATGCGCTGAGGCGAACAAAAGAAAACTCAAAGAGAAAATGTAGTTCGAATGTGGAATCAAGGGAGGAGAGAAAAGAACATCAGTGGCATAGTGGTCGGTGTACGCTATATTGGTTTATAACATGTCAGCTTCAAACCTGGGCATAAAAGAAAATGCGATCACAAATGAAAAAAATAGCTACTACATATTTAAAACTTGTTTATTTCTACAAAATGCCCAGAGCCCGACATACGCAACAGATAACCGTGCAATCGATAAATTTAATTAAAATGTAGAGGTTAAGAACTTTAACATCTTGATGCCTCATGAAATTTCTAAGTGTCTCCTATTAATATCTTATAATTTTCAAATATCTAATACACAATAACAATAGAATTATTTTATAGTATTTCAGATATTTATAACATAACATTAAAATCTAGAAAACTAAGTCCACTGCGATAAGAATGGAAGCATTCCTTTATTTCAAAGAAAAGGTTGTCGCAAAAAATTGGTGAATGAAGATATGAAAAGATGTAGCATGAGAACCAAAGCCTGCGACGCGAATGCCATCTTCAGTAAAAACCGCACGTTACTTGCTAAAGCTTGAGATATTACTGTAGTCGTCTCAAAAAAAAGTATTGACAGTAAATGGAAACAAAATGCGAACTTGTTTTAACAAAACAAATATTCTGTACATTTGTTGTAATGAGCGAAGGATATTTCTTGTTTATGTCGCCAACGCGTTCTGCGAAATATTCCCAGATATTTCGCTATAACGATTTAAGCAAGCAATTGAATGGTAAAATCTCTTTCGATAATCAGCAATCAAGTTGAAACAAATGCAAATTCTACCTGCCTTTTCAAATCCTGGGCAGTAAAACAAAAGCATGAAACTGTTCTTGGAGTTAAAGTTAAAAAAAATACACATAAAGCTATGATTTCATTGCAACTTTTATTTCATTATAATGCTTAGACCATGACATTATATACGAAATACAATGTCGTTTAAATGACCGCCTCTAGATTGGTTGCAGCAGCGGACACTTTTGAGGTAGTTTTCGAAAAAATACAGCCCAATGACACCTTCAGACCATAATGCGCACCAAACAGTCACTTTTTCCGGCTGCAGTGGCTTTCCCATAATCACTTCTGGGTTCTCCAAGCTCCATATGCGACAATTTTGCTTACTGGCGTAACCATCGACTGAAGAATTAGCTTATTCGCTGAAGACAATTTTGTTCGATTGAAACACCACTTTTGAATCACCACTTTTGTACTAAGTTTTAACTATCTTTAACTACTAAATGGGAGACCTTTAACTAAAAAAATAACACTTCAGATGTCAGGTATTTTACAACTGACAGCCTTGCCAGACTGGCGGTTTCGAAACCACTAAATGGATGACCCTGCAAATGCTGATAGTTGTTAGGGTTTGCATTGTGTATTTTCACACAAAATTCAAGCTTTTGACTACGTTTCGGCAGGAGAAGGTTGAAATTTTGTGCGTAGAAAATGTTTTGAAAATATTGATGATTTTTGCACATAACCCCTAATAAATGTACTCCTATTTTGATATTTCTAAAAAGTTTCAGAATTTGTCTCTACTTGGATATTCAAACTTCTGAAAAATAACAAGACGTTCAGAAAGTTTAAGACCGGTTGGTTCTTCACAAGAGATTTATTTGAAACCACTACCGTTCGTTGTCCAATCAAGACGTTTACGAAAACATCCCTGTTCATAGAAACAATTGGAAGATATGGTAATTTCAAATTTCCTTTTTAGGAAATTTTCTTTTTTTTCTTAATAATAACATAAATGAATAGTAAATTTATATAAATCATAATTGAAAGCAAATGACGAGAATAGAGCAACCCTTTTTGACAAATATTGCCAATATCCAAATTTATTGATATTTGAAAGTCGACTTCGAAAACGAAAAATGCATAACCCTATACTTCTGGCGGTGGCAAATCATGTAAAAATAAAAAAGAAACAACTCTCAGGTTTTGGCCTTCATTTTAACCGCGATCTGTATTGTATTGTAGAAATCAATATTAAATATTATAGATTTTCTTCACATATTCCATAACATACTGCAATCTTCGTCAAATGTCGCTCCTATTCCCACAATTTTTTCTCTTACCAAATGTAACAGTAATAATCTTTTTCTACGAAGATTTCCAATTTTATACTTTGAGTGTACACGACAATAATATTACAAACTCTACGAATCTCGTTTAATATTTTTGTAATTCTATTTACTGTATAAAGAAGCTTCATTGAAATAACAAACGAGAGATTTAATTTTAAAACAAAAAAAACCCAAAAATGGCGATAGGAATTTAAACTCATATATGTATATACGAACGTATATATAAGAGACTCTGTCAAGAATTGCATAAAAATTCAAGTTGTGAACAAACGAAACTTAACGTTATTTAGTTACTCTTTTTTAATCTTGATAACCTCCGTGGACGACATGGACAACTCAAAACTCACAGCAAGAATTTAAGAAGACGAAATAAAAATTGCTTGGATACCACAAACGGCACCGCTAAGTCTATTATCTAGGCTTTAATCAAATGGTGGAAATGATAAATAGTAGACAATTCTTTGTTAAGAAGAAAAATTATTTATAAATAAAACAAAAAAATCATCATTGCTGAATGAGTACAAGAAAACAAAACGTGCCACCGTGTTTTATCCCACTTCCTCGAAAATTCAAAGCGCTCCCATTAAGACCCAACAGAAGGACCTTCTATGCCTTCGAAATTTCCAAAAGGTGCTATCCAATGCTGTCCATTCAAGGCAAAAATTGGGACAAAAACACTAAATTCCGATTTTATTTGGCTAGAACTCTCCATAAGGTGATCTTTTCTTTCAACCCTAATTATTTTGTCATCATGTAAACCCATCACCGTTAACGGGTAGTTTCGGCACCAAACGAATTAAGAACTGTACATCAACATCGGCGTGGATAGGCGGATGATAACACAGCGGTTGCTCTGGCTTAGCTATATTAACGAATGGCGAATGGATGTAAATATAATAGCATGAAAACTAAACAACCGACTGAACATGCTAATCTAAAATCGGTGGAAAAAGCTTGGTTCTTAAGAAGTTACCAAAAATCATTGAGAAAACTTGCTTTTTAAGAACTATTGTTGTGTTGTTGGAATTTAAAGAAGTTGACAGAAAACCGTTGTAATTGTATATTATGCCGGACTTGTAATCGACAGGAGTGCTCAACATTGTTTCTTTGCACAATATTTGTAGAACGACGAAGCCAAACATTAGTTTTGATGAACTTTTGCTAGGCTTATCGATTATTTCACTGCTCAATGTCAAACATATCGAGGGGTCAAATCTTCCTTTGAGCATATCTGATGATTCTATTTGGACATGATCACATGCATGTTTGTCGCAGGTATCAATCATCGTTCCAATGCCGATCATGCTTAAACTGCGAGGTTCGAAAAAAACTCAACTTTCACTTACTGAAAGGCGGTAGAAGAGTAAGGCTAGTAAATATATTATAACAAAATAAAAAGTTATCAATTTTTCGGCTTCAAAAGTAAAGTTAAATAAAATGCACATAAAGCTATGATTTCGATGAAACTTTAATTTCATTACAATGCTTGGACTTTCACCGCCTCTGGAATGGTTGCAGCAGTGCACCCTTTTGAGATGGTTTTCGATCACGTTTTCTCACATTTCGGGCGTATCTCGGCGACATATTTACGAATTTTGGTTTGGTTCGGTTGCTACTACGTTTAGGGATTATCCGGTCTTTGAATATTAATATTTTAAATACACATTTTTTATACAAAAAACAAAATGTGCAGTAGGGGCATTCGGCTTAATAGCAACATGGTAATAATTTTGATGGCGTTTATTAAAATAAAAAAAAGAAAAAAACAAATCTGAGGCATTATCAACTCAATTTACCCCTTTCGGCTTCTGCTCCTTGATTAAAGCTGTTACGTTATCTGAATAAACAATAAACTGGCATTAAATTTCATTTCCACCTTCTTTTACTATAACGAAAAAAAAAAGAATAAATAAATAAATACAATGGCTGCGATAAAAACCTGCAAATGCCTAAATATAGAAGTGAAAAATAAGTTCAGTGCGGTGAAAGAGAGGGAAAGAAAAACACAAAGATATAGACTGAGAGTAAGAGAGCAACAAAGGGAAAAGTAAATGAAAAAGCAACCACAACGAAGATCAGAACTAAGTACGTCATAATCATCGTCACTGCAGAAAAAAAAACAAAACATTCGATAAGCGTCATCTATGCCGGTAGTCACCGCCAGTGGTTGTTGGTTACATCGCCTGAACATTATTCACCTGTCATCTGTTATTTCCATCCATTTGCTTTGTTAACGTTTTCATATGAGAGTAATGCTTTTTGTTGTTCGTAGCGTTGCCGTTGTGGTCTTGTATCTGGCAGGGACGGTACAGCTGAAGGGTTGGCACTTTATTGGGGCCTAAAAAGGGAAAACGAACATCTATTTGTCGCCGTTGTCTTAATGAAATGGGTTGTTCCATTGAAATTCGTTCTGAAAGAGTGTCAAAAAATCGACGACAGGCAATAGTAGTGATGCAATTCTGACGATACCCATAGTCATAGTGTTTTTCTAGAATATTTGTAAACATTTCTGCCGATTTGCTGGGCTTTCATCCACAACCGGGTTTTTGGAAATTACTAAAAAGAAAAACCCCCCGGGGGTGGTCCAAAAAATCGGTTGGCCATTATCCATTTTTGTACCCACCAGTATAGGACATACTCATTATATTAATTTCGTCATTCCATTTATAACAATTGGAAATACTTATATGAGATGACGAAAAGCATAGTATGTAAACCAGATCGCCGTAAAAATCCATGCCGATTTTGCCATTTCCACTCACCCGTCTTTTCGAGCCACTACAGTTGTTGGACGAACGTAAATTAGAGACACTTCGAATGGATCAGCCAACTCCATTATGAAATGAAATTTTAAAGGCTGTGAAATAGATTTTGACCAATAAAGTTTTTTTGTATGACAAGAAATAATTCTTGACCCTCCAACTTATCTGGCGTTCACTCTACTATAGTTCCAAGTAACAACTGGGAGAAGTTCATCCAGCGGGGGAAAAATGAAATTTTTCCAAATTTTTGAAATTTGATTACTATATATAGTAATATAGACTATCTTTTAATATGCGAAAGAAGAGTTTCTCCCCAATTTGCGTAAATTTAGAACGGACCGTCCTACATGTGGTGCAGTATAAGCTTTTCCTTTGGAAAAATAAAATGACGGAGGAAGCCATATATGAGCACGCCACTGTGGAATGAAATCTCTTTTAGTGTCTATATAAACTTCGACCCCGTCCTAGTATTATTTAAACGCTTTTTGATACCCTCGGTAGTATTGTTTGCTTCAGTTCTATTAGGAACGTTGAACATTTGGTCATTTTCATGATTTTACGACCCTTTCTTTGTCATATATATTTATCCATTTTTCGGTTTCAAAAGTAAAGGAGTAGATAAAGCTATGATTTTGATAAAACTTTTATTTCATTATAATGCTTGGACCTTGCCATTAAGGAAAAATTACAATGTCATTTAAATGAGTTCCACTGGATTTGTGGCAGCAGTGGATCATTTTGAGGTAGTGTTCGAAAGAGTACGACCTAATGACACCCCAAACTAAACAATCACTTTTTCTGGATGCAATAGCTTTTCCACAATCACTTCTGAGTTGTCCGTGCCCATAGGCGAGAATTTTTTTTCTTGACGTATCCACCGAGTAAGAAATGGGCTTCATCGCTGAAGAAGATTTTGATCTATCGATGTTGAATCATTACTTTTGTAATGAGTTTTAACAATTTTTACGCTTCGGTTGTTCAGCGATCTATATTCGTAAATGGCAAACCTTTTTCTAAATAAATAACACTTCAGATGACAGAAATATAACAGCTGATAGCCTTGGCAGACCTGCGGTTTCGAAACCACTAAATGGATGACCCTGCACAAACTCACATTTCTCATTTTTTGATCTACGAGCTTTGGTAGTAGGAATTCCGAATGTAGTATAGAGAAATAGAAAGGAAGAAGAAAACAAACATAGTTTCCTTCTTAGAAAACCGGACGCAAGGGAAAGATTAAAGAGTGCCATCCTCTCGACAGCAATTATCCAATATCTTATTCACTATTTTGTGACATAAACGAAACACATCTCGAATGATGTGGATGCACAATTTTTGCTCGTTTCAATTTGGTACCCTAATATGAAAAAAAAAATCGCCAAATAAAAAATCGGAAAAATATATTATGAATCTTTCCAATCGGCAAAATAATAATAGCTAAATAGCTACTTTTGATGTTCCTAAAGGATTTGGAAATACTAATAAAGAGTTATCCATTTAGTGATTTCAAAACCGCCAGTCTGGCAAGGCTGTCAGCCGTTATTTATTTACTGAAAGGTTTGCCATTTACGAATATTGATCATTTAACAACGAAGAACGTGTACAAATAGTTAAAACTTACTAGAAAAATGATGTTTCAAACGTCATTCAACACCAACGATTTTTGCTTTATTGCATGAAAATTTTCCAGAAAGCGAAATTTCACGTTTTGGCGAAGTCAGTTGGCTACCAAGATCATGCGTTAGATGTTTAATCGAAATCATAGCTTTATGTGTATTTAATTTATTTTTACGTTTGGAACTGTGGATTTTATAGCTCGTTATCTTCTTATATGAGCAAAGGGTATCAAAAAATCGTAAAATTAATAAATCGCTGAAATACAAGCACATACATAATTTGAAAATTTTGCATCCAGTCCTGAAAATAGTATAATTTTTATACTCGAAAGGAACTTTATACTATATTATGCTTTTATGTTACTGAACATTTACCTAAAATCGCCAAAATAATAAAGCGTCAAAACAATAAACATGTGCATAATTCACAACCGTGTTTAATCTTATCAAAATCTTGCAAAATTGTTTGATTATCTTCATGGCTAGACAATCCATTTCCAAGTTATGCATAAATTTGTATTTTAGTTATTTTTTATCTGAGAGCATTTTCCTTAAAATTTGTGAGCAGTAAAAAACCTGCGTTAGAAAGATGTTCCGAAGATTAAAAATCTCCATTTTTAGATTATACAAAATTCCATTTCATCCTATGAATGAGATATGAAAGTGCTTCTCACACATCAGCGAGCTTGCACGCATTCCATTTGTAGACTCACTCACTAGGACCTACAGTTTAACGACAATTCCGAACGTCATAGCTTCAGAAGCATTTACCAAACTTGTCGATTACTCAAAGTGTTCGTCAGAAACGTCGAAGTAACCGCCGCTCAAATAATGACAATGAAGCAAACGATAATCACTTGTGCTAACCGTTATGGCAGATCCCTCTGAATTATAAACAGATTTATATTTTAGTGATTATTTAAGTATTTTTGGGTTCAGTTGGGTACAGTCTTTTTTCAGTTAGAAGGTCCAAAACTGAAATCAGTGGGCCATTCATTTCGGACATATGGCTATATTTTTTTCTAACGGTTTTTCATTTCAAGTTATTTTGACGATTGGACGTTCCATTTTCGAGACGTATTATTCTCTGTATTGCCTATACGTGTATCAAAAATTTCAATTAATAAAACTTATGTGCAGCCTTTTCGATCTACTGTCTGCAAAGTGGCAAACAAATGATGTTTTAAATGGAAACGACTGACGCTTTAACTGCTGCTATGACTATCAATATATATTTGTTTCGACTTTCGCGACGAACAATTGTTGCCTCCCGAATAATTGTTACGATTTGGATTTTCTCAAACAAAAACATTTTGTGAACTATTTTTATTTATTTCGTTTAATTCTGAAAGTTTTTATAGTCAAAGCAATACTCATAGTTGATTGTCGTATATGTAGAGTGTCATTATTAAGCATTGGTTAATTTCAAATGAACCAAACTTGGTTTATGCATTTATATGAGGGCTATACAAAAACATGGACAAATTCATACCGAACATAGCATAGGAATATACTTTGATCAAACAAAACTGCCTACGATGTGACACTTCTTACGACACTCCCTCCTTTTCTGCACCTTCGCTACATGAGTTTGAAATATAGAGCAAAGAGAAGCATAGAACACCATGGCATACAGTAAGAAAAAGTGGCCATAAATATAGGATTCCGAAGCTATCGAATCAGGGAAGAACATTCGAAACTATAGATTTTAATGTCGGTGTGTTTGCACAAAGCTGAATCTAACATGTGCAAAGACTGCAGTAACATGAGAAGACATGTGTGATTTATTCAGCTTAGAGAGTCATTATAGTACTCTGTGCACATTTCAGAATGCGCTTGGATGCATTATTTTAATTAGGCTCATCGTGTTTCATCTCTCTTGCAATAAATTATTTGCCTAAATACGTACATTAAGAACCTGGTTCGGAAACAAAAAAAATTGTTTTGCTTATGTGATAGACGTTTTAGCAATTATCCACTTTAGGCTGCACTAAACGATCTGGTACCCAAAATCGCAGCATGTAAAAAGTACCACAAAGTACAATTCGTTATCACATCAAATTCGATATGAACTCTCCGTTTGCCTTTTTTTTGTCATTTTATTTCTTACATTCTATTATTGTTAGGTATTTTGCTGTATTTTGTACATATTCTTGTTTGCTGTATAAGTTAAAAGGCCTTTTGCCAGTTGATTTCATTTTTTTTTTCTTAAGAAATTAATTTTCCACATCATTCCTTGTAATGACATTTGATCAGTTTAATAACATCTGCGTATGAGACGCCTATACGCTTAAACATTCGAATAATATTACGTAGAAATAAATCTGCATACATAATATATAGACTGTAAACAAAACGTCATAATGTTGTATATGACGAAAAAAAAAATGAATAGCGAATTTATATACGTTTTAAAATTAAGCCCCTCTCAAATGAGGACTGTTTTTTTGTCTTTTTTTACTTTTTATTGTTTTTTTAAATGAACAACATCTATTTCAAAGCCTTTTTACACATAAATTATCCTTTTGTCTTTGGCAAAAGGATTTGGGTTTTATCACTTTTATGTGAATACACAAGATTTCCTTTTCTTATCTTTTCTATACTATCTTTTTGTAATAAAGCAGAGAGACGAAGAAATAAAGAAATGCGCATTACGTTCAGACTAGTCGAATCATCGTACACGCTTTAATATTAACATAAAGCATTCTAAAAGAGAAGAGGTAACATGACACAAAATGTACAAAATTTCCACAATTTATTTCCTCTTTCGAAATTGTAAATCGTATAGCGAAAACACTGGTTGGGCCGTAATACTACACAAACATGGGTCTCAACATTTTCTTTTACAAAACATTGGGTCTACTCTAGTGCTCTTTGCACAATATATCAAAACGTCGAGCTGACCCGGAAAACGCTAAAATGACATTTCGAATAGGACCTAATACGAAGGCTTATTTTCAAACTTAATTCTACGTGATAGATTTTCAGGCGTCAAAAATAGCTTCAGTTTAATTGTTTTGGTTTTAGTTCATCAAACCTTGTAAGTTGTAAATGAACGTCGCACACGCTGACGTTAACCTTTTTTAGATCAATTTTGTGATTTATATTATTAGGAAGAATACCCTCTTCAAACTTTTAAATTTATCACCGTTTTTCTAAGTTATATGAATAGTAAGTAATTGAATAGTCACAAATTCCTGCAGTACTACAACACATTTATCAAATTATTAGACAGCTTCATACATAACACGATGCAACTCCAAAACATCAAAACAAGTAAAATATCAAAACGCCATCTGTCGCATATTAATGGTACTATTTTGGTAGCCATTCCAAGTAAATCACCACCAACGTGACCAAAGTTTCATCAGCATCGGAGATATAAGATATGAACTTATACAGAGCAGATGGATAGACACAATAGACGGTTGCATATGGCATTTTTTGTACAAAGATATGATATAACATAAATATATTGATCATAAATAGTTTTCGGACAATTACAATGGATCATCGAAGAGGTACAGTATCGTGATTTCTTAGATATAGAATTGACTGTATTATAAATTTTTCCGTGCTGAATTATAATTCACAAACGGAAGGAAAAAGGACTTATTAGGGCACTCTATGTTTTGGTTCCAATTGAGGATATATATGAAAATAATTGAAGAAATTTCAGACATGTGAAATGATTTACTCATATCTTCACTCAATGTCCTTTTACCAAAAGTAGTGTCGGAGCAGCCGGAAGAAACTCGCTAAGCATTATAAACCCACACAATTTACCATTCGTGGTCAGCTGCAAAGTTGGACGAAAGCCATAAGGTTCGGACGGGCCAAAGCTTATATTAATCTGAACAATCTGAGCGTGTTATAGTCTTCTCTTCTCATATAGTCTTCTCAATCAAGTCTCATAGTTTCCTCTTCTCAATAAAAAAATTCGATTTTGGCAACACGATAAACAAATTTCCATGACACCCCAGTTTAGACCGCTTGAACGGTTAAACCGCCTCAGAATTTATGTTGATCGCCACTTCTGCAATTTCAATAAGAAATTTCACCAAGACCAGACAAACACTTTATTTCAGCTGATGAACAAGTCAGCTGATGAACAAGTCCAAAATCTATGTTTTGCATGAACTGATATCACGAGATGGAAGCTTCCCTAGCTATTAACAACTCAAACTATAAGTAAGTGATATTCCTTGAATATTTGAACGTAAAAAGTGAGAGTTCGAATGGAGTGATTTCGTGACGGCTAATGCAAAGAAATCATCAAACAACTTAGTGGCACTATTTGATACAACATTTTTTTAAATCGCGTAAAAGTGCCTGGTATTGGACCTCAGTATTAGATCTTGAATGAGCACAACATAAATTGTTGATTTGCAATAAAAGCTATGGAAACATAAGGAAGCAAAATACTTAAATACAATAAACATGAGAAAGTGAAAATCGGCTAAAGCCCCAACATTAATATATTTCAAACCAGAATGACAGGCGGCTCGTGGAGGCCCATGATAGTCATTTATATACGTTCATATCAATACTACTCGCGCCGTTGTCGTTTACTCTCATTATGTAATAACTTTCAATGTGCAAATATTTGAATTCATTAGTTTATTTTTGATGCCTCGTTAAGTAGGTTTCAAATACATTTTTATTTATTTTGAGTTTTGATATCATTCAAATATAATGGGATTTCGACCTTCCCTGTCCCAGTAAAGTTATTGTAGGCTCTTCGACATGTTTAGCATCGTTTTGATTGGTCTCACCAAAACGTATACAAATAATTCATCGCTATTTGAATACAATACAATTCCTCCAAAGCTCTTTCACCGACTTAGAAGGCGCTTAGGATTGTTTGGTGAAAATTGATACGCGTCAATAATAACAACGCCGAATATTGACAAAAAAATATATTTTCACTTGAAAAAACCTTAGTGCTAGGCATGAATTGTTAAATTAGGCATAAAATAGTTGGCAATGTGGTCTATAGATATACAAGAAAAACAAATCTCCTTGCATCCCATGAAGGAGATAAGGGAGCGCTTTTCATATTAGGTGAGGTTACACGCATTCCATTTGTAGAGCCTATCAACGGGGCCTAAAGTCTAACAATGATTCCGAAAGCCACAGTTTGAAAAGCATTCACCGAACTTATCGATTACCTGGCTACTCGATGTGTTCGTCAGACACATGGAGGCGATCGCCGCTCAAATAATTACTGGTGGCTGTATGCGGGATTGAACCTGGGATCATTCAAGCGATAGCCACGTGTACTAATCCATCATGCCACAGTCGGTCACTACAGATATATAAGAAGAAAATTTAAAGATTTTGTCTCTTAGGGATACCTTGAAGTTTGAATGAATTAGAAATTTTGAGTTTGAATATCCAGACAGATTCTGGCAACCATTAACAACATCCAAAATTCGAAACGCTACTCCAAGATGTTCACATGAACCACAAGTAAATGTCCACAATATACTTACATTTAACTGATTTATACAGAGACACTAAAACAAACCACATTTGCTTAATGCAAATGAAGTTCATTTGAACCTCCTAAATGGAGGATGTGTGAACGAATACACCCACAGAATATTCAAATTATATACATATATACATACATGTATATAAAGAGCAACTAAGATTACGGTGGACAGGCGTAACGGATACCGGTGCACACTGGTGGCATAATAACTTAAACTAAAGTGTTAACCTTTGACCTTTGAACCGGCCGAAAACATGCTGTTGACACATCTTGTAGCATAAACATTTGACGAACTGAGAGAAAGCGGGCTTTGCTCAATTTAATATACTTAGATATATATTCTTATGTTTTGAGGAATATTTATTTGTATGTTATTAAACATCTTAAATGTTATTAAACATCTTAAAGACATATGCGGAATTTTTTTGGTGTATTTTATGCAAATTTTTACCTGGTGGCAGACAAAGTCTGGCAGTAATGCAGATATCTTCAGAAACATCAAAAATATAGTATTTTTACCTAAAAATAAAAAAAAATAATGATTAAGAATTTATAAAAGTTAAGAACAATAAAGTACAATAAAATATGATAATATTGAAGTACAACAATATTAAAACTAAACGCATTGCGATACAAAATTGAAAATAATACGTGATCCGTTTAAAAGTTAAAATTCGCAAAATGCGAAATTATAGCCTCTCTGTAATGCAGCTTTACTCCGAGTTCGCATTTTCTGAACAGTTTTCCTGAAATGTGTTAATTTGCGTTTAGCTCTTTTCTAATATTCTGGAAGCATCCACACGGGAAAACTGCATGACCCAAGAGCCGGCCCAACATGATAGTGGCTTCATGATTCAAGAACCGGCTCCTGAACTGTCTCCCGAATCGGAAGATTTGACAACAACAAATTTAAATTTATCATTGTTTAAAATCGAGTATGTCAAGCATAAGGTAATCCACTAGCCGACTGTTCCCAAAAACACTAATAAGGCTGAATTTTTTAACATGCTCATCAAACAATAACAAACGTAATGTTTTTTACTATTTCCGTCAAACTATAACAAATTAGAAATGTTTTTAATTTTCAGCAAAAGTACGGCACATGAGCTGAGCCCATTTAAAATTATGGCTCCCATTCGAGACTCGCGATTCTTTGGATTGAGACATTTCCCGACATCCACGGAGCGTATTATTGGAAAAAAAAGAGCTGCCTCCCATGTCCATGACATCCTCATAAGCGAGCCAGTGTAAACCGTAAGTTTATCAGAGGATAGAGTGGCGTGAGTCACAGTAAATCGTTTGTAGTTAATTACTCAACTTTCCGATAAAGAAACCGAATGATTTGACCTCTTCCGGGGTTACTGAATTTCTTAGTCAATACGAGAGCGGTCCCAAAACTAGCCGTCCTGACGTATAGATGGTACCTGTAGTTTGTTTGAAGAGAATTATTTTAGTGAAAAGTGGCTACCTTAAAAAACATATGTTTTAAGTTTCAAGTCCCCACGTTGTTTATTATTTTTATTTAATCCATCAAAAGTAAACGATCTTAGTGAATTTGTAGACATGAAAAAATTGGTCAACGTTATGTAATTCAATATTTCCATTTAAAAGGTCTCAGTCCAACCAATATTAAAGCCGAGCTAGATTGTACTCTGGGGAAATCAGCTTTTTCGTTAACTACTGTAAAATATTAGGTAGCAGAGTTTATACGAGACCGTACGAGCTGCCAAGATGAACACCGCAGTAGTCGACTAATTGAGGTGCCGACGCGGTTAAGAAAATCCAAAAAATGGTATTGGATGAAAAATGGTCGTCTGAAGGTGCATGATTGCCATTTCAAAAAGTGCTATACATCTACATATATTGCCCGAAGATTTCAAGATAAGAAAACCGTGCGCAAAGTGGATGCAGCGGTTGCTTTCAATAAAGAAGAAACAGCGTCATGAAGAGCGTTTGGAGATGTCTCACCGTAATAAAGCCGAATAAGACATAATAAAGCCATGGATAAGACATGAGTCCACCACTTCACACTTGGACTGTAATGGGAGAATCGTGCCCAAGGAAGGCGAAGACGGTATTGAATATCGCTGGAAAAGTGTATCGAGCTAAAAGGAGATTATGTTAAAAAATAAAGACAAATTTTCTCTACTTTTTTGTGTCTATTTTGTTAGTTTCGACTAGTTTTGGAACGGTCCTCACACATACTTATTAGATATAATTAAACATCACCATCTAGAAAATCATCGTAATAGTAGAATGTTTCTAGCCATTACGGCGATACTCGCTTAATCTCCGGTAAGACAGACTTAGTAACTTTGAAAGCCGAGTTACTATCGAAATCGATGTATTGGTAAATACAGTTTGGCCGATGAATGTTGTTACCGCGATGTTAGTTCGTTTTGTTAGTCAAAGATGATGAAAGAGTTCTCGTATTAAAACTATGCCAAAAATGATCATATCCAATCTGGTTTGAACTAGATAATGTGTGCAGTTTGTCACTTAGGCCTGTTATCGCAGAATTACAGCGAAAAATTTTCAAACGCTGATTTCAATTTTATTTGTCTCCGACGTCTCCTGACTTTACCGCACCAGCACTTTTTTAATGGAGTTATTGTAACCGGAAGCTTACAAAACAAAACCGAAACATTTGTATGACTTAAAGGAACAATTGAGGCAATTCCCCCTAACATCCTCCAGTTAGTAACGGATAACAACGTCGCACAAAGGGTAGAAGTAACTTAAATCCAATTATTCTTTAAATAGTAACAAAAAATGTATATAAATTATAAACTAAGTTATTTGAGCTTTTTATTGTACCAAAATTCTTCAGTCATCCTGTATATTGACGAGTATTTACCGCTTAAGCAAGCGTTAATTTCTAATTAAAACAGGATTTGGTTTGGGTTTCCACACATTTCATAATAGATCGCACTTTGCCGATATTTTTAAAATTAGGGATCCAAAAACCGCTAGCTATAAAGTGCTGAAATTAGGAAATTTTAACGATAAATATTTTGCGTTTTGTAGACTTCATATTTTATTAGTGCTCCAAATTAAGGAAGCTTTGCCAAAAAGCGTCGCAAGTAGTAAAAATCAGTCAAAGCATCCCAGCAAATCATCCATGGTTGCAACACAGTTGGTTGAGGAACACCTTATAAAGGGTGACCCAACAATAACGCAAGATTTAAATTTGGCGTGATTCGAATTATCACTGTTTGACATTTGAACAATTGTTATTGTTTGCTAGTAGGCGGTACGAGGTTAGTAAAAATGGAGCGATACACGAATGAACAACGCATTCTCATTGTGAAATTGATTTACCAAAATGGTGAAAGTTTTGCGGCTACAGTTCGCAAATTGCCATCAATTTGAGGTCACAATAATGCTCCAAAAGAGTGAACTGTAAAGAGATTAATGGATAAATTTGCCAAAACTGGGTCTGTTAGAGATGTAAAGACAGCTGTACGTGATGATGCGGCTCAAACTCCATTCACCTCAATTTGACACCGAGCTCAGCAAATTGGAGTCCCCTACTATGCAGCGAATTTTGATGAAAGATTTGCATCTTCATGCATACAAAGTTCAATTGACTCAGGAACTGAAGCCAGCTGACCATGGACAGCGAAGGAAGTTCGTTAATTGGGTATTGGAGAGATAACTTGAAAATGCTGATTTTGCCAATAAAATCATCTTCAGTGACGAAGTGAAGCCATTTTCATATTGATGGCTTCGTCAATAGGTAGAATTGTCGCATTTGGGGTGAGGAAAATCCTCGAGTGATTCACGAGAAGCAAATGCATCCTCAACGTGTCACTGTGTGGTGCGGATTTTGGGCTGGAGGATTCATTGGACCTTTTGTTTTATGAATATGAGGCATGTCAAGCGCAAACAGTCAATGGTGGTCAGTATCGTGAAATGATAACCAGTTTTTTTGTGCCTAGAATTGAAGAAATGAATGTGGAGGACATGTGGCTTTAACAAGACGGCGCCACATGTCATACAGCCAAAGAAACAATTCAATTGCTGCATTAGTCTTTTCCCGGTCGTTATTTCGCGTTTTGGAGACCAGAATTGGCCGCCTAGATCGTGCGATTTAACACTATTAGATTTTTTCTTTGGGGATTTTTGAAGTCGATGGTTTACGCGAATGAGCTGACGACGACCCAAGTCTTAAAAGAGGAAATTGGACGCTGCATTAATAAAATACCGCAGCATTTATACAAAACGGTCGTTGAAATTTTCATTAAAAGATCGCGTGTGTGCCAGTAAAGCCGCGGCGGCGATCTGCCCGATGTGTTGTTCCATACATAACCTCTTGCTGTACACCCTTTATCTTGCGTAAATATGCTCCACTTTTGCTTCTACTTATTATCAATGACTTTTATTTGAGATTGACAACAAACCAACAAGCCTTTTCAAGCAAACAATATAGCAGTTCTTTTGAATCTTGTCAAAGGAATTTTATTCCAGAATGTAATTTTATACAGAACTTTGCGAAAATCGAAACGATCATTTCATATTAGATTACTTTGATATTTCTATAAGTGGGTCCTCCCCTTTACGCCACGATTTGACTTGCCTGCTTACAGCGTTTCGAAGCGTATATGTTTTTGTGAGATGACGCTGACTGTAAAGACCACACTGGCTTAGTGAACCATTTTGCCCCAACAAGAGATTTGGGGAGGACAGCAGTATATCCTGAGACCTCTTCAACACACTTTTGGAAACGAGAAAAGTTGCAGTTGCGGTATCGTCTTCCACAAAAGCCATATATTACATCCTCAGGCAAGCAATGATGACATAGTCTTCATTGACAGACAAGTGTGAGATGTTACTGCAGCCTTTTCAGATATTGAACAGTAGTCGGTAGAAATGGGTCAGCCATTTCGAATATTAATACGACGACAAAACCCAAATTATTTGTTTCGAAGAGCAAAAAGTCTAGAGAGTTCGGGTGGTGGATAAATGTCTACTTCGATTCCACCCGTTAGTAACACCGACGACATCAGCCTGGAAACTATAGGCTGAGCAAAAGATGTATACAACGCAGACATAAATTATAAATTTAAACTTAAACTTAAATTGTTGGACCCATCCATAAATCGTAAACTGAAACCGACATGGTTAAATCTATCAAAATATAGCGATTATCTTGGTCATGTTGTACGAAAGTGCCCAAACACTCCAGCGCAAGAATACTTTAACAGCGACTCGGCAAGACCAAAGAAAACGGAGACCAAAAATCCGTTGGAAGGATCAGGCTTCTGACACGCTATCACAACTTGATGAACGACGACGATGAATTTGAGAAGGAGCGCAGAAGACTGAATTGCATGGCATATTTTCCTACGTGCGGCGCATAACATACGGGGTTGTCCATTGCACATTTAGGAATATCGATTGTTTAACAACCGAAGAACGCGTAAAAAGAGTTAAAACTTACTACAAAGGTGGTTATTCAAAAGTGGTCACTTTCTGTGCATTACGGGGTGATTACGGTCGTTATAATCGACTTAATGTGCAAGGGATTGGCAAGACTATAAAGAAATTTAAAAAGACTTGGAGCGTTACAGATGTGGTCAGGTCTGTGCATCAGCGCAATGTTCGCACTGCCAAAAATATCGCTTCTGTTGGTGAAAGTGTGGCAGATAATCCGAATTTCAATTCAGAGAGCTATGGCCGCATGATAGCCGACTTTTTTTTTGGCCGGCAAGTGAAGGTTATGAATTTGACGATATATGATTTCATTAAAACGTTGCACGAGCCACACAACACAACCGATTTTGGCTTTATTGCACGAGAAGTTAACCTTTTTTGGGGGCTACGTCAAACACCGTGTTTACGCGGATAATCCGCAAACGTTAGAGCATTTGATACCGCCCGAAATGCCCGAAAAAGTGGTCGGAAACTATTTCAAAAGGATCCACTGCTGCAACTAATCCAGACATTGTATTTCGTGCATAATGGCAAGATCCAAACGTTATACTGTAGTTAAATAAAAGTTTCATTAAAATCATAGCTTTATGTGTCTTAATAACTTTACTCTTGAAACCGAAAAACATATAACCTGGTATAAAAATGTGAGTCTGCTAATGTTTATAGGGGCCAATTTTTTCTAAAGGATGTCTTATTTTCCATTTGTTGTTAGGAAGTTACAGTTTTGACCAGAGAAAGTCTGAAGCACCCAAGCATGTATTTTCCTCGAGCTCGGATCATTCAGTTACAGATCCTTTCGACTTACAAAAATAGAATAGAACTACATTTTTTAAATTTATAGTACATTCCAATTGAGTAAATGAAAGATGGGATCAAAAGGAAGCATTTTTTTAACCTTAGCCCCGATTTCGGTCGTTTGGTGATCAAACTGAGGAGTATGACGTTCTTCCTTGGAGCTTTGCCCGAAATGCATTTAATTATCAGTCCAAATTTTCATTCATTCAATGGCAAATTTATAACAACCCAAGGTCCAATTATGGTGAAAAGTTAGTGAAAGGTTTTGAATAAATTCTATAAACGTGAACTTGAAATGTTGAGAGAGCAATGAAAACATTTGTAACTTTTACTAAGCTGTTGCTCTCTATGTACGTTTCTCGCTGCTTACCGGATGAAAAAAATCACTTATACTGTTCTTGGATCGAAAGCCAACAATCAATGTCACTCATAATGCTTTTTAAACTCTTTCGATATGAGCAATGTATATTTCACTTTTAAATCCAAACGTGTGTTCTAAACGCATTATCCTGTTTACATTCAAAGTTTAAAGAAAATTTCAAACCATTTTCTTAAGGTACATTTGACACACTTTTTCCATTATTCGTCTCAATGGCCATGGTGGTCGGTCAACTCTCCTTCACCCGCCGCGGCAAATCATCATAACGGGGCTGCTGCGGCTTCTGTCGAAACGTGAACATAAATACTCAATAAATCATACGAAAAATACTAAACTGCACTGTGATGGAATTATTGATTTCAGCACCCGCAATAATAAACATCCAAAACGGCATCGTCGTCATCCTCAACAGCAACAGCACCAGCAGCGGCTCGGGGACAGAAACAGCTACTACACGGGCCATGTAGTAGCTGCTCGCATCTGATACCATTAGACCCTGTTCAACAAATCCATTAGCTTAAAGACCACATGGGGGCCTCATTTACAGAATCGTTCACACAATTATAAGAACAACCACAGTAGCGAAAACTACAAGACCGATATGAGGGAGAGGAGAAAAAAAGCTTAAGACGAGACAGCAGAAGAATATCGAGACAAAGAGTAACAAAATTAGATATGCGGCCTTCAGAGCAAAAAAAAAAAAAAATGGTAATATTACAATAAAGTACGTATGTACGTTGAAAAGACAACCCTGACTGAGTGTTTGCTATGAGCGACGACAAACAACAACAACAACGGCAGCAAATAATGCAAAAACATCCCTCGTCTCATCTCGCTCAAGCTTTACAATCCCCCCAATACTAAGTCGTTCCCCCCATCAAAGTAAGGAAAGCCATAACAAAGCATACCAAATAAACAAACTGTAAACAAAGGCAAAAAAAGCCGGTGGATGATGATGAAATTTTATTATAGTTCGAATAGAAAAAAACCAACGAAATATCTAGAAAAGTTTTGGAAGACTAAGGGGGGAGAAAGAAGTGTAGAAAAAAAAGACGAATTTGTCATAAACAGGATTCTGGAATAGGAAACGAATAGTAGTTTGGAAAGAGAGAGAGAGAGAGGGAAAACAACATTGGAGCAGCAAAGGGAATGGATAAAATTGTAACTTCAGCCGAAAGATATAAATCGGTGCTGGATAGATATTTAGATTTTAGCTACCAATCTTGAAAGCTTTAAGCAATATGTTGCTTTAAGCAACATAATCCATTGATTACATAAAAGAACATACTTTTGCCATCACTAAGCAATATTAGTTACAAGTTCTGTTTGAGGTGTGTGATACCTTTAAAGATATTTTAAGCCATTTTTAAAACACAAAAACCCGCAGTTACTGAATTTTGCCAGGAGCAAATCCATAACTCGCATTCAAAGCATGATGTTATGTCTCTTTTTAACACGTTATTGCCATATTTTTGAGCGGAATTCATCATGGATTTAAGCGAACATAATCTTTGTATTGCTTGAAATGTGGAAAATCAGCTTTTTACTGTTCGCATAGCTACATATGATGGGTTTAATATAAGTAGAAAAATTACAGCCGATTGGAAACACCATAATGGCATATCTGAACCTATATTTTCGGATGTGTTCAGCTGGATGAGTTAGTTTTACCGCGATCGTTTGTACAACCACTTACAATCAATCGGGTTATCAATTATTTAAATAAAATACACACAAAGCTATGATTTCGTGAAACTTTTATTTCATTCTGGATTTATTTATTTCTGGATTAGTTGCAACAGTGCATCCTTTTAAGGTAGTTTTCGGACATCTCGGACCGATAACTTGACGAATGTTGGGTTTCAAATGCTCTAACGTTTGGGTATTAAAGTTATCATACAGCCATAGCGCTCTGAATTGAAATGCGGACTATCCGCCACACTGTAACGCTTCCAGTCTCTTCAAATTTCTTCATATTCTTGCCGCCTTATAGTAAGTTTTATTATTTTTACGCGTTGTTCGTTTGTTAAAGGATTCATAATCGTAAATGGCAAATATTTCAGTAAACAAATAACACAACAAATAGCAGGTATTTAACAGCTAATAGCCTTGCCAACGTCCAGCAGTTATTTGATATATGGGGACCAGCAAAAGTATTTAGAAAGAATGAAATTTGCAAAAAAAAGTGCAGCCATTCGGCGAACATTATAAAGGGGCATCTAGACACATCAAACGGTTGGACAAACACGGCATATGTATTGGTAAAATACATTTTGCGTTGCATACAGACATGTCAAACATAAAACTTCAAACATTCATTTTTATAGTTACGTTGAAGTGTAAACACGTGCAGATTCTTATCGGCTACTTCTTTTTTTTTTTTTTTATTAGTGTAGCAGGAATTCATTCTTTGCTACAGATATCTATTTTTGAATATGGCTTTGCCTTAAAACAATAATATTAATATTTAGAAGATCATATGTGTGCTTGATTTAGTACTAAAACGAAATTGTAACATAGGAAAGCTACAATTAAAACCTATGTATTGAGAAGTTCGGCTACTTCTTATTTTTTGTTTTGTGTTCATTTTTCATATTTCTGTTGCTGTACTCCTTACTTTTCACGTTCCACAATGCCGGTAGAGAACGCTACACTTCAATAAATTCTAAAATGAAATTTTTATCTTCCATTTTACCGCGCTGAAATACCGATGTTCGCATGTTGCTGTCCACTTTAAAAATGAGCCATGTTTGATCAAACAGTAAAATGCGATACAGACACATCAACGTTGACGCCTCGTTTGAAGAAATATCAAAACTTTTTGATATTGCTTCAAACATGACACAGATGTATACATGTGACGTTTTTCACTCACACACTCTCAATGTTTGTCAAACCGTTGACGTGTCTGTATGCCCCTTAAACCTTTATAGGGAGACACTGGACGACGCGATATCTTCAATATACATATAGATAGGCGTAGATGAACCATTTTGCACCAAATAAGTCTTTACCATCAACGCACGACTTACACCGTCAATACAAGTCATATGACGTCTATTTGAATACGATGTTGATATCGGCATCATTGGTCAAAAAATGCGAGACATTGCTGAGGCCTTCTAAAGCATTGAGAGGCAATCTCCAGGTACGTCTGGCGGTATGTATGGACAAAATAAAAAAAAAACTACTTGTTTTGCCGAACGAAAAGAGTGAAAGTTAGGAAAAGAGTATTGCTTGCAAACAGATGCCTTTACGGGCTTATCAAATGAACCAACAAAAATCCAACTGCACTAAATACTGTTCCTACTTGGTTCGCTGTTTAGCACAAAATCCTTACTTATGGCAAAAGCGAATGGATTAGTTCTGCAGGTTTCGGAGATAATAATAATATAATCCGAGAAATATAGGGACCTTTCCATGTTAACATAGGGTCGTATTAATCATGAGCAGTATACCAACGACGTGATCAATTGCATGAAAATACAGCGGTTGCATTGCCTGCTTATGTTGCGCTAATAGCGGTTGGAAAATTATATACTTTATGGAGGCGGACTAGAGGAGAACCGTAGAAGTTCGAAGAGATTGGAATTTGGAACTTTTATGCCTGTGACACATAATAACTAAAAATGTCTACGAACTAATTAGCGAACCAAAACATTCAAACAGCACCCAAAGCTCTGTTGAAAAGGCCAGGTTATTGAAAAACTGCCAGAATATGGTGCGGCAAAGTTGAGAAAAAACGCAGAAGATCAAAGAACTGGGAATTTTAAAATGCCTTTTCTAAACACCATCTTAGTAAGTACTTCAAATATATCCAAATTCCGAAGATAGATTTTTATACTATTATTCAAAAATATATTTCGCTTTATAACACAAAAATCTATATTTCTTTTTTGTTTACAAAAATTTATAATTTTTAAGAACTTCGGTACTGAGCTAATGGTTCAAGTTTCCTCACATTTTTGGCACTTTGAAACGGGATTAATCCACAGCAATGAAAACGCGGAAGTGGTCTTGATGGCAAAAAGAGTGAATTTTGACGTGAATGTGCGAGGTCGCTCGATTTTAGCAAAACTTTACACAAAGTAGTTTCAAACCATAGGACTAAGATGCAAGGTGCGAGATGCGGATGTATGTTCGGTATACATTAAAATTATTTCACATTCAGTACAGTATGGGCTAGGAATCCCTTGTAAAAATTGCCATATGTAGTGAAAGTTAATTGCAAATTTGAAAATACTGTTGAATGTTGTACATTTAATAAATCTAGTAAATCAGGTTTTTGGAGATTCGATTTCCGTTAAAATTTAAGCACCACTTTCCTTCTTACGAACTCACGACTCCGTTTTCTTTAAAAGATTTAAACCACTAAACCGCATGATGCTGCATTCTCGGGCTGCACTGCACCCGTTAAGATGTTAGGCACTGAATGTTACGAAAATTTTCACATAACTCCCGTACTTATTTAAAATGCTATTGCGATTGATTTTAATAGAATTTTGAAGCCACGTAGACGGGCATAGATATGAGGGCGTTCCCAAAACTAGCCGACCTGACGTATAGATGGAACCAGTGGTTCTAATAGTTCTAAGTTGTTTAGTATTTTTATTTAAGCCATCAAAAGTAATCGATCTCAGTGAATTTGTGAACATGGAAAAAATTGGTTATCGTTATGTAATTCAATGTTTCCATTTGAAAGGTCTCGGTCCAAATAATATTAAAGCTGAGCTAGATTCTACTCTGGGGGAGCCTGTTCCTTCACTGTAAAATATCGCGTAGCAGAGTTTAAACAAGGCCGTACGAGCTGCGAATACGAACATCGTAGTGGTCGACCAATTGAGGTGTCCACGCCAGACACGGTTAAGAAAATCCACAAAATGGTGTTGGATGATAGTCGGCTGAAGGTGCGTGAGGGATTTCAAAAAGAGCTATGCATTATATATTGACCGAAGATTTGAAGATGAGAAAGCTGAACGCTAGATGGCTGCCGCACTTGCTTTCAATAGATCAAAAGCAGTGCCATGAAGATGTTTCAGTAGAGTTGACTGGTTTTGGCGATGTTTCACCACAATAAAGCCGAATTTGAATTTTTACATCTGAGACAAAAGAACAGTCTAAGCAGTGAACTAGAATGGAAGAATCGTGCCCAAAGAAGGCAGGTGTCGTCTGCAGACAAAGTCAAAGTGACAATAAAATTGTGGAGAAAAGGCCACAATGGCGAAAAAAAAGTGTTGTTTCATTAAGACAATGCTCCAGTTCACACATCGACTATTGCGATGGCCAAAATTAATGAATTAAAGTTCGAATTACTTTATCACGCATATTATTCGCCAGGTTTAGCTCCCTCGGATTATTTTCTAGTTTCAGACTTGAAAACATGGCTCTATGGTAAAAGTGTTGGCAACAATGAAGAAGTGGATTTTGTGATTGATGGCTATTTTAAGGTTCTTCCTATAAAACAGGGTATCGAGGCTATTGAATATCGCTGGAAAAGTGTATCGATCTAAATGGAGACTATGTTGAAAAATAAAGACAATTTTTCCAAATTTGTCGTATTTTCCTTGTTAGGTCGCTTAATTGTGGGACCGTCCTCGCATCTACCTGTCAACTTAGAATCACTTTCGGAATAGATGAAGCCGTGACACAAATATAATGAAAGTTGACACACAAAATATCAGAAGATCTGTCCAAAGTTAAAAAATTTAGGACCGAAAATTCTGAAATCAATTTTCGGCAATTATTAATTTTTTGCTTACGCCGCATAATCGTAACTAAGCGTAGAATAGACGAATATAATGAAATTTCGTGTTGCCTTGAATAATAATAATACAGTAAATACATTATTATTAATAATTTCATATGAATGTAAGAAGCATATACGGGTACAGCTACTAGCAATTGCGTGATTCATTTATCCGTACATGTAAAGCTGTCAAATCTGCTGAAATTGGTCAATGTGAGCACTGCTCTTGACGCCGAATAAATTGTTCGGTCTGCTAAAATGTGGCAATGGAAGTAAGAGTTCTCAATCGGCCGATAATAAAAGCAAAATGATAATGAGTAACCAACTTTATAAGATTGAGAGTATTCAATTAAATATTGATAAAACAAACTTATCTTGAAAATATTACAGATAACAACTTCGCAAATACGAATCAATTGAACTGGAGCTGATTTATGTCGCACCATCTCAAAAATTTATCATATTACATTTCTGGAATTGAATGGAGCAACTATTTTATAAAGCTCTAAGGAAACGAATATAATTTATCATAATTTTCTTTCCGATTCAAATACACAGAGTATATTTCATTCACTCCCTTCTCTCACTGGCAATCAATAACATAACTACAACCACTATTCATCGTAAATCAGAACAATTATTCATTATGCCACCTGTTGTCAGTGAGCGAAGTGAGCGTTTGAAATATACTCAAGATTCCAATTAAGTTGTTAATAAATATGACTTTATCACTCCATTAACACGCTACAATTTCGTTAATTACTACTAGCAATTTGTGTATGGGTAGGCAATCAGGTACAATTTGTATGTCTTACGCAAAGTTCCTTAGTAAGTTTTAATTCACGACGCACTTTAGATGTTTCAACCGGCTCATGCATTTGGGTTTCCAGTCGTTCCTCTTCCTTCTACACACTTTGTTAGATTTTAGTAACAACTTTAACTATTTAAGATAAATATATGTGGATTGCTTTGTATGATTACTTCATCCTGCTTTCAAATAAATTTTGCAAGGAATATATTACAAAAAAAAAAAGAAAGGAAGGAATCACATTAAGAATCTCAAATAACTTTTTTAACTCATATAAGTTATTTTTTCTTGTTACGTAATTGAAAAATAAAATTTTTTAATTACGTCTTGTTAATGGCGTTTAAAAATAATTGGTTTCAAATGACCACAAAGCATGGTGACGCATGTGCGACACTGTAATTCACTCTGAACGAAGGGTTGAAGCGGAAATTGTAGCAATTATCTTTCGAAGGCGTTGCTTTAAGTCATCCAACTCTGTTGGTTTTGTTTTGTAAACTTCCTGCTTCCAATGATTTCACAAGATTTGATTTCAGGAGACTTTGGGGGCCAATGGAATATGGAGTTTCTTGAAATCAACAACGCTGCCATAACATAGCTGTTCATATGGAAAATAGCAGCATTTTGTTCAAACTGCACACAGAGTTCAAATGAGTTTTCTTGCTGCAACTTTTTGAAAAGAAAACACTTTCCCAACATCTTTGAATAACACCTTGCTAGCAACATTCATCTAAATCACTGTACATTAAAAAAAGCAAAGCTTTGTTAAACGTGCAGAGCTCAAAAGAAGATGTTTGCGGTTCTTCTTAGCTTGATCCTTAAACAAAGGAAAGAAGCGTCACATTTGCCAGCAGCATCAGTAGGGAACTGACTAAAAGGTCATTTGGGACACAAATGTACACAAGTTGGACTATTCAAGTTGTGTGTACTCTCACGATGGTTACAAAAACCACTCTACTTCGAGACACTTCTGATTTAATTTTATACTTTTTTTAGAAGCTCTGAAAAAAGCTTTAGCGGAAAATTTTTACATTTTTAAAGATATCAAATAACAGTTATCATTTGCGAGATGATAGTGCAGTCTTCTCAATTATTGAAGTGGAGTAAGTAAATGTTGCATTGGCGATATACAAGTTCGGCATCAAGTTATTTGTTTCGACGATAATATGTTGGTATAGACAATTATGGCTATGACAAATATGATTTTATCTACCACATTTCCACCATCAAGAAAATAATGTAAGCATGCAGAATAGACAAGAGTAACTTTTCATTCAATAAGCGAAGCTCTAATTATACTAGACCCTAGTCCTTGTTTTACAGCTCAAAAACTTGTGTTACAACACAATCGGATGAATCTTTACCTTGCATCATCTAGAGAACAATATTCTGTAAAATATATAGACCTAGTGTCGCCAACGAAGGCGTCGTGTGAATCGTGAGTTGTATGCCGTTGCGCATAAAAATTAGCGACCAAAAAGGTGCAGCATAAAATATTTATGCAACAAGCAGGAGATCTTCTTTTTCAATAGCGGACGGTGTTCCAACATGACGGTGCCATGAGCCACACAACACAACCGAATTTCTCTATATTGGATGAGAAGTTTCCAGAAAGCGTAATTTCACATTTTGCCGACGTCAAATGTTCCAAGATCATGTGATTTGACAGAGCTATTTTGTGGGGCTACGTCAAAGACCCTGTTTACGAAATGTGGGAAAGTTACCTTAAAAGGATCCACCGCTGAAACCAATCCCGAGGCGGTCGTTTAAATGACATTGTCTTTAGTACATAATGGCGAAGTCCACGATTTATAATGAAATATAAGTTTCATCGAAATTATAGCTTTGTATGTGTTTTATTTAACTTTGTTTTTGAAATCGAAAAATTGGTAACCCTGTTCCCCCACGCTCTTAGTATGCAAGGTGTACAAAGAAAATCGCCAATTCAGTACAGTTTAAGAGCTTAAAAATGCGATTGAGAGGACCTGGACGGAAATTGAGCCACAAATTATAACGAATTTGTTACTAAGTGTGCCAAATAGAATCTTTATATTATTTGTAAAAATAAAAAAAACTGTTAAAATTAATAGCAAAAAACTCATTAACTGAACTTGGCATTATCATTGTGAAACACGTTAAAAACATAATTATCGCAAGAACAATTGCGTGATTGTTTCGTCCAAACAAGTATTTTGATAGAACATCATAACAACAAAGCAAACTTATGGATGGCCTTATAAATATGAAACGCCGAAATTATTGAGAGCGGCACTGATCGATTCACCACAATCAAGGCGTATAATCTGAATGCAATGTTTGCTTCAATATGCGTTGGATGTAATCTATTTGATAGAGTATTTTGTTATAATGAGAATTCAGTTTAAAATTTTTTATTGTTATACCGACTAGCACGTTTGTTAGTCTGAATATGTGAACTAGATGTTACTTAAGCGCATGAAACAGATTCCTCGAGGAAAGCTGACTTTCGTGATAGCCGACAACATGGCAGGCTAAGTATTTTCATGCTGAAATGTCAAACAATATAGTTTGACAGTTGGTACAACCGTAAAATCGCTATTGATAAATAAACTACAGATTAAATGCATAAAATTTACAATGTACGATAAAACAGAAAAAAACTAATCACTGGCAACCGGAACTTATAGTGAACTGAATGATATTTATTGTAATGAATTCCACAAAGCATCTCGCACATTAGCTAATGACCAAAGCTTCATTTCTATATTATCTACTGCATCGAATTACTCGGAGATAAATTTTTGTATTCCAAGATGTGGATAAAAATCATACTTAATATTTAATAAATCCTTGTATAGCTCAAATTACGGAAGAGAATCTAAAACATATTTTTGAATTTTTCGGAATAAATTAAGTGTTTTTTTTTTTTGAATCGCGTACTTTTGTTGCTTAGGATTTCACGACGCTAGTCATTAGTATGAAAACATGATGTCTTTCAATCGTAAAAAGATTTATAAAGATAAAGTCTGTACTTGAAAAAGGTGTAGATTTAGGAAAAAAAAAAGAAATTCAAATTACTGGTATATATATTTAAATTTTTGTATAAAATACAGTGCATGCCAATCTAGTACCAAATGGTAACTTCTATGAAATGAAAAATTATAATACTAAATATTATGTTCATACATAAAGAGATTTGTTTCGCGGAAAATACTCTTTCTAGAAATTCGCAAAAGGTAATTTTTAACGCACCAGAAAAGTAATTTTCACAATATTTCTAAAAACTTTTCCGATATACAGATATCTTAGTTGCTCCCAAATAAGAGTAGCTGAAATTGCTTTTAAATTTGCAAAACTTTTGTTCAATAGTATCCGGTATGGGAAGTTTAAAATAATTTTGAATTACACCAAGGAAAACAGGAAAAGTTAATTTAGAGTTACCGGCTCCATTTTCTTAGATATTAAAATATGTCAGTAATAATGGCTATTTATTTATTTAATTTCGACCAAGCTTTTTGTGGTATATTGGTAATATTGGTTCCGGAAGAAATGCTAAATTTCGGATGAACCAACACGTGTCACATGCCCTATACACTTAAACTCGTTTGTGTGTAGTAGTGTAATCATTGCATGCGTTATCCTTTTAGATATTTGTTGGCAATTTTTGTCGGTTGTGCCTGTTTATTTATATTTATTACTACTATTTCTATTTTTTAGTACTATTTCTACTTACTATTACTATTTGTATTTTTCGTTCCATTTGTTCCACTCAAAAAACTACAGCGCAATAATATCGTTATTGAAGAAATCCGTAGCTGACTTCCTACAACTTAAAATAACTATGTATATTAGTTGACGGCAATTAGTTTATTGGTTGCTGTTCGAGTCCGAATCCACCATCAACTTGAAATAGTCCTGATTTTATACTTCTTTCTGTATTATGAGTATTTTCATCTCTTGTGAAACATTATTCCAGCAGTAGTTTTCGTTAATAGGCAGAGGATTGTCGACCAACTCTCAGTCACATAAGTAATCATGAATTATTATACAGAGAAACCGAATTATAGAAAAATTGAAATATACTGCCATTTTCCCGAAATATCGGCAGTGATTTATTGTGAACCCTGAAGGTGAAATATATTTGTACACAATAAAAGTCCGATATTGCTCTGCTTTTACAAAACTTCTTGAGGAAATACATGTCGATATTCTTATGCCAAACGCCCATAATCGCGGTGACGGTTGCTATCATGTTTTTTATTGATGGGATTGCTCACAAAATTTGTTATTGTATTGAAACTGTCATGATAAAAATAAAAATAAAATTATCTCAACTTTTTAGAGGCAAATGTTAACATAACAAAATTACTAACTTTTTAAAGCAAACAGAATCAACGAAAATCCGGAGAACCGTGAGCAATAAATATATAAGTAGTTTTAATAGTTTAACCGAAATTAAATTCTGGTAAAGTATGTTGAGGGACACTTTTCGTACGAAGAATTGTTCTGGAATACGTTTTTTCAAAAAAGAAAAAAAAAATGTCGTAGAGCCGCGCTTTCCGTACAGAAAAGTGCTTTGTATACCTCTGCTTGTTTAAAAATATCGGTTTCTTTCTTTCTTCCAAAACAGTTTTTTGTAAAAATTTTGTCTTCCCCGATGTTTCCCTTTGATTCTATATGAAGGATGTATTTTATGACCCTTACCTGTATGAAAAGCGTCTTTCATACGCTTTTCTACAGAAGAGGTGTCTTCAATGATATTTTTCTATAGAAAGAAGTGCCTTCAATGGGAAGAGGCGTCTCCCGTCACACCTTTCTATGGGAAAAGTGGCTTTAATGACACCTCCACTATCACCACTATTCTCCAACTCATTTCTATACAAGTGTCATATGACACCACATGAGAAATTCCTTTTAATACAAAAAAATTCTTCCATGTAAATTTTTTTTACAAAAATGGTTAATATTGAAACACTCTAAGTGTTTGCACACCAAAAATTGCGTACGCAAAATCATATGTAGCTCATTACATTTATGATTTAAACAAAAAAATAATTCGGAGATTCGATGTAACTTCGTAAATTAAACGGGAAACTGATCTTATTTTTTGGACACAATATTCCAACTGATAAATTAGCCATCGCTTTTAATTTGCACTTAACTTATTAGTTTTCTATACCCAAAAAAATTAAACGATGCATTATGTCGCATCATGTCATACTACTAAACTTAGTGCCATCATAATTTGCGTAAATGCTCATACTAACCATTTGGTACTTTTCGCAAATAGAATGAAATTTAAATTTGTGGCCTTGTGCTTGAAGCCTCAATCTCCCTCTATTCATTGGAAAACATATCTGACTACCCGGGGTCAAATAACAAAGGTCATTCAACACAAGTATTCTGATTCTTAATCAAATTCGTTTATTAAGGAAATTTATTAAGGGAATTAGAAACATCACCTACATATTTACGTACCTTATTAGATGTCGATTCCATAAAATATCCTAGATTGACACACCAAATTTGTTGCGATATTAGAAATCCGCCTTAACACAAAATCACTGAACAATTTATATTTTTAGCAAAATTTCGACACAATAAACATGTAGTTGGTATTTTTATTTGGCCATAGATTCGATTCGAAATTGGTAATATTTTTTTTCTTCATTAAATTTTCAGCAAACACTTAAAACAGCAGAACTTGTCATTAATTAAATACGTACATTTTGTTAACACATTTCCTGCAATGGCATTGGCAACTCTTCGAAATTTATTTGCTAGTAAACACAAATTGGCAGAGAATTAAATGGAGAGCAGAACAATTGAAAAATACACAAACAGTTGTTGTTTTTCGGTTATTTTGAAAAAGCGAAAAACAACGGAGTTACGGCTGCTTTCCTTGTTTGTTTGTTTGCTGTTGTTGTTGTGACTGCTGCGACTACGTTTAAAGGAGAGACGGACGATGCCTACTTAACGTTGGTGTTGTTAATTCTTCGTTTGTATTTTGAGAGCGTTTGTGTGTTTTATTACCGCTTGTTGTTGTTGGTTATGTCGTGTAAGATAACTATGGAAAAAATACCGGGTAATATTTCACTCGTGTTGTTATCGCTGTTAGGTCTTTGTGGTTCTTCGTTTTAAAAATAACTGAAGGCATAGAACTTTGACAAAAGGAATCAGACAATGACGAACTTAATTACGAGTATAAGAACGATGATAATGAATTTCGATGACGGCTGTGCCGGACAGAGCTGAGGAAAAATTGCGTTAACAGAAGACAGCAGGTGTTTCTGTCGTTTTTGCAAAGAAATTATCCATTAAGTAAATTGGAATGGGGTTTAACGAAATCTGTTAATTGTTTTAAAAGAGATTTGCTCAATTCGTACGTTGTTCTCAGCTTAAACTTCTATTAATATCTAACCAAGTCCCGGCAACCACTGAAATAATGACGGCCAAGTTTATTCAAACAGAGCTGGCAAAAAAAAAGATGTAAACTTCTTTTTTAAACACTCTTCTCACACACACACGCCACATGCACTCTCATTCTGACACTAGTGTGCAAAGTTATTCGAGTAACAACAACACCACCAGAGACATATTGACTACTCCACTACCATTGAAGAAGGATAGTGAGCATTATGTTTCAACGCCAGCAGCGCAGCTTCTTGTGTTTCATTTGTTCGCTCTTTTCTCTATCTCTCGCAATTTTTCATTTTTTTTTTGTTTTAAACAAACCAACACAGACTTTTCTTTGTTATTCTTTCACTTTTTCGTTTAAATTTTTTTCCCCATTCTGTATCACGTTGGTTTTTTTCACAGACTTGTCGATTCTACTCACAAATTCTTTATGGATTTATCTAAGTTTTTTCTAATTTAATTAAATTTATCTACGTTAGTTCACACTAATTTCGCTTGGGTATTTGTCGCTTTGTGGCATCCACTTTGCTCGGGCAACCGCCGTTAGTGTTGAGTACAATGACAGCAAAGTAGAAAATGTACAAAAGTTACAACACTCACATTGCGTTACACGCGCGTTCACAAGTCTGGCGAGTTTGACAGCTAAAAACGGACTAAGTGCAAATTTGGCATACCTTCACTTGGGAAGCGTGACACACACACACAGACAAGTTCACAGCCGCTCATAAGGGGGAAAATTAGTAATGTTTGGCCGTTTTCGTTTGTTTATATTTCTCGCAAATGGGTTTTTTTTGGTTGAGGGAAGTATTGTAGGTGGCGCTAGCGGCAGGAAGAGGGAATATTTCCTTATTGACAGCAGGGATGGTAATTCTTTCTGTACTGAGTCGTTAGATCTATCGTTTAGTCGCCTTCCGAATTGCCAGATTTCTCTGATAAAATTTGGAAGACTTCGAAAAAATTGCATTTTTGTTTTTTATATTTTAAAGAATCGGCAATACATTACTGATAAATATACAATATGCCTTTTAAAGCGAAACAAAAGAAATTAGAATATATTTGCACAGAATATAAGGTGGATATCACTTTTTAGTGGTGTCTTTTTTGCAACAGAACTGTCATAGTTAGCTTGCTAACAAATAATTCGAATTCATGCTACAATTTTACTGTAGAATGTAAAAAAATGAAAATGTGACAATAAAAGTAAATTGCAGTGAAATCATTAACTTGACACTTTGATGTCGATAAATTAGTGTATCCTTAAAAGTTTTTCATTTGTTTGCCTCTTTTTCTTTTGTGTATTTCTACTAGTTTTTTTCTAGCTCACTTCAGATACGTCGTATTATATAAAGGCGTGCTTTTCAGTAAAACTCTATTTAAAAACAATGCTCGTTGAATTTTTCTACCAGAGATTACTATGTTTTTAGCAAGGAAATTTTTCTTAGGTGGTGACGCCAAACTTTTTTGTTAGTTTCCAACACTGAAATCGGTAGAACTAAGATTTTATATGTTGATTAATACATTTGTAAACTTGTAAAATGAAATGGGAGTAAAAAATTAACAATTTCATAATTTTGCAAATATATTATCGAATATATTATGGTGCAAAAATAGAAGTTGTTCCGATCTCTGTATTGGAAGCCAATAGAAGCAAAATATACACCAGAAATGTAGAATTCAGAGGGAAGTGACCAAAGTAACAAAATGAGCTATTGAAATTATATTTGCACATAGTCCGCATACAATTTCTTAACACTTCTTAACTTTTTATTGTAAGTTGGTTACATTTGCATGCCCGTTATTTGATATAGACCCTCTATAAATAGGTCGTCTAGGCCAAAATAATCGTTTCTCAAAACTGCTGAAAATTAAAATTACTTGGGCTTACCATAAATCAATTTCAAAATTCAAAGACATCTTTCCATTTTTTTTTTTTTTTTTTTTTTTTTTTTTTTTTTGATCAACACAACTATTTTATGAACGCGGTTTATTTGTGCACATCACTCCTCGATAGGTTTCACATTATATTCGCTATCCAGGTAATTATATTAGAAATATAAGTTTTAAAATTAGCATGTAAAGTAAGCAATGCAATTGTGTCACTTTGTACATACTGGGTTATCCATTTTTCGGTTTCAATAGTAAAGTTAAATAAAATACACATAAAGCTATGATTTCGATGAAACTTTGATTTCATTGTAATAATTGGACCTTATCATTATGTACGAAATACAATTTAAACGACCGCATCTAGATTGGTTGAAATAGATTTCGATAACTTTTTCGCACATTTCGGGCAGTAGAAGTCGATTGAGAAGTGTAAATCTGTCTGGCTTGTTTGTAAATACAACTGTCGCAAATCTTTAAGCAACTTCTTAAAATTTGATATAGATTAATAGTCTGCCAGGTAGTTTGGCGGGGATTGTAAATGGGCTATATCGATCCTTGTCTCTTGGTACCTTCCATGCAAATTGACCAATTTTTTCAAACTATTGTTAGAAATTCTGAGAAATTTGCCACATATCAAAGGCTAGATAAACTTAATTCTAAGGTAGAAATAGACGGCATTGCCATTCACATTCTATTACATCTCATACAAATGACTTATTCAGCCCATATATTCTTAGGTTCATATTTGGATTGTCTAGGCTATGTATGGGTTTTCCAATGATGATTCTAAATACTTAATTTTAAAGTTGATCCGATGCTTCTAATATTGGGTATTGGCTATAATATTGTTAAAAAATAGGTTATTTCCTGTTGTCTTCCTTCCAATAGGCTATGATGTTAAGTTTTATATTCGTATTTTAGTAACCTTTCCAATCCGTTTATCTGAGGGATGAGCAAAGCCATGTATCAATTTTAGGACGCGATATATCCTA
Organism: Philornis downsi; assembly: GCA_019455685.1. Classification (NCBI taxonomy): domain Eukaryota; kingdom Metazoa; phylum Arthropoda; class Insecta; order Diptera; family Muscidae; genus Philornis; species Philornis downsi. The sequence continues at coordinate 1,423,221 of JAHXMU010000724.1, read as the reverse complement.
GAATATGGCTCGTCTTCAAAAAAGTTTTTATTATTTCAACTCTACTTGTCATACACTTAAAAAAATGTAAAATAAACAAGTCGATTATCATACTAGATTTACTCCACAATCAATTTTCAAATTTAAATAAAGACTGACAAATCACCTTTATTGTTAGTCAACCCAAATTGGGTTGATTGCAGAGTGTAAGAGGTCCAAAACGGTGGATTTTTAAAAATGGATTAAAATAAATAAAATCAAATTTATTTTGGTATATTATGACTTTATTAGAGGGAACAAAGCTACGCTTTATTTACGATTTCTTTAATTTTTCCAAGCTACGCTTTATTTACGATTTCTTTAATTTTTCCAAGATCTTGTTGGCAGGATGCTTGACATGGTCTTCGGTTCGTATCTTCAATTTAAGAATTCACAAAAGTCGGTAACTAGAAGGGAAAAAATAAATTTACGGAAAATAAAATTAGCATATCCAGCGAAACTTTGGTCAGAAATTTTGTTGAATTACAAATCAGTTGCTTAATTTTCAAGTGTATTACAATTTTTTTTTAGAAAAAAGTAGATTTTCGTTCGTTTACTTTTGATTTGATTACATATAACCGTTACGGTTACGGTCCCTGGGTTGTAAACTGTTTTCACATATAAACAATTCTGTTCAGTAAATTTGGTTAAACACTGATGGAAAGCTGGTCCCATTTATAGGTACATTCACTTAAAACTTCTGTAATCAGAAAACAATTTCATAACTTTTGAACTATTCAAAGTATAACATTGGTCTAACGCAGAGCTTTTTCGTGATGCTTCCTATTCAATGTACTTACATTATTGTGTATGGCAGGGAATATAACTCTGTTATACTTTATTAACCAATCCCGGTGGTTGGTGCCAATGATAAAACAGCCAATAATTGTGAATGATCATTTGTTTGGGATACCGATAATTCACAATGATGAATTGGTTATGACAGTCACAAACCAGTTTAATGTTAGAGGAGAAAACTTTTCTCTTTACGTAAACAAGTATTCGATTAATTATAGATAGGGTAAAAAAAAATATAGTCGACAGAAAAAGGCCGGCCTTTCGGTTTTTTTTTCCAACACTAAGAGAAATCGACTTTTCGTCTTTTTCACGTTTTTAAAAGTTTTTCAAATTACTAGCGAAAGTCAAATTTTCACGACTTTTTTTTTTATAACAAAAAGTGTTTTAATGTTGTATTTGTAATTAAACTTAAGTGTTTTATTTGACAGACCAACTCATTCTAACGGGTTATCCTGTTTTTGGTTTCGAAAGAAAAGTTTAATAACACACATATAAAGCTATGATTTCGATTAAACTTTTATTTCATTATAATGTTTGGACCTTGCCATTATGTACGAAATACAATGCCATTTAAATGACCGCCTTTGGATTGGTTGCAGCAGTGGATGGTTTTAAGATAGTTTTCTACCACCTTTTCGCACATTTCGGGCGATATCTCGGCGATATCTTGACGAATGTTGGCTTTCAAATGCTCCACCGTTTTGAGATTATCCGCGTAAACATGTCCTTTGACGCAGGCCCACAAAAAAACTGTAACGGCGTTAAATGGCATGGCTCAATGGACCTCGACAAAACGTGAAATTACGCTTTTTAGAAGCTTCTCATTCAATAAAAACAAAACCCAAAATCAGTTGTGTTGTGTGGTTTGTGTCACGTCTTATTGGAACTACATATCGTCCACCTTATAATCACTTGCAGGCAAAAAAAAAAAAAAAAAGCAAAAAAACAAATAGCTTAAAAGTTTCATCGAAATTATAGCTTTATGTGTATGTTATTCAACTTTGCTTTTGAAGCCGAAAAATGGATAGCCCGTTAGTTTAATTGGTTATTTGTAGAGTAGGCATCAGAAGGAGCGTGATTATTTGATTAATTTTTGCTATATATTATAAAACAATGCATCGTACGAAAGACATATGAATTAGGAGTTACAGGGAGAAAATTTTTTTTCTCCGAAAATCAGTCAATTTGTATGTGAGGTTTCAGAAAAAGTGTGACAGTGCCATTTTCATTCTCATATACTACCTTTGCTAAAATTTAATGTACATATATCAAATTTAAGTGAATTTGGTGCAACGGTATAGAAGATATGAGTCCAAAAATATATAGGGGTTAAATCAGTTAATTTGTGTGGAAGGTTGCAGAAGGGGTTCGATCAACGATCTGGCGAAATATTAGGTTTTGCCAAGTTTTAAGAAGTTCTATAAAGGTTTACGGTTGTTACTGAGTCTATCAATCAGCCGACCACACAGACGGACATTCGATCAATCGACCTAAAAAATCATGATCGAATTTTGAATTCCATATTTTAAAAGCTTCCTTCTGCTTGTTCCATTTAGCTGGAGTCTATGAATTAGGAGTTGCAAGGATAATGTCAAATTTCAGAAAATCGGTCTATTTGTAACGGAGGCACATCCCTGTTAATGCGATCTATTTTCATTCTAAGACACTACTTTGGTACTTAGATGGTACTTTGACAAAGAAAAATCGAATAGACTAGTCGGACACTGTCCGACAGAATGTCGTATAATAGTAACAGTTTGATACATATTTACCTTACTAACATCAAAATAATACGATATGTTTTTTTTTTAACTATGCAATTCAAACTTTATTCTCTAAACATGGAAGCAATGTAAACTTGCATCTACAGTAGAACTTATTTACAACAACAGGGAAATATGATACAAAAAAATGGAACTAATTTATGAAATATACAAAGATATATCACCACCATATATTAAAATCGAAAATTGAGTCTAATTTCAATTAAATCTCTTTCTCAAAATCACTCTTCCAAACTGACATCCATCAGTTCTTTCGTGATTTCAGACTTTTTTTGCGCCTGAGACTTTTCCATTAAGGCCTGAAGTTCTTCCACATCTGCGGGGGCTTGCAAAACCTTTAAGCGCTCCTGCAGATGAGAAGCTGCTGCTGCCATCAAGGGAGCAGCTGTTGTAGATGTACTTCGAATGTTCGGTAAGGCAGTGGTGCTGGTGGCAGTGGTGGTGGAAGGGGTTATTGCAATATTTTCCTCTGTTGTTGTGGCCATTTTATACAACATTTGCAATTGTTGGAAAGCTTGATTGGGCACCTGCGGTGGCAGAGGTGGCATAAATTGCATACCAATTGGTTTGTGCGACGCCTGCTTTTTGGCGGGTATATCCTTGGGAGCAACTTTCTTCTTAGGGACATTATTTACCTGGCTAGACCATTTCTCCAGCCATGTGGTAGGTGGCTTCTCCGCCTTTGCTACTTCCCGTTGCACGGCCCTTTGTTGCGATCTATTGACCTGTCTTTTGTTAAATGACGATCCGTCAGAGTTGTCTTGATTTCCAATGGGCCGAGTTTCCTTTTGGGGTCCCAACTCAAGTAAAATTTGGAAGTCGGCTTGCTCACCTAATCTAAAACCGAAGCCTAAACGGGAATCCGTACCTGTAGCGGAGAGGAAACAAATAGAAGATATCTAGGTAAAAGTTTCTCGAATTGTGTTTCAGTAGAAATTTAACAGAATAACCTTTCTTAATTGGTGGTATATTGGAGTAAACCAACGACAAAATGGATGGCAGCTCATTGGGCACAACTAATGATGTGGTAGGGGAACCTGCAATAAAAAAGGAGGAAGAAGAAAATATTTTAACAATATATTTTATTCAATTGTAGACATTTCACTTATTAGGGTAGATATAAATAACAATTTTAAATTTGCAAGTGTTATTGAGGGATAATTCCATATAATATATCGGCGACAAATGAAACGGATTGGATTGTACGGTGCCGACAAATTTAAGCATTTCACCCATTGACGAATTGTAACATTTAATTTTATATCGTTTTTGTGGTTAAATGTTATCAATTTGAAGTGAATGAACAGAAGGAGATGTACAAAACAAATAGAAATCGAATTCAGAAAGTAAACAATTGGAATGCTTCTTATATTGAATGAATTTATCTAAAAATACGACAACATTTGTTCAAGTATGAACATCGTCTATCCTCGGCGCAAACATCAGTTTCTTAAAGTAGGACATTTTATGCATTAGTTATTTTATCAGTAGATTAAAATAAAGTTAATGCTGCAACCTACATTTTAAATCTAGAAACAACTTATCTGTTTACAATATTTAGTATTGTAAATAAAAGATAAGAACGATCATAAAACATTTCAATTTGTGTAGAAGTACGCACATATCCTTAAAAATTAACAATTTGATCATATTCATAAATTATGTAAAAATCACACGTCTTTGTTTGCTCCTTTGCTTATCAATCTTCTAAGTCTAGTGTCAGTTTTCTTCAGTTATTATAAAATTTAGTATTTAAGAGTTTACAAAATTAAGAAATGGGTGAGTCGTTTCATACAGTCCACTCTAAACGCAATGTTCGGAGTCGTTTCATACAGTCCACTCTAAATGCTACGTAAAATTTGCTGGTCCTTCGAGCTGGACGTATGACGGGAAGATGTGGGGTATACTATATCAGGAGATATTTTCGACCGGTATACTTTCTCCGCTTTTACAAAGTAGAAATCCAAGCCCAATCGCTTGGGCAGAGGCTGGGTCTTGGTTTCTATACTTTTTACGACTGAGACCAGAAACGGTGTCGCCGCCAACAGGAATGGGTGTTCTTAAATTGGCTTTATAGGGCCGAACAACCTCATCTTTTTATAAATTAATCCATGCGAGGCTAGTCATTTGCTAGCAGATGACCTCAAACATAAGTCATATGACTTATAAAACCTAGAGATGTCTAGGTGACTCTGTATGAACTGCTTTAATTTCTCGAACGTTGATTTTCCCGCAGCTGGTTCGAGCGTACTAAGTAGTGATGAGATGTCATCATCTAGCAAATCGTCGCTAGTAGTAGGGAACCTACTACCTACTCGGTAATTTGACTTCAGTTGTCTCAGCTTGATTAACCCGTTCTTAAATAATGGCTCTCCTCCGATTATTTCTACCATCACAGGGCTCAGAAATTTTGACACTCTTCATGTCACGGATGATGGGTAGTATTTGAATCAGGCAGGTTTTGACCTTAAAGTCGGGTTTTTGTTTGAAGTATACCGTCCAAGTAAACATATTTAATTGTGGACGGCTGGAGGGACCTTACGAATAATACCTTAATTTGTCCATCTGTTGATCTATCATAGATGGTATCTGGAATAGCGATAATGTTAGCATTATGAAAGGATTCATACGACAAAGTAAGTCTAGATATGAATCGAAGTATAAGCAGTTTTTCCCTAAATGATGTTATATGTAAAAATTTCTTATATGGGTGGCTAGATCTTTGAGAATCCTTTTAGTTATTGAAGATTCTCCAACGTACGCGGATTCCCATTTTGAGTTAATCGTCGGTGACATTTACGGGTATCACATGTATAACGTACCAAACTTATTTTATCAAAATACAGTGAATATCTGTCTGTTCAGTAAACCAACATTAGTTATTTCACAATTTTCCTTTTAATTGAAATTACAGGCTTCTGTTAAATTTATATTTCTTTTTTTTTTGATACTACAGGAAAAGTTGAAATATTTGTTAAGAATATCAATTGCATCGAAAAGCTGTTTTGTTTACCTTTTGGCATTAAGACAGCTTCACTGGAGTTTTATGCCACTTAAAAGATTGTAATCAGCTACATTTCGGATCGCAAAGAAATAAAGAGAAGAAATCACAGACGCTGCGCTGACAAATTGTAATTTGTTTGCTGCAAGATCATCCCCTTCGGAACTGGAGACAATTTGAAAGATTGAGATTTTGTTGGCTATTTCATGTTTATTTGAAAATGAATTATTGATGGTAAAACTTCTCAACATCATATCCGCCATATACTCGTGTGATTTGAGAGAAGAAAATATTTCCGGATTCACTTTTTATCATTAGTTTTATTTGGTCATCTCACGAACATTTTCTTACAAATGCGAAACAAACGGTCTACTTAAATCAGTAAAAAGATATTACATTACAGCGATTTCAACATTTGGATAGAATTGTTCAAGATGTTTATCTGTATATATAAAAATTGAATGTATGTATGTATATTTGTTAGCAAAAGGCGTTTAAAGACGATTGTTATGAAATTTTCTCAGAATAAATTAGGAATTTTCACGAAATTTTAGTTTCGTTTCGGTTTTGATATTGATCACTTATTTAAAGTAAATTACGAACGAAATTAGAAATTTAAATATATATTCTTTCTCTATCGAAACGTAATCAAACAGATATTTTAATTTGAGGAACTGAAACGAAAATATGGTATTATGTAGTTTCGTTTCTTAGTCTGAATTAGAACTCAAACCATATGTTGTTTCATTTCTTGCTAAAGGAAAAAAAAATGTCCTGGCACTAATCTGCGAAAGATAAAAATGTTTTAAATAATTTAAATAACGATACCAAAATGTTGTCTGCTTTTATGAGTTGAAAAGTTTTCAATAAAATATAAACAAAACGTTTCGTAAAGTGAATCAGAATCAAAACCGACATTGTTTGTAGAGTTATCTATAGTGGTTTCAAAGCAGCCGGTCTGGCAAGGCTGCCGGCTGTTAAATATCTGTCATCTGCAGTGTTATTTATTTAGTGAAATTTACGAATATGGAGAACGTGTGAAAATAGCTAAAACTTACTGTGCAAGGAATTGACCAGATTAAAGCATTACAGGTGTGGTTAGAATGTGGAGACTGAGAAAGACTGTAATGCTTCCAGTCTCTTTAAATTTCTTTATAATTTTCCCAATTCTTTATGATGGCGTATTTAACAGCTGACAGCCATGCCAGACCATTTGTTTTGAAATCATTAAATAACCCTGTAGCTGTGGAAATAATGTCGAAATAATGTATCGAATTTGTTGTCGTTATTCTTGCAAAAATTAGTACTTTCTAAAATTTTTCAATAACAAGTTTGTTTTTTTCATAGCCGTTAATGGTTATAAATTGGTAAAATTCTTATAAATGGCAAAACTCTTAGAAAAATACTGAAAATGTTACAATGTTTCCAGACAAGAGTTGATCTTAGCATGCACAATCTTTTTCACTTGAAGCAGGAATCAAAACTTCAGCCAGTCCGAAGCTTATGTTCCATTCCATCATGGACTGCTTTACCACTCTCGCAATTAGGGCGCTCCTTTAAGTTCTTATATGCATCGTTTTAATCTGTGACTATGAGGCACTTTCACCTACCTCAAGCGGATTAATAATAACTAACTGTTTCTATTCTTATGACGATCTGTCAGTTACTTAGGTCAGTAGAAAGATTTTTTTTAAGACGAATGTGGTCCCGTTTCTGATTCAAAAATATTTCTTTCTACATATCAAATCGTGCCTTTATGCCTCCAATAATTCATGAGATACAGCCGTTCAAAATGTTAAGTTGTATGGACCATGCCATGCCATTTTTCCAATCTTAGCCTAATATAGAATATAGTGCATGACAATTTCGCGATTGATAATAACATTTTATTAACTTTTTGAGACGATCAACTGGTCACTTTGGCCATCATAAGAGAATTTTGAAAAGGGGCAGAACACTGCCGATATTTATGATTTGGCGCAGATGTTTGGGACAATGTTATCAAGTTAAAAAAAAACTGTGTCCAGAAAAAAAGACCAGTTTGTAATTAGCACCGAATCTAATGCGCCGATTTTGTCGAATTTAGAACAATTTGGGGGAATTAGAACTCCCTTTCCAATGTGAAGCACTTTTGTGCTAAGTTGCTATTTCTTAGCTCAAGCAGTGCGATTTTTATCGTGCTGGCAGCAGATAAGCTGACGGATGGTAATTTAATTTTTAAATTGACAAGGATTATTACGGCGGTTAGTGGTATACTCGTACATAGGCGTAGCAAAGGGGGTACTGGAGGGGCTCCCAGAACTTTTTTTTAGGACCAATCAGGGTTTTCAGATTAGATGCCTTGAATGAATTTATGTCCCCAGGATAAATGAATGAATGAATTTATCCTCTAGAAAGAATTTATTGTTACGCCAATGGGAGTATATAATGTATATTCTAGGAAGTCTCAGAATGTTATTTCTGGTTACTGCAAATGGATCAACAAAACTATGGTGGTGGATACAAAAAGATGACGATGTATCAAATCTTGAGTTCAATGAATTCTGTTGGGAAGAAAAGGTATTCTCTTTGACATGGGATAGATGATGGGTGATAGGTAGATTGATCCGCATAAGCATTTTGCTTTTACATTCTAATTGAAGCGTGGTGGTCTTCTCAATTATTGGGCATATTTGTATACAGGCAATAAATGTTTTTATGATTCGATTGTTTATTGTCATCACCAATCTATGTTAATAACATTTTGATCCAAGTACGGGGGAAAAGTTCAGTTTCTACCCTTGAAATACCAAGTTTGTTTATTAAATTGTTATGCATGTTGGTCACAAAGCGAATCTATGTGACTCGGTTTATGGTCGCTATATTAAAGTTTGATAATAATTAAATTTGGTTATAAAATGCTGTCAATTAAAATGTTTTGTAATATAACGTGTAACCTTACATATGTTGCAAATACCATTCATTTATTAGCTCCAGTGAGCGGACGCTGTCAAAAAACAGTATTTACGTTTACGAAATAATTTTAAAATTTCAAGTGCTAAAATCTTCTGGCTTAAAGTTATCTGATGTATTATAAAACGCTGCCGTGGTGTGAAATGTGTGAAGGCAAATACTGTTCCATCACGTCGATTGACTGACTGAGTGGCAGTCAATTCTTTGTGTGTTTTGTCATCCGAGTCACCTTAAAAAACACACACAATATTCCACATGCTGAAATTTAAAGATTAATATCATTGAAATTACATAATATTGCGGCCGAGAGGTAGAGAGTTATATCATTTCTCTCAGCTTTTGTTTAAGATGACTTTTTTAAGGTCATAAAATCTTAAAAGCAATAGAGCACCAATATGTTTACTTACTTATGCGTTGTAAATTATTTACGGCATAAATAGTTATTTGTTAGACTGATAAACAAGACGAAAATTTCTATTACATCCATCCATAAATGGGACAGGGAAGAGCTTGCATGCTGGTGTTAATTGATTCCAATGATAGCTTTTACCAATTAACAATGGAATTTAAATATTTATATACAAACAAAGAGTAAGTAAGGTCAGTACGCAGTATGGATTTAAAACGCAACTTTTGAAATTTGCAAATTTCGACCACAATGAGTTACGGGGCGGTCGTAAAACTAGCCTTCCTGGCGTATAGATGGTGCCAGTAGTTTGAAAAAAAATTATTTTGGTGAAAATTGACATCCTTATAAAACATATATTTTAAGTTTCATGGCGCCACGTTGTTAATATTGTATGGTATTTTTATTTTACCATTTATATTATTATTATTACCAATAGTAAACGATCTCATTGGAAAGAAATTGCAACCGTTTTTGTGTAATTCAATATTTCAATTTGAAAGGTCTCTATATTTTAATTTCAATTTTATTTACACATAATCGTTAAGCTCTTCGTAGGCCAATAGTGAGTACATAGTACAGGGTTGCCCATATTCGACGGACCCATCTGGCAACGCCATAACTTTTGACAGAGATGTCAGATCGCTTAATGACATACCGCGTTTGAAGCGTCAGTCCAAGCAGATTTTTACCATGGAACAATACACGCCACGCGAGCGCTCTGAAATAGTTGAAATTTACATTCAACAGAAGAAGTCAATTGTGAAAACTCAACGTGCTTTTAAAATATTAAAAAATGTGAGAAATGCGCCTTCTAAGAACACCATTAAGCGTTTATACGAAAAATTTTCGACTGGTGAGGCTCTTTCTAATCCGAAGAGGCCAAATAAAAGTCGACCAAGGCGATCGGCCGAGAATATCGCTGCCGTACGAGCCAGTGTTGAGAGGTCCCCAAGAACATCCCAAAAACGCCGTTCTTAGCAGTTGGGCATGGCTCGGTCCACTTTACAACGGATTATTCGCGTTGATTTGCATTTATTCCCGTACAAAATTCAATTGACGCAAAGATTGTTGCCTGCGGACAAGCCTCGTCGATTGGAATGGGCCCAACGAGTCATCGAAATGGCCGATGATGACGAGCAATTTTGGAACAAAATTATCATGTCCGATGAAGCCCATTTCACATTGAATGGGACCGTAAATAAGCAAAATTGCCGTATTTACGCCACTGAAAATCCTCAGGAGATTCAAGAATTGCCTCTTCATGACGAAAAAGTCACAGTTTGGTGCGGCGTTAGTGCGAAAACGGTCATTGGGCCGTTTTTCTTCCAAAACGAAAATGGCCATGCTGTTACCATCAACCAGGAGCGTTATCGCGACATGATGACCAATTTTGTGATGCCAATTATTCGTCGAAAGCGTATGAGGCAGTTCTGGTTTCAACAAGACGGCGCTCCACCGCACACAAGTCGCATAACAATCGATTTTCTGAAGAATTTGTTTCCGGGCCGTTTGATGTCGAAAAGTGGTGATTTGGACTGGCCACCGCGTTCGCCCGATTTGACGCCCGCTGACTTCTTCTTGTGGGGACATTTGAAGTCAAAGGTTTACGTTAACAAGCCAAGGACCGTAGAAGAGCTCAAGGACAACATTCGTGAAGAAATAGCCGCTATTCCGGCCGAAATGTTGGCGAAAACGATGGAAAATGCTGCAAAAAGGGCACAATACGCCATCAACGCCAGAGGCGGCCATTTGAGAGATATCATATTCAAAAATTGATGTAAACAAATCTACTTGGAACAAATTAAATGAATAAGATTGCCAACCGCCAAATTTTTATTTTTTTCTTTGATTTTTTTTTTTAAAAACATGGGTCCGCCGAATATGGGCAACCCTGTACTAAGTTAACACAGTATTTAGTTAAGTTAGTATTAAGTTAACGCAATGTTAAGATTCATGCTAAAAATTTATTTAGCAAAAGCGAACGCAAGAATGTTTCCAATAATAGTAGTCGAAACAGACCTCAAAATTCATCTAGAGCCGAACTATTTTATATATGCGATAGATAAAAGAGTATGATAAATTTCTCTCATTGCATGATAAAATTTTCGTCACTTTTCCTTCCGATCTTCCGAATGGACATTTTGAGACGCAGCCGTGGACAACATTTACATGAAATTATATTTAAAAATTAAATGGCAAAGAACGATTTATGGATTCTAATAAAAATTTTCAATATATGATGGAAATTTGAGTGTTTTATTCGATTTTTAAAAAATTTACGGTTAAAAAATTATCCTATATTCACTTTTTTTTTGCAAAAGTTTTGGCTTGCACCTCTTAATAGCGAAATACGAGTCCTGCCTTTTTTTGCTTTGGGTAATATTCAATTTGAGTAATCCCCAGCTGACCGTGGTGCAATGATTAATGTAAATCAAAATCGAAACCAATCCCCGATGCGGCCAACTATTATTGTTTGAGCGGTGGTTACCTTGACTTGTTTGATGAATGCTTCTCAAACTGTGACATCCGAAAACTGTAAGTCTCGTTTCAGTGAGTCTAAAAATAAAATGCGTGTAAGTTCAAAGAATGTAAATAATTCTTTCATATCCAGTGTTGCTAATTTAGTATCTTTCCCTGCCAGATTTAGCTTTTTTTCATACTGTTTAAGGGATAAAAATTGGATTTAGCTTTAAGATTTTTCTCTGCCTTTATCAAATTTTGTTTTCAGATTATTTTAGACTTTTTCGCTAAGTATGTTCTTGCAATAAATTCTAAAATAATTCATATTTTCGACTGAAAATTACTACAGGAGTACTCAAAGGGAAACGATGTGGAAACGAAACGTTCTTATTGGCTTATAAGAATGCCGCTGCGAATAGATTAAATGAATTAAAGCTATCCAGATTTACACATCAATGCTTCCATGCGAACTGTATTTGAATTTTATTATTGAACGATGTATTAATATATAATATTATTATATAAATATTTAAAATGTAATAAGACAGACTTAAGGTACTAACTTAAGAGTGGTTCTAAATCTAATTGCTACATGAAGTCTACATAAATAAACCTGTTGCATATGGGTCTGCTCAATTAAGTACAAATAAATGCAAAATTGATTTACTCAGTAATAAAATATCAACATTATTAAGAAAATCAGTCTCATACAATATATGTATTGGTCTTTTTGATCAATATTTTTCAAGGTAAAATCGGATTATGAATTTAGGCTACGTTACCATTTTACTAGATTTTATCCTGCAATCACTTCTGGATTCTCTAAGCCCCATATGCGACAACTTTGCTCGTTGACGTAAGCACCGAGTGAGAAATGAGCTTCATTACTGAAGAATATTTTGTTCGATTGAAAGCCCACGTTTGAAACACCACTTTTGTAGTAAGTTTTAACTATTTTTACGCATTCTTCGGTTGCTAAACGATCACCAAATAAATAACACTTCAGATGACAGGTATTTAACAGATGACAGCCTTGTCATACCGCTGGTTTTAAAACCACTAAATGGATAACTCCTATTAAACAAAATAAATAACTTATTACCCAAAAATAACGCTTTAGAAAAAGAGAAATTTTGTCTCTGGAAATATAGACTAATTTATCGATTTGAATTCTCTAATAAATAATAATAAGATAATAAAAAATAAACAAAATGATGTTGACTAGATCAAGATTACACTTCTTTTATAATTCGTATGAATTTTTAAATTGGAAAACTTCCAATATGGATAAAGATCTGTCCCATTATATTCCAACTTACAAAATGTATTACAAATTGTAGGGGCGTAGTTTACACTACATCAGTTTTCCAAGAAAAAGTTTGATCTGCAGTTTTTTGTTTTATTTTATTTTTTTTCGTCAGCAATTTGGCTTTGTTTTAATCCTCAATCCCTGGCAACACTGGCAGTCAATTTGTAATTTGAGTTGAATATCTGTTTAACAAAATTAAATTAAATACATATTTGAATTAAATTTTTAGCACGTAGTCTCGTATGGTTTGTTCAATGCAAATAAATTTTTAACACATTCGTATAAATTTTCAAAAATCAGAATATTTTTTGAAAAAAAAAAAAAAAAATAGGGAAATTAGTAGTACATCGAAAAAATCGTATTTTCCTTGTGTGGGCTCAAAAGTCGTAAAAATTTTGTTTTAATATTAATAAATGTCAGATGTCGTCATTTTAAAATAATAAATAGTCAACAAATTGACAGTAGTTAATTGCGTATTTCCACATAAATGAACATAATAATATTTAAGATTAAGATTTAACAACGGTTTATCCATTTTTCGGTTTCGAAAGTAAAATTAAATAAAACACACATAAGGCTATAATTTCGATGAATTTTTTATTTCATTATAACGGCTGGACCTTGCCATTATGTACGAAATACAATGTCATTTAAACTACAGCCTCTGGATTGGTTGCAGCAGTGGATCCTGTTGAGATAGTTTTCGCTAACTTTTTCGCACATCTCGGTGGTACCTCGGCGATAACTTGACGAATGTTGGCTTTCAAATGCTCCAAACTTTGGGCATTATCCGCGTAAATACGGTCTTTGACGTAGCCCTACAAACAAAGTTTTATGGCGTCAAGTCGCATGATCTTGGTGGCCAATTGACGTCGCCAAAACGTGAAATTAAGCTTTCTGGAAACTTTTCATGCAATAAAGTCAAAATCGGTCGTGTTGTGTGGCTCGTGGCAGTGTCTTATTGAAACTACATATCGTCGAGTTCATAATCTTCATTTACAGATCAAAAAAGTCGAAGTGAAATTTGAATTATCCGCCACAGTGAAAACAGAAGCGATATTATCGGCAGTGCTTCCATTGCGGTGATGCACAGGCTTGATCGCATCTGTAACGCTTCTAGTTTCTTAAAATTTCTTTATAATTTTATCGATTATTTTTACAATATGTCGATTATTACCGCATAATCATAGTCGCACATAACATAATCACCACGTAACGCACGAAAAGTACCCGCGTTTACAGTAGGTTTTAACTATTATTACGCTTTCTTCGGTTTTTAAACGAACCATATCATATTTCACTAAATAAATAACACCTCAGATGACAGGTACTTTACAGTTGACAGCATTGCCAGATCGGTGGTTTTGAAACCACTAAATCGATAACCTGTATAACAAATATTGATACATAATAAATTATCGGTTCAAAAGCATTCAATATTCAATATTGAAACTGAAATTCTGTGCGAAAAATTTTCTGAATTAAAACCATAAAATTAGATTAGATTAAGAAATTATAAACTAAACTAAACTAAATTAATTTTGATTGAATATTCCTCCACCTAACTGCACATATTGTAAATTCTGTCCCAGATCGCTTGAGATAAATCAGACTAATTTATATTTACCGAATTTTATATGAAAAAGTAATTAAAATCGAACAAAGGAAATTAATTTTTCTAAAGTCTTCATTTTATTGTGAGCTAAGAAGAAGCCTTTAGTTAGAATCAAAGAGATTTATAGATAGAAATTAGTTTTATGCACATTTGACAGGCAGTTGAAGTGATCATTTCACATGATACGAGTACGTATTAAACGCATTGCCTTCACTGTCTTTGTTTTATTGAATTTGTTAAGTTAAAGTCTGTTCTATACAAAGTCCGCAAAAGCAAATGCTGTGAATATTAATGAAGCAACAGTGACCTTGACACATGGTACCGGCTAGTGTTGGACGATTTTAGTAACATTTTATTGTTTTTTTCTTTGCTTTTTCATTTGAGATGCTTCAAAATTCAAAATTCCACATATGTGTATGAAACCGGTTTGTATGAATAGAGCTGTGTTAAATGTTTGTGCAGCTGATTCAACCACAAAATACAAAAAACAAAAACAAAAAAATGTTATTAACAAAATTAATGACCAACAAATGGTGGATCTGAATGGCCGCAATACTTACATTCCGCCAGAAGTAGTAACAGCCCCAACAACAATGGCAGACCTTCTATGAAGCTGAGTAGATAATTTCGGCATTGGCGGGCTGGGTTATGGTGATTTTCGAGCTTTTGGTGATGTTGATTTGATTGATGAAGTGAAGGCGTTTGATTTAGATGTTGATTTGTACTTAGCAGCATCATAAGACATTTATATTTACAAGATTTTTAACAAAAGAGTGAAAACCTATAAGGATCCCATGTGCAGAGACACCTTGTGGGAAGGAATTTGTATCGACTTGATTAAACTGAAATGGAAAGTTGCAATATTACATATTTACGCCTAAAGTGCTAAATCATTACAGATAAACGAAGGTTGTTCACTTTCAAAATGCAAAAAGTAGGTTAAATGTTGATGGTGTGAGCGCATGCGCCGAGTGCAACATACGCCACATGTTGCAATATTGGCCAAGTAATACAGTTTAGCTTTATAGTGTCGGCATTTTTGTTTTTGTAAACATTAAAACACTTATAAAACTTGTTTTTCGCGTTTTTTTTTCGTCGACATTTCGCGTTTGGTTTGTTGAACCGCTGATTGCACTGTAACTCTATAGAAACCGGAGAGGGTTGAGCAGGTACTGTGTTATACTGTTATGTACTCGTACGTAGTTCTGTTGTACGTTAAATTGCATGGGATTGAGATTTTTAACTTGGCTAGTATAGGAAATTATACAAATAGTTCAATATAACTAGTTTTAAATTTATTAGTAATAGATGGGAAAGTTGATTTTTTTAAATTTTATTTCATATTAATTTTTTTGTTTGTCTTAACTCCATAGTGTAAGTGCTAGAAAGTTCCGTGGAAAGTTCACAGGACTCTATTTAAAGACTAACGCTTTATTGCTTCGTATTTACTGACAGTTAATTTACTACAAATATTTTTCACAATAAAAGTGGAAATGGAAACAAGCAAACTCCCAACTACGGTAAAACATGTCTGATGATAATAAGAATTGAAATTCCAAAATTCTTTTCTAATGCAAAATGTGGTTGGGTTTCAATTTATCAAACTTTGTTTTTAAGCTGGGTAGCACTGTAACTATAGTGATCAAACAGCCTATTTTGGAAAACCTGTCGACAAGTTATTCGAAAAATACTATTTCTAAAAGTCCGGTTTTCGAGTATTCGACTAACAAAAAACCCGAGTAAACTGGTAGGAAAAATACTTACATATGTCAAGAAAATGCATTCTATTATGAAAAAGAAGTCGGTAACATAGGTTAAACTCTTTGGCAGTATTTCAACACAATATTTATGTATATAATATACGAAAACTGCATTTATTGAAATGGCTTGCTCTTCAACCCTCGCATAGTATATGAACCCTTAGAAACTATTCCAGGCAGCTAAGGAACGACCTACAAAAATTTTATTGTAATCGGATAATTGATGTATCAGCCTATACGTTTCGTAAATACAAATGTTGCTATTTATTTATGTGGATAGGCCACAAATGCATCAGGTAGAGATTGTTGGCGCTGAATGGTGGAAGTGGCTTAGAAATAAAGGAAACAATAAACTCGTCCTTGATGTATTCTACAAATTTTGAACAACTTCATTGAATTGCTTACAGATTCAATAGGGAAAGACATTGAAGACAAGACATTAACATTGAGTGCAAGATGTTAGAAAAATTGTTGTAATTTCGGAATGTGATTCTCAAAATCTGGTCAACATTTTAAAAATTCAATGTCAAAGAGACGATAAGCATGATTTCATAAGTAGATGTTTTGAGCTTACTTTTAATATAGAACATGTTCTTATGTATAGTGTAATGTTTTCTGGTCTATAAACAGACAAATCGTATAAATTTATAAATAGTTAAGCGTTAAATATTTTGTTTTGTTCCACCATCATTATGCGTTTTTTTTTAGGAAACCAACTTTCAAGTTATTCAAATTAATTGGAGCTATTATAAAAAAAAATTTTGTTTAGTGGAACTTGTATTGATTAAACGTGCTATCCATTTAGCGGTTTCAAAATCGCCAATCTGGCAAGGCTGTCGCCTGTTAAATGCCTGCCATCTGAAGTCTTACTTATTCAGTGAAAGATTTGCCATTTAAGAATACTTATTACAAAAGTGACGATTCAAACGTGGGCATTTATCGTGCAAGGAATTGACAATATTAAATAGAAATTTGAAGAGACTGGAAGAGCTGGCTACATCAGGCCTGTGCATTATCGCAATGTACGCACTGCTGGAAATATCGCTTTTGTTAGTGAAAGTGTGGCGGATAATACGAATGTTCAATTTAGAGCGCTATAGCCGTATAATAATCGATTTTTTTGGCCTGAAATTGAAGGTTATGAACTGGACGATATATAGTTTCTACAAGACAATGCCACGAGCTACACAACAGAGTTTCTAGGAAGCGTAATTTTACGTTTTGGCGACGTCAACTTGCCAGCAAGATCATTCGATTTGACGTCGTTAGATCTTTTTGTGTGTGTTGGGGACTACGACAAGTTTTATCGCCGAGATACCGCCCGAAATGTGTGAAAAAGTACTTGAAACTACCTTAAAACGATTCACTGCTGCAACCGATCCAAAGGCGATCATTTAAATAACAGTATATTTCATAATGGCGAGGTCCATGTAATGTAACGAAATAAATGTTTCATCGCAATCATAGCTTTATATATGTTTTATTTAAGTTTACTTTTGAAACGGAAAAATGGATAGCTCTCATATCATTATCAGGAAAGTTAGAAAATAGGAAAGTAGTTTATGGCTTTCATATATTCTCAAATTATTAAATGTGCTGTTATAAATTTATGCAAAACATAAATTTTTGGAAAAGCTGTTTGAAAAATTGTTCTTTGTACTAACACCGACAACATCAACTTATGAAATCATGGTCTTAATATTAATAATATTAATATTTTGTAGTTATGAAACAATATTGGTTTAAAATCATATAGTTTTATATACTGAATTGATCAGAAACAATTTCCGATAATTTTCATGAAATATACATTTTATTTTACGCAACGTAAAGCTTTTTTAAATATTTCTATAATTTTTAAAAAATCGTCAATTTTTTTAAAAAATATAAAAGCTAGGCGCAATAATATGTCGATAAAATCTAATTTTCCTTGTATGGGCCAGCAACATTGCCAAGCACATATTACTTAAAAGTCGACAAAATTTCGTTTTAATATCAAAATTATATTGTTGTCATTTTAAAATAATAAATAGTCAAACAATCGTAAGTAGCTAATTATGAACTTCCTCATAAATGTAAGTAATTGGGTAGAAGATTTAATATAATAATATAGAAATATTTATACCTAATAAATTATCTGATCTATTCAATGTTGAAATTTAAATTCCGAACTAAAGTTTTAAGGATAAAAAGCATAAAATTATATTAGATTTAGAAATCACATTTTTTATATTTGTTGGTTAATACGTTACATTGAGTAGCTCTGTAATGCTTATATTTCAGTTATTGCCAAACTTGCCATAGTGAAACATCGCAACTTAAAGTTGATAATGTTAAGTTGGGTGTATTTAGGTAGGTATATTTTGAAATTATATTCAAAATGTTTAAGTATTTTCATGCAAATTAACTTAAAGTTTTTCTCCCAATTTTAGAATGGAATGCCACCAGATGGTTCCAAAAGAACGATAACTTAAATTTTTAAGATGTTAAAAAAATCACATTCTAATCCTATAATATCTTGATGGTAGAAGGCATAAATTCTCCTCTTATTAACAACATATTTTATTTATAATTAAAACTTCAAATGAAATTTAAGTTACAATTGCTAAGGAGATTTTGGAACATGACTCGATCCTTAATATAAATAATAAGAATTTGTGACGTTGAGGTCATAACTTTTCGAATGATATTAAAATTTAATCAGTAATAATTTTTTTTCTAAGTGTAACAATATGTAATTAATATTTTCTTTAACAAAAGCCATATGTTACTCGCATATACAGATGACATAGACATCATTGGCAGAAAACTGAGATGTGTTACTGCAGCCTCCTCAAACAACGAGAAGATATACTCAAAAAAGTTGGCAATTTTAAAAGGTGTTGATTATTTATTTTCTTACTTCGTCAATTTCTGCACATTGTCAAAAATTATTCTCTAGTTGTGTATAGTTGACTTTTTGATTACACGCACTTCTGATTTCCTATTCGGTTTGAGGTCATGAATACAATTTTTTCTTTGTACTGTATTATGTCTTATATGTTCCTATATATTTGTCCGAATTTTGCTGTATCAACACTATAGTTGAATCTTTCTTGTGAAGGTACTCCCAGAATATCAGTTTGTTTGAGGTTAAACTTAGCTTGCAAAGTTTTATCGCTTAGGTTGCAGATCACATCTTTATAGATTTTCTATAGATTTCTGATGGTTAACGAGGACAAAACAAAGTTATTGGTTTCAACGAACAAAGAGTCTACTCGTTAGAGCGCTATGTGAACGTTGACATGGAGATAAAGAGAAGAGTATTGCTTGCTAACAGATGATACTATGGGCTAAGCAAGCGATTTAATGATAAAGCCCTTTCTCGACAAACAAAAATCCGACTGTACCAGACGTTGGTTCTACCTGTCTTGTTACATGACGCAGAATCCTAGGTTATGACACAAGCGGATGAATCAGTACTGGCAGTTTCCGAAAGGAAAATATATGGACTTATCATCTTTAACGGAGAGTACCGGCGTCGCATGAACAATGAACTGTATGAGCTATATGCCGACATCGACATGGTCAAACGTATTAATATACAGCAATTGCAATGGGTGTGTCATGTTGTGCGGATGAACCCAAATGCTCCGGCTTGGAAAGTTTTCGACAACGAACTCGATGGACGGCGCAGAAGAGGGCGATCAAAACTCCGTTGGAAGGAATAGGTTTTTGCAATACTATCAAAACTTGGTGTGACGAATTGGAGGAGAAGCATAGAAGATCGAAGCGCTTGGAACTATTTTCTACGGACGGCGTATAATAGGTAAGGATGTCTATTCCTGTGAATACCTAAGAAGAAGAAGAATGACTTCCTCGTATGCTCACTTATGTTGAAATGGACTGGTATATCGTTGATGACACTGTGCGACTCAATCTATGATGGTGGATGTACCTGTATATGAGCATCAGCTAGGCCAAATTTGTGCTTATCTAAAGGGTGTTCTAACAAGAACGCAAGATTTAAATTTGCGCAATTCGAAGTGCCATTGTTTAACATTTGAACAATTGTTATTGTTTGCTAGTAGAAGGTACGAGGATAGTAAAAATGGAACGCTACACGAATGAACAACGCATTCTCATTGTGAAATTGTTTTTACCAAAATGGTGAAAGTTTTGCGGCTACAGTTCGCAAATTGCGATCAATTTGGGGTAACAATAATGCTGAAAAAGAGTCAACTGTAAAGAGATTAATGGATAAATTTGCAAAAACTGGGTCTGTTAGTGATGTAAAGACAACAACGCGCCTTCGACCAGGTCGATCGTTCGAAAATGTCGCAGCTGTACGTGATGATGTCGCTCAAACTCCATCCACCTCAATTCGGCACCGAGATCAGCAAATTGGTGTCTCCAAATTCACTCTGCAGCGAATTTTGACGAAAGACTTGCATCTTCGTGCATACAAAGTTCAATTGACTCAGGAACTAAAACCAGCTGACCATGGACAGCGAAGGGAGTTCCTTAATTGGGTATTGGAGAGACAACATGAAAATGCTGATTTTGCCGATAAAATCATCTTCAGTGGCGAGGCCAATTTCCATCTTGATGGCTTCGCCAATAGGCTGAATTGTCGCATTTGGTGTGAGGAAAATCCTCGAGTGATTCACGAGTAGCAAATACATCCTCAACGTGCCACTGTGTGGTGTGGATTTTGGGCTGGAGGAATCATTGGCCCTTTTTTATGAAAATAAGGCATGTCAAACGCAATCAATGGTCAATGGTGTTCGATATTGTGAAATGATAACCAGTTTTTTCGTGCATAGAATTGAAGAAATGAATGTGGAGGGCATGTGGTTTCAACATGACGGCGCCACATGTCATACAGCCAGAGAAACAATTCAAATGCTGCATCAGTCATTTAAATCCTTTACAAGACAAATTTAAAAATTTTCACATTAAAGTATTTTCATGAGAAAATCAACGGTTACGTTATTTTGGCTATCAGATTTTCTGTTTCTAATTTATTTATGGTGATTGTTTATTGTTTTGCCGTTTTTTTGGAATCATTTTAAAGTGATTTTCGTGATTGGGAGTCTGATAATATTTCCTGAATTTTTTCCAGTTTAGTTTTGTAACGACAAAAGCGATGAACCGAAACAAAATTCAGCGCAACTTAAATTTCTTACGTATGTGGTAATTATAGAAATTCCCTAAGATCTAATCGCCTGTGATTTTTAAGATCGAATCAACCATTCGCCGCTCCGCAGAAAAAATGATAGATTTTATCTAACAAATTCGAATCTGTTTATAATGGAGTATTAGTTTTTGTTTGTTTTTAGTTTTATGCCGTCTTGTTCCGATGTTTATTTCAATAGTAGCATTTGAATGAAGCACGGGTATGAATATGTTTATGTAAGACCCTGTTTTTTTTTTACTTTCCAGTAATTTGCATTAATTTTAGGGAAATTTACTAGTTATTCGAACTTGAAATTTGCATTTTCCAATTTTATAAAAAATATTATTTTCCCAGTTTTTTCTCTTTTAATTAAAGATATCTTGGCAAAAATATCTAGGATGAAAGAATACCTATATATACTAATGTGCGTAGTTCAGCACAAAGATCACTTGAATCTCCATAACTAATTCTATACCCCGGTGTCGTTTTTCCCTGTGACCCTCTCCGGTTTGAGTAGTGTTAACTGTTAAGCAGCCTAAGTGTTGTGCGCTTTAATCACACATCGTGAGGTTGGTCAGTTTATGAATCAAGTTGCTTCACTTGTACTGAGGTTTATTCATGCAACAGCCAGCTAGCGTCCGTTGTGTTGTGTTATATCGGTTACTCCAAATGTGACCGGGCTGTTAAACAATTGCCAAACACTCTCACTTTTTGGCCCGCTCATATATGTGGTCGATACGTGATTTTGTGGTGGTGTCGATTAAGATGGTAATTGTACATTTAAATATTTCAGCAAATTCGATATTGTTAATAAATTACGATGCCTTTTTTAGCGCTCTTCGAATAATTGTTTTTTCCACATACGATTTTAATCATAAGTATGGAGGAGAGCAAAAAAGATGTTAATTTTTTTTGTCGACTTTTTTTTTGGTATTATAATAATGGTAGTTCAAAACGGCCTTGTCATAGATACATATTAATATATTTTTCGCAAATTCGAATTTTTATAGATAAATTTTTGAATTTTGTAACGCTATCAATACGGATTAACTCTCATAGGTTTTATTTCTTTTCTACATGTTATCATATTAAATTATTCAATTCGCTTTAATCATTTTATGGTTATTTTTTATTAGGTTTTTCTGGAGCTGTGGCAATGATTTTGTTTTTTTTTTCGTATTTCCTTTTTTATAATTTTGTTATAAATTGTTGTTGTGACACTGTGTAAGTCTAATTTGTTTTCAAACTTCGCTCATTTTTAGCTCTCAAATTTATGTTAATTTTTTCGAAATTTGCGAGCATTTGCCATTTCACACGATTGCCATTAATTAGCAGGTGGAATTTTAATACTTTAAACAATTTTACTTTTTACAAGTTTGATCGTATTTATTTATTTATCGTTGTTTATTTATTCATTGTCATTTCTTTACGCACTTTTATTATTTTTGCTTTCCAGCGTTCCAGTGTCTTTTTAGTTTTTAAATCCCCGTTGAAACTTTATTCGTGCGCGCTTAATCGTTAACTGAATGCTAAAAATTTTATACAATTTAAGTTAGGCGTCTTACAAATGCCGGAGTGCGTTCACAGATGGTGCTCAATTGAGCATATGGCGAGCGATATACACACATCGATGTAGGGTTTGTAACCCTGTGCGAGAGGGGTATGAAAGTTATTCATAATATTCAAATATCTGTTACAAGCCGGTAACGTATTTAGGTAGAATTTAATAAGCCATATATGGAAAAGAAGTACAATTGCCTTGGTAATATGTAGGGCTTTTCCAAATAGTCGGATTAAGTTTCTATAAGATCCCGAAAAACTGATTCTATGAAATAAGTTGATTTGATCAATAATTCGTTCGACGCCAAAGGAAGTCATCCGTATAGTAAAATGTAAAGAATTGTTTCATTGCGGATATATTTTGTCCGAGGCGGAAGGAGTTTCTTAGTTCACAACGAAAACTATTTACGATCTATAATTTTGTTTTATTATTTATTTATTTTTTACTACAGCATTCCTCGTTATCATCTCATCAGGCATGTGGAATAGCTTGCATTGTTTTTTTTTATTAATCGCCATTAACTTTTTGGCACTAATCTTATGAATATGATTCTATGAAATAGGTTGATTCTATCAATAATTCGATTATGGTTCCACAGCTTTGTTATTCTTAAACAGTGAAATTATTGCACCGACTTAGCAGTGCTGAAAGGCAAAGCATGCTACGGAGGAGGTCCCAAAATTAGTCAAAACTAACAAAAGAGACACAAAAAAATGTGTCATGAAAATGTCTAGCAGGGTTAAATCGCACGATCTTGGTGGCGTTTGCTGGGTGGCACGTAGCGCTGTCCTAGTGGAATTACATAAGAGGGTGGCCCCAAGACAAACCGACCAAACAAAGAAGACACAACAAAGTTGTTAAATATTTTCTTTATTTTTCAGCATAATCTCCTTTTAGCACAATACACTTTTCCAGTGATATTCAATAGCTCCTATACTCTGTTTACAGTAAAAACTGTCAAACTTCTTAAAATAGCCATCAACCTCCGATTCCACCTCTTCATGGTTGGTAAATCTTTTACCATCGAGCCATTTTTCAAGTTTTGAAATTGAAAATAGTCCGAGGGAGCTAAATCTGCCGAATAATGTATGTGATGAAGCAAATCGAACTTTAATTCATTAATTGTGGCCATCGCAGTAATGAATGTGTGAACTGGAGAATTGTCTTGATGAACAAACACTTATTTTTTCGCCAAATTCGGCCTATTTTCCATAACTTCATCACCTAAACGATGCAATAAATTAGCATACCATTCGCCTTTGATTTCAATGATTTTTTCTTTTCTGAAGATAATCAATAAAAATAATCCCATGCGCATTCCAAAAAATAGACTCCATGACCTTACCTGCAGATGGAACCATCTTTGCCCTCTTTGAACACGATTTTTCCATTCCTGTCCACTGCTTTAAATATTACTTTGTCTCGGGTATGAAGTGGTGGACTCATATCTCAACCATGATTATTAATTCGGCTTTATGGAGAGGAAACGTCGCTAAACACTCTACTGAAAGATCTTTACAACTCTGTTTTTGCTCTATTGAAACCAAGCGCGGCACCCCTCCTGCGAACAGCTTTTTCATCTTCAAATCTTCTATCAATATACGATGCATAGCAATTTTTTAAATGCCTACCACTTCAGCTAGCACATGCACTTTCAGCCGACGATCATCCAATACCATTTTGTGGATTTTTTTAACCGTGTCCGGCGTGGAAACCTCAATTGATCGACTACTACGGTGTTCGTGTTGGCAGCTCGTACGGCTCCGTTTAAAATCTGCTTCCAAATATTTTACAGTCATAAATATATCATGAGCATTAATTTATACATGTCTTGTCTTTAGGTTTGCAGTATTCTGTGCGAATTATTGGTTACCAGATTTCCTCATTCGTTTGCGATTAGGATCAATTATTACACCATATATGTTGTTATCTTACACGTTTGTTCCGTTTAAAGAGAATGTCCATTTTTCTCCTCTGAGTGAATTCCTCCCCAGTGTTGTTAACTCTACGCCAGAAAATCCCGGAAATTATTTCAAATTAAATTTTTTTTTGTTTTTTTTTTTGATAGAAATCCTTTTTTTCCTTGGAGACGAGAAAAGTGGTGATTAACAAAAATGTATAAATATTTGCCTTGCTTATTACAGCGCTTGAATGTTATGCACCACAAAGCGGTTCGAAATATTTGTCATAGTAAATGGCCATAAACTTTTCAGTATTTCGGCCCAATGAGTGTGGTTATTGAAATTGTTAAAAATACAAATAATATGAATGGGAGAAGTTCTTTTCAATAAGCCTCCTTATCTGGCGATGATTCAGTATATCATCCACTAGCTGTGCAACGCAATTCATGATAACGGATGTTTAAGTTTCGATAAACAAATATGAATTTTGACTGGGAAACCCCGAATATTCGATATATTACTTATGAAAAACCCCTTTTTAATACGCTTTACGCATTACGCATTTACGAACTAGCTGTGCAACACAATCTATGGTAACGGGTTACTCATTTTTCGATTTCGAAAGTAAAGTTAAATAAAATGCACGCAAAGCTATTATTATGATGAAACTTTTTTTAATTATAATGCTTGAACCTTGCAAAATGCAATGCCATTTAAAGGACCGCTTCTGGATTGGTTGCAGTGGTGGAGGTAGTTTTCGACCATTATTTCGCACATTTAGGGCGGTATCTCGGCTATAACTTGACGAACAGTGGTTTCCAATACTCAAACATTTGGGTATCATCTGAGTAAATACAGTCTCAAATGGCGTCAAGTAGCATGACCTTAATGAGCAATTGACGTTGCCAAAATGCGAAATTACGCTTTCTGGAATCTTCTTATGCATTAAAGCCGAAGCCGGTCGTGTTGTATGGTTCGTAGCATCGTCTTTTTGAAACCACATATCGTCCGGTTTATGACCTTTAATTGCAGGCCAAAAAATGTCAATTATTATATGGCCTTGGCTCTATGAATTGACGGTAACGGTTCCTCCAGCTTCATTTTCGAAAAATATGGATCAAGGATACCACCTGTCTATAATGCGCACCAAACAGTTACTTTTTCCGTATGTAATGTCTTTTTCACAATCATTTCTGGGTTTTCCGAGCCCGATACATCTAGGGTGATATGAATTTTCAGCTTGCTTTAATTGTGCGTTGGACTCTATGTGGATGGACTTGCAAATATAAATGAAAAATACACCATAATGAGCCGTAAGATAGGGCCAATTGCTAAGAACGCCGTGGAATCGACATCGGATTATCCTAAGCGATATTTTAGATAGTGCGTACATTGTGAAGATGCACAGACCTGATGATCACATTTGTAATGCTTCCAGTCTCCTCAAATTTCTTTATAATCTTGCCAATTCCTTGCACAGTAGGTCGTTTATATGACCAGAATCAACATTTGTGTAGTAAGTTTTAACTATTTGTACTCGTTGTTAAACGATCTCAAAAGAGCTTTATTAAACGATCCATATTCGTAAATGGCAAACATTTCATTAAATAAATAACACTTCAGTTGACAGGTATATAACAGCTGACGGATTTGCGAGATCGGCAAAATGTATAACCCGTTATAACAAGATATAAATTTCGGCCTGCCGAACTTATGTGCGACTGTACGATTTTACATTTTTTACGACCACTCGAAGCCCTATTTTAACTAAATGGATAAGGGACGAATACTATTTCTTTAAAGACAAAAATATTGTTTAATTTCTAAAATAAATAATTTAACGTATTGCTTCCACAAAACTTACAAAGCGGTATACAAACGAATCGTCTATGAATTTTTGGGAATACGGGATTTTTGTAAACATTTGAAAGTCTGTTTACTTGTCGAAGTCTCCAAAAGATCTATTTGAACTACAAACAATGACACAAATAGTTGTTCGTCAATTTGACGAACGAATTGAATGATTCGTTCCATAGAAACAAACTGCAAATACATCTTTTAATTTTTGAAATAACATTTGTGATGTTTCTCTGGTATTATATAATATTCATTTACAAAACTATTTTCTAATTTTTTTTTTAGCTCAAATGAATTTTACTAAAGCATAAAATTACTTTTCGATATATATCTATTCTATGTATTTTTCAACTTTTATACGTGCTTTATGAAGCTCCAACTCTTATTAGATGATTATATGTATATAACTATCCCTTTGTAGGCCTCAGTCACTTCGACTTGACTAACAACAAATACTCTCACCAATTACAGTGCTCACATGGTGGCCTCGACTCATAAAAGAGTTGCTCGAGACCAACGACCAGTTAGTTGCCAGCGTCGTTGTCGTTCGTTGTCATAAACTCCACCGTCCATAAAGAGCAAACAAATAAAAAATATCACGTAATGTCTGATATGTTAAGCATGCGCAATAAATGAACAAACAAATCGAGCTGCTGTTATCGCACATTCCACCACGATAAACTCTCCCTAAAAACACAGCTCGTGAGACGTCACGCCGTATCTCAATTCCCTCGTTTAACATTAAAAGCCAAAGGTAAATGTTTTAATTAGGGGTTTCATCAATTTATAAGGAAAGGTGCGCTCCCTCCATCTCTCAGTTTTGAAACGACGTTTTTGTATTGGATCCATTGGATGCACTGAGCGCGAGTATCTACATTTTTCATATTTGTGTGGGGGGGGGGGGGGAGAGAAAATGTCTTGGCGCTACCGAAAGCCACTGAGAAATATTTTTCCAATGCTAAAATTAATACGTTTTTTGTGTAATTATTTATGTTTTTTATTACATTTTCTATGGTAAATATTTTGATTGTGCATAAATGTGTTGTTGTACGTTTTAATTGTACTTTTGATAATGACAATTCCTTGGGGAAATTTGAAATTCGTATGCCCCAGGGGTAAAGCTCAGAGGTATTTTGTGTTAAACATCTGGTAGCAAATATCCAATTATTGCCATTTTTATTTTGATGGCTATGCGATTAATCGTAAATCGACAGAAAATATTTGTAAAATTATAAATTACAATTTTTATTTCTTAATGCATTTCTATGGCTCTCTCCCATAAAGACCATTTTTAGAGTCCAAAATGCGTTTCTTTCATACAGGGTGGCGCAATAGAACGTGCATATTGCATCATCTTTTTTCGCGGGGTAGAAAAGGCACGGGGGGCGCCTACATCGTTGGGTTGTTCGTTACTGGAACAGTGAAAATCTCGAAATCAAACACCATAAACCATTGCATAGTCCTAAAGTGATAGTATGGGCAGCAATCTCTGGATGTTCCCTGGCAGACTGATTTCGAAAAGAGGTGATATCCCATGGCCCCCACGTAGTCCAGACTTGACGCCTCTTGACTTTTTTTTGTGGGGATACCTCAAACACTAAGTCTACAGTAACAATCGAAGAAACATCGTTCAGCTCAAGGAGAATATCCGTCTTGAAATGGCAGCCATTACACCAGTATTACTGAAGAAAGTTTTCAATAATATTCGTATGCGGTTAGAGGAGTGCCGTCGTAGAGAGGGTCACCATTTAGATGATGTTATTTTTAAAAAGTAAACTCTATTTATTACTCTACAATGCCTTAGATTTATTTTAACCATACCTTTTGTATTTATTTTTTAATCTATTTTTTAAATATGCACGCTTTATTGCGCCACCCTGTATAAAAACGGTGTTAATTCGTTTGCTTTTTTCCTTCTGAAACTCAGTTTCCAATTCACTATCGGCTATTTGGGTGGAGCTCAGGCTCAATTGAGGGGTTGGAAACCAGGAGATCTGAGTTCCTATTCGTACTCTGTATTTCACTGACTTAGAGAAACGGTACACTTTTTTGAAAAAAAGAGGTTAGGGATTTGAGACTTACATTATTTATTCGAAAGCTGTTGAAAGTTGTTGAACGGCAAAGAGATCCGTTCTCTTGCCGACCACAAACACAAAATCTCCGTGCACAGCTGGGTTGCCACCTATGCATCACAAATAGTGGGTTTTTTACGGGTTAAAAAATACGTAGGTAAAATTTTTGCCCTCTCGAGCAATTATGACTTGAGATAGCTGTATTATTACCAAAAATAAAGATCGTTTCGAACAAATTATCCAAACTACTATAACAGAAGGCTCCTAATTCTGATATTCCTGATACAAAATGGCAAAATGTAATGAATTTGGAGGCAGCTGCTGCAAAAACCGTACCTGGATGTGAAAAGCTGCGCTCAGATAATCTCTGGTACGATGAAGAATGTCGCATTGTATTTGAGGAAAAGACTGCTGCATACATGGTAATGCTATAAGGAGAATAAAGGCAGATTGTCTCAAATGGAACAAACGGTTATGAAAATAGAGGAAGAGTAAGGATGTAGAAAGATAGAAAAGTAGATGCAAAGTCCGAAATGTCTTCTAATAGAAAACATCAAAAGTTAGGGAACAGTGCTTTCCTGGAAGTTGGAAATCTGGTCTTAGGTACCCAGATTGTGTTCCACTTGTAGAGAGAACATTTCTCTAAGTTATTATTTCGAGATGATAGCGTCGTTGAAGAAGTCACTGACGACGGCTTAGATTGGATAGCGTTGAGATCGAAACGAAATCGAAGTATCAGAATCATGGCTTTAGAACAACAAAGTTGACGGTGGTGATGGCCTTCCGTCAGATCTGTTTAATATCGGTGTCTATAAGTTGAGAATTAGCATGAGTCAGTTCCTCAACACGATTTGGCTTAATGAATCCAATACCAATAATTGGAATCTAAGTGTATTTTGTCGTCTATCTATTTATGTGCCTCCGCCAACTGTCGTGGTATTAACCCATCGCTTACAACGTTGTGCCGACTGTGATATGCGAAAGACCAAAGCCAATTTTAGCTGACCTAATTTGGCTGGTGGTGTAGGATTAGACGAGGTAAATTAAGAACTGGCCAGATGTTCACACTATAGCAAATCCTGGAAAAACCCAAGAAAAACTTACCACCATTTCGTCGACTATAAAGTTGCTTCGGAAAGCCCGATGTG
This sequence comes from Philornis downsi, assembly GCA_019455685.1. Taxonomy (NCBI): domain Eukaryota; kingdom Metazoa; phylum Arthropoda; class Insecta; order Diptera; family Muscidae; genus Philornis; species Philornis downsi. The sequence goes on along the minus strand of JAHXMU010000724.1, from coordinate 1,393,418 downwards.
GCAAAAATTGTGAAGCCAATTCTGGGTTTGGGAAATTTTGAGCATCTTTGCGGGATAATACAGACTGACATGAAGTCTTCAATAAAGATTATCAAAGATATATGATGGGTCACTCCAAAACAAACGAAGATTTAGGTAGACTATCATGCGGCTTCTTTCACATATTTTCTTAGATAAAAACCAAAGATGTTGTCCAAAAACCACATATTACTTATTAACTCTGGTGATATATATGTTACTGCAGTCTTCTCAACTCCCTCATTGAGTAGGAGTCAGACCAAATAGGCATGGTAACTGAGCATAAAACCAAGTTGCCTGTTTCCTTATACAATACAATACAATATTGGTGAATTCTGTCAATTATTCTCATTATTCCAGCGTAAAAAAAGTCAGATAATTCAACTTATTGATTTTCAACAAATCAGTAGGTTCAGTTGGTATAGAAATTTTAGCCATGTGACTGACTTATATATAACTTCACCCAACATTGATGTAAAAGTGTGCTGGGTCGCAAGAGAAGAGTGAAAAATCGTCAAGATTTTACCATTCCAAAACATTTTCATTCGCAGACCTAAGTTCAACAAAAACCTGAAGGAATATATCGGTTAAATTCATTAATTTGTATGGGAGGCACGTCAAAGGATGGGGTGCAATCCATTTGTATTTGCAGAACTAAATTTATTGATTGCAGGATGCAATGCACCTCCTTAATAGATTGACGCTAAGAATATGTGGGTTAGATTGGTAATATGCATTAGAAGGAGATTGTTTACTTGGGTGATATTCCTTAAATTTAACCAGCCATTACAAATTGATACAACAAATAAAATTTTAGGTCGCTGCAGTCCTGGAGTTACATAAGAAAAAACTTTTTTCGGAAAATCGTCAATTTGTATGGAAGGTACCAGAGTGGACGTGTTATTGTGGTCCATTTTCAGTGTACAGAAAGTGACTGAATTTAGTCCAAGTACTGAATTTAGTAAAAGCTATTTACGTAAGAAAGCATAGTCCAAGTGGGTCATTTGTATGGGAGGTATCACTGTGGGCACGTCTATTCGTATGATTTTTTCAAATCTTGCTAAGCATTATAATTCAAATAACAAAAACTCAAGTTGCTGCAGTTTACTAGTAAGGCATAACACTAAACAAATGCCGGCTACGATCTGGCAGAATATTAGGCCTGTATTAAGTTTTAAGATGAGTTGTGAGGATTTGAGGCAATTATCGTGCTCCCAGCCATCTCGACAGATAGATGGATAGCCGGACTCAATCAACTTAAAAACTCATGAAGTTACAAAAGGGGCTTGGCTTGCTTTTATGTTACATTTTTGCCGTATCAAATGACACCAGTGCGGTCCCAAAACTAGCCGACCTAACAAAGAAGACACCAAAAAGTTGGGAAACATTTTCTTTATTTTTCTTCATTTGTCCTTTTAGTTCGATACACTTTCTCCAGCGATATTCCACAGTTTCTATACCTGTCTATTGTAAAAACTATCAAACCCCTTGAAATAGTCTGAGGGAGCTAAATCTGGCGAATAAGATGCGTGATGAAGCAACTCGAACTTAAATTCATTAATTTTGGTCATAGCAATAGTGGATGTCTGAACTTTAGCATTGTCTTAAAGGAACAACACTTTCTTTTTCGTCAAATGCTGCCTTTTTCCATAATTTCATCACCTAAACGCTGCAATAAATCAGCATAATATTTGCCTTTCATGGTTTTTAATTTCTGAAGATAATCAATAGAAATAATGACATGCATATCCCAAAAAACAGACGCCACGACTTTGCCTACAGTTGCAACCGTCTTCGCCTTTTTTGCACAAGATTCTCTCATTCCAGTCCACTGCTTTGACTATTCTTTTGTGTAAGGTGTGAAGTGGTGGACCCATTTTTCATCCATTATTATATATCACCAAACTCTCTACTGAAATATTTTCACGACGCTGTTTTTGATCTATTAAAAGCAAGCGCGGCGCCCATCTTGCACTGTTTTTGCTCTATTAAAAGCAAGCGCGGCGTACACCGTGCGCACAGTTTTCTCATCTTCAAATCTTCGGTCAATATACGTTGTATAGCACTTTATGAAATGCCTATCATTTCGGCTGGCTCACGGTCCTTCAGCCGACGATCATCCAATATCATTTTGTGGATTTTCTTAACCGTGTCTGGCGTGGACAACTCAATTGGTCGACCACGGTGTTCGTCTTGGCAGCTCGTACGGTCTCTTTTAAACTCTGCTACCCAACATTTTACAGTCATAAACGAAGGAGTAGACTCCCCCAGATTAGAATCTAGCTTGGCTTTAATATTGTTTAAACTGAGACCTACCCAATGGAAATATTGAATTACATAACGGTGACCAATTTTTTTCATGTTTACAGATTCACTGAGATCGTTTTTTTGATGGCCTAAATAAAAATACTGAACAATGCGTCACTTTGAAACTTAAAAATATGATTCATAAGGTTGCCGCTTTTCACGAAAATATTTTTTTCAAACAACTGGCACCATCTATACATCAGGTCGGCTAGTTTTGGGACCGCCCTCTTTTGTTCCATCATTCCTTCGGATAAAGGTATAACTATTGAATAGTTAATTCGAAGCTTGAAAAGTGTAATAATAACAATAATAATTTAATGAATACTTCAATGATCAGTTTGTAGCATAGCTTTTCTTAATATATTTAATAAATTTAACCATTTTTGCGTTTTGAAACGCCATCACCCCCACCGTTATTATACTGCACCATGTTCATATCGTCATGGCATTCCATGCATATCATTTTTTCACAATCATAATTAAAATTTGTCTTTTTATGTAATTTCTATAAAATAAAATTACAAAAATACATGCCAATTACTGAACCAAAACTATGGTTCGTTTACTTCATACAGCAGTATATACCAGTACAATATATGAATGACTATCTTTCGTACACAAAATATCAAGCAATTTCGTTTTATGACTCCGGAATAAACATTAAAACTAATGATGATGATTGCTTTGACTTGTCTGCTAAGTAGTAGACCAACACATTTTCCAATATTGTTTCATTAGGCGGTACTAAGTAATTGAATAAAGTATTCAAATTTTCCCTCCATTGTAGTGACCGCATAAGTGGCAGCCACAATTTGTTGCACAAACATTTAGGTCCTCGACCGATGGTTGGGCGATTACGCCAAGTCAATGACGTTGTCGTCGTTGCTGTTTGTCGAAGGTGCAAATTTGTAGAAATCGCTTTTGGGTGGCCACTTGACAGCCAGGTGAAGAGTCCATTAAGATATCAACGACCGATTTTATGGTAATGAAGTGGAACATTTTTGTTTGCGTTTTCACAAAAAAAGTAGCGGTTTTTGACTTTCGTCTATAATGCATAATTTTGGGAGTCGTATAAAAAACGCCAATGTTGGATTGACTGTTTTATGTTGTAGCATAGTTTAAGGCGAATTTTTAAAAAATAAATCTGCCAGCAGTCGAGGAAATTGATAATTGAACTAAGAGACACAATCATTTTTACAAAATTGTCAATACTAAAAGGCGGATATTTATTTGTCGAATTGTTATCCTATTGTGGAGAAAATAGTTAACCGGATCAATTAGTTTTATTTTTAGAATCTTATTCATAACAATTTAAAACAAGTTTATTACAGGTTTATTAGAATTGAACTCAAAAATTGCATTCATACACCCAAAAAGCTTCTATTAAATGTTCTATAAAATTACCACTTTTATTCTTCTATAAAGCTATTTTAGAAAAATATGGTATGAAATGTTTGGAAAATATTTCAATTTTTGGCTGTTTTATTTCTACTGAAGTTATTGGAATTTTATCTTTATTCTAACATTCCATTCTATATTCTAATTATTATCAAAATTTTTGAAAGGTTTTTTTTTGCAATTATTTACTTTGCTAATAGAATATAATTCAAAAACTTGCGAATTTAATTATATGAACACAGCTAGATGGTCGGATATCTATTTCAGCACCCTTAGCTGTTTGTGCTTTCTCGAATATCCTCGCCGCCTTATGGGTCTATAACTTCACAAAACAATTAAGAAGTTTTGCCCACCGGTACGAAATTGTTCTCAACAAATAATAGAAAAACGATGTTCAACCGAATCAAATTTAATCGAAAATCGAGAAAAAAATTCAAATATGAACATTAAAAAGTTTCTTCAGTACAATTGCTTGTTTACATAGTAATGCTTAAAGAATCAAAACAATGAAGCAGTTTTTCATTATCCGGCTTTTATATCCGGTTACCCGAGAATTCAAGACAATTTATATGAAAACTTACCCTCAATTGTTCCAGTTATTAAATATTTCATACTCGATTGATTTGAAATTTGTCAATAAGTTACATAAAAAATGTTTTATACCGACATACTGAAGATTTTTGTTTACATTGTTTGAACATCACAGTGTTGTTTACATCACATGTAAACAGTGTTGGAAAAGGTAAAAATACGACAAAAGTCTGTTTCTTGTCTAATGGTTAAAATGCTCTTTATGAATAACTTTCTTATGAAATCTTCAATAAGTGCTGAAACACACAATAATAAAATGCCCCTTAAAAGCTATGTTTATGTTTCCTTACGAATAAGGCCTTTAGTTTTTAAAATATCACTGTACAATTTTGTGTTAAAAAGCCTGGTTTTATAAAAATAAATGAACTACTGTGCCCCAAAAGTAAGACCGCATATATCTGATTTTATAGGTATTATTTTTTTTTAAGTTGGCGGCATTGTGACAAAAATCTATGCCAAATTTTACATCATAAATTTTATTAGTGTTTTAGTTACGCTTGGTCTGATACTATATAAAAAATTATTTCGTTGAATTTAATAATGTGTCTGATCTTGTTGAATCGAAAATTTCAATTAAATTTTGTTTAGAAAATGCAATTTCTACTGTGGAAATGTTAAGAATGTTGCAGAAGGCCTTTGTCGGAAATAAATATTTACTGGTCGCATAAACAATTCGGAGAAGGCCAAGAACGAGTTGAAGATGAAGTACACGACGGACGACCAACAACCTCTACCGTCCAACAAATCTGAGATTTTGGTACTGAAAAACTATCGTTGAACAATAAGGGATTGTGCTGATGAAGTTTGCCATTTCAAACGGTTCACCCAATTCAATTCTAAAAATATTTTGGACCTCAGACGTGTTAAACCTTTGTTGTCTTAAAAATCAATTTTTTAAAATCGTTTTGTTCATTATTAATTGTAATATTGCACCAAAACTACCATATTCGCTTGATTATCGCAGTGATACTTCTAGTTATTTGTTAAATTCAAAAAACCACTCGGGCACACTGTTTCGACTTGATTGAATATCATAGTATCATAGTAGAAGTAGAAGACTTGAATATCATAGTAGAAGATGAATGTTTGGTATGCTTTGAGGACTTGAAAAAGCGTTGGCATAACTGTCAGTGGGGAGATAATTTGATGGCGATGGGATTGAGTCAATAAATAAAGATTTCTGTCAAAAAAAAAAAGCAGAGACTGGTCTTACCTTTTACTACTTTTACTTATTTCCTATTAATTTATTCCTTCCAATTTAATTTATTTTACATTTTGCACTTCCAAATTTTTTCCCGAAAAAAAAAAAATATATTAAATATTAACAGTAATGTATTTTGCGCGTACAACAAGAAACGACTTAACTGCCAGCTTATTGTTGTAAGATATTAAATGTTTTTCAAAAAATCGCTATGTTGGGAACTTGTTATAACTTGTTATAACGAAACGCAAAGAATGGTTAAATCGCATTTAGACGACGGCTTAATTATTAATTCATTGGTTTGAGATATTAATTTTTTTTACAAAGAATTGCTATTTTGTAGATCTGTTATAACTTTCGAAACATAAAGAATTATGGAATCGCACTTAGACGACAAAATGCTTCTTAAATATGACGACTTAACTTCTAATTTATTGTTTTGAGATATTAAGTTTTCCCTTTTTTCACAAAAAATCGCTATTTTGGAAATTTGCGAAAACTTTTGAAATATAAAGAATTTTGAAATCGCGTTTAGACGACAACTTAATTACCAATTTATTGGTTTGAGATTTTTAGTTTTTTTTTTTTCTAAAAAAATCGCTATTATGGAAGTTTGTTATAACTAAAGAATTCCGGAATATCGCTTAAACACCAATTTATTGTTTTGAGATAATGAGTATTTTTCAAAAAAACGCTATTTTAGAAATTTGTTATAATTTTCGAAACATGAGTTATGCAATCGCGCTTAGACGACAACATGCTTCTTAAAAACAACCAATTTATCGTTTGCGTTTAGATCGCGATTAACGCGTTCTGCTTTTATTTACAATTAAGTGAAGGTATCCCATTTTGACAAGAATATTGATATTTGTTTTTATTCAAAAAAGTGTCATTTATCGCGTTTTTTTTATAAATTTTCCCCAATAACTCCAGACTTCTGGCCATAAACTACTAAAAAAATAAAGTAAACATTTTTATAATTTTTTATTTTTATTTTATTTATTTATTTTTATTTATTTTAATAAATATTGCCTAGACTTTTTCGATGGTGGTTGTTCGGGACTATTGGCATCGCATTCATCGCTGTCATCAGTTTCTGAACCACACATAATGTCAATGTGTGACTCCACTGCTGGCCCTTCTGCACCTCCTGAAAATTCATTATCATCAGGATCATCCTTGTCTTGCCACACAAGCTTACTCCACCAGCAAATTTCCGCAATTATTGCACTCGGCGACTTTTTGCCTCTATATCTGTAAGTTTTTGTTTTATTAAAATGAGTTTGAAAAAATAAAAAATCAGTATTACCTCATTTCAAATGGCATAGCAATTTGATGATAGCGTTCGCCTTGTTCATCAGATTCGGTAGCCAATTGTTTGCTGAAGTAGTCCAGATGATGATGTAAATAATGGATTTTCAAGGACATGTGGACACCAATTTCCGAGAACGATCTTAATATCCTTGCGACAGAAACATCGTAGTTGGTAGAACGATGCTTTCCCAACAAGCCTTCTATTACTTCTTTGATTGCCTGCCATGCATCCAATTCAGCGTCAATCAAAATATTGTTGAATGCGTCACTTTTAATCAGCTTTCGTATATCTGGACCATTTAGTACGCCTGATTGGAAAAAATTAATTTGTAAAGATGGAAAATCATGGGAAATGAATGTGATATTATAACTTACCTTCTTTAATTTTACTTTCGCTGAGTCTCGGGTAAATTAGTTTCAAACACAAGAAAACTTCATCTCTTTTGGCGATAGTTTTGATGAAATTCTTAACAATTTCAAGTTTAATATGCAGTGGAGGCAGCAATATCTTCTCCTTCGGTACTAGAGGCTCACGAATAATATTGGCCGTTTGTAACCTGCTGTGCTCTCTGAGTTTCCATCCGTGGCATGCACATTGGTCACCGGAAAATCGTGTGTCCCAACCACACAAAAAGCACATATATTTTATATAGCCGCTTTGAAGACCGCAAAGCATAGCTACAACTTTTAAATCGCAGCATATGCGCCACCTATGTTTGGCGTAGTTAACCATTTTCAAAATATTTTCCAGTGCATCATATATTTCTTTCGTTTCTGTACTATAGGCGATTGGAACTGAAGGTTTTTTATTGGTCTTATGCAGTAAAACTGTCTTCAAGCTGAGTTTTGAACTGTCAATAAATAATCTCCAGTCATCTGCTTCATATTTTATTTCCATTGCGTCCATCAATTTTCCTACATCCGGGCAATATGCAGAAGTTTTTCCATCATTCACAAGGAATAAACTTTGGAGTGTTGCCTGACGACTTCGAATTGATAGGCATTCAAAATAGTGCTATACATTGTATTTTGATCGAAGATTTGAAGGTGACAAAGATGTGCATAATATGGGTGGCGTGTTTGCTTTCAGTAGATAAAAAACTATGTTTGCGATGGTTTGGCGATGTTTCACCGCAATAAAGCCGAATTTTTGTGTCGATTTATAACCATGGATGAGATATGGGCTCACCATTTAACACCTGAGACAAAGGAACAGTTAAAACAGTGGACTGGAATGAATGAATCGTGGCCAAAGAAAACGAAAACGAAGACAGTTCCATCTGCAGGCAAGGTCATGGCGTCCCTTTTTTGCGATACACATCGGATTAATGTTATTGATTATATCCATTATAATTTGTTGCAGTGATTGGGTGATGAAATTATGGAAAAAAGGCTCGGTGGTAAACGATTTGCCAACAATGAAGTGGTGGAGTCTGCGGTTGATGGCTATTTTAAGGAGTTTCACACTCCTTACTATAAACAGGTTAATAAGTTATTGAGTATCGCTGAAAGGAGATTATGTTGGAAAATAAAGAACATTTTTATCAACTTTTTTGATTCTTCTTTGTTGGTTCGGCTAGTTTTGGGACCGCCCTCGTATCTTAACAAACACCTAATATGTAACAAATTTGCGGAATTTTGTGTAAATTTGACTGAAGACATTAACTTAAGAGAATTTTTCTTAAATCGATCTTTTGTATGTGGGATACATGTCATTTATGTCGCTGCAGTCTGAGAAATGGGAGTTACAACGAAAAAATTAAATTTTGGAATATCTTTCAATTTGTGAGGGATTGAATGATCCTCTTTTACGATCTGACAAAATATTAGGATGTGCAACAAAAAAGTTACGGCAGTTACTGAGCCGGAAAACCATTCTGCCAAGCAGACAAACAAAAAGGTTATGAATAACATTTGGTCAAAAGATACTTGATACCTTAGAATCCTCCTTCTTGGTGTTACATTTCAAATATGATAACTGATATATACTTTAATTTCTTTTGGTTAATGTATAAAAATTGACTATTTGCTATACGAGTATTTATTTCAATAACGTAAGAACTTATAAACATTATAACCCTCACATATTAAACATGGAATCACCATGGAATTTTTGTCTATTTGAGCAAAACAATTATTTGGATATGAATGACGTATCTAGAAGAACGCACTGTGATTTTGCCTTTATTTGGACAGCTGTAGCAGTCATTGATTTTGTCTTTCTTGCTTGCCATAGACATGATTTTAATTACCGGCTCTAATCGATTGTTAAATGGGAGTTTTTGAGAATTTACAATATATTGATCCAACACGGATGATAAAGATTTCGAACCCATATTGATCATGAGGTCTATGGGCCATAGGCCGGCATTGATATAGTGAAGTATAATAAAACACAATGATTGCAAACGGACGATAAAGATGCTGGCTTAGAGGATGGCGGTCAAGACATCGTTTGCTTGCCAGGTTGCTCTATGTCTATTAAATCTTGCTGCGACAAACTAGTGAGCAGCGAAAATATAGTGCTGATTTTAGCAATTTTACAAACCCCACCAAAGTCTTTTACGTGGTAAAAGCCACTTCCTTCCCATATATGATATTCAACGTCGACTTATTTCTTTTTATTCCTTTTTTATTTATATTTTTATATATAAATAACATTAAATACTATAAATTTAACTAAACATTACATTACATACAACAAAGCATTTTCAAATCAATTTCTGTTCTTTCTTAACTAAGAAAACGAAAAAAAAAAATGGTAATGAACAACAAAGTATATGTATAACTAGATATTTATTGTTATTTGGACTCACTATTTCGAACAGAGAAGGGGACAAAGGATTATGTTACAATATTTTGATTGTAATTGAAAGAAAAAAATGCGTTAATTTTTATTTCAGTTTAATCATCCAAACTGTGATTAAACTTTGTAAGATTTAGAGACATTTAAACATTTAAAAGTTAACAATGAAAGAAAAAAAAAACACAATTCTATTAACAATTATTATAGACAACTTACAGGAGAAAGAGGACAAGGTAATATAAAACGCTCAAAGCAGAATATCGTAATTTATTTTGTAGATATTCGATAAGTATTTGGAAATATTGACATTTTTTTAGTTAAGAATGTAAGTGGAAAGTAAACTAGAAATTTAGTGGAGGTTTTGATTATGTCTTTCTTTCTGTTACGTTATATGTTTATAATTTCGTTTCTGAATATGTTACTTATTTGTTGAAATTATTAAATTCGGTTCTTAATTCTTTTGCCGTTTTTTATTTAATTATGTATTTTTATCTTTTTGTTTGTTATTATTATTATCTTTTTTATATCACGTTTTGGGTTTATTAGTATCTTTTTATAAATTTTATTCAATATTATTATTAATAATTTATCGATATTGCTATTATTTTTAAATTTAATTTAATAATTTTTAATTTTAAAGTTTTTAATTTTCTTTTTTTTTTGCTTAATTTTTCTTTGTTTTTATTTTATTTTGATTATTTAACTTTACAAAATTTGTTTATTTATTTTGTTCTAATTTCCTTTTAATTGTGGGATATTGAAAGCAATTATATTTGCGTATAAGTTAATACGTATTTATAACGCAATGAATGTAAAATTATAAACAATAAATTACGAAAATTTTAAATAAATAATTTAAAAATAAATAATTTAAAAATGTATTGTTAGCACAGAGGAACAATTTAATTATAGAACTGAGAATTTTTAGTTAGAATTAGGATACGAATATTAGAAAATCGTTGCAAACTTTTTTTAACCATCTAAAATTATTAATTATTATGTAAACGATGGTCTGGGGCCTTCTTTGATTTAACTTCTGCCAGATTTAGCTAAACTCATCCAAATTATTGGATATATTTATGACGTTATCAGACTCTTTAAACGGTGTCTGTGAGATTGCTAGAAACATGATAAAGATCCATAGTTATGTGATGCAATTTGTCAATTGAAAAATGCTAATCTCCCGAGCTTATTTTTATTTCACGAGTTTTATGGAGAAATAAGTGGAACTCGAAAAATGGGTGCTGTGGGGCTTTCTAATGAATAGATAGAAAAGTGAACCATCTTTTAATATCCAAAAATTTAATGTTTCTATACCAGAAATTTGAAATAATGTAATTTTCACAAGTTTTCACCAAGACATTATTAAACTTTTCAATTTAAATTTTCTCAGAAATTTCAAAACAAAATTCAAATTTTGATTTCTACAAAAAAAGGGCCTTTTAAGGCAGAATGTAAATAAGAGAATAATATAATTTTCACAGATTTCCATTAAAGGGTTATTCAATGTTCTCCAAAAATTTCAAATTCAAATTTCAAGGTCAAAGCGCTTAATATGTCTAAGATAAAGAATTTGGCAAAATGTTCAATTGTTCAATATAAATTTTCTCAAAAAGGATTTTTGCGCTTTTTATTTTATTTGTTGATTAAAGTTGTTTATTCGTTAGAAGAAACTGACGTTTTAATTTATTATCTTCATGTTTAAATTTTAGTTACCGTTTCCCAAATTTTGAATTGGTTTTTCCTTAAATTCTCTTAATAATTGCGAAATTTAAACATTAATTCTATTTTTTTTAATTCTCATACCTTTTTTAAATTGCATGATATGTTATTTTGTAAACTAGAATGAGAACCAAAGATTCTAAAATATTTTATTTTAGTTTGTTGTTACCAGCTCAATTATTTTTCAATTTAGTTATCTACTTTTTTAATAATTTTTATGAAGATCATATAAACGTATTTTTTGGTAAAAGTAAGTAATTTATTTCAATATTGTTTCCAAATAATTCGCATTTGCATTATGAAGGAATATATATGCAGTACAGATAGTAAGAAAAATCTATGAATTTTTAAACCGTGTTTGTTAATTAATTTGATTTATTGTATTTTTTTAAATACAATAAAATGTTCACCAATATGTCAAAAATTTATGACTATTTTAATTTATGTTTTTTTTTAAGTTTTGTTGCGATTTATTTCTTTTATTATTATTATTAATATTTGATGTGTCATTATTTACGAAACTTGACAAAAAACGGTAAAAAGTTGGGTTTTATGTATTTTTTGAAATTCATTTAATATTTTGTGATATGTTTTCCAGTATTCTGAGATAAGAGTCAAATAATAAGGAAATATGTGATGCTTGAGTTTATCATAATTGGAGCAAAAAAAAAAAAAAGTTATAATCTCTTTAAATTTTACATTTAAATGATAATAATAATATTTTTTTAACCAACAATATTGTTAAAAAAGGTTAATATCGTGTACTTCTAACGACTTTACAAAATTTAATAACAAAAACTTTTTAATTTCCATAAATGAGCTATTTATAATTCTTAGTTTAAACTAAAATAAAATAGTTTCGCATCGTCTAAAATAAGCAAATAAAATAGTAAAATAATAACACAGAATAATGAAAATGCTTTCTAAATTTTAATTAATTTAGAATCAAAATCACATTTTTTAATATATGCAATGACCAGTAAAAGATTAGCAGAAACAAAAAGAAAATATTTGGATAAATTAAAAGATGTACTTGTATTACTGAGTTACATTTTAGTAAATTTTTGTATATGAATCTTGAAAATAAAAATCTCACAAATAAATCAAGAATTGAATGTTATGCGTTAAGCTATTTTTAAAAATTTTCCGTTAACAAGTTTTTCGAATATTTATTTTTTTTTAATTTTTACATATTTAAATTAAATAAAAAAAGATAAAAAAAAAATTGTGTTTTTAATTTTTACGTTTACATTATTTGTTAATTTATTAAAACGCAAAAACAATTTTTGTTTGCAGTTAAATGAATGTGATCGGTTTGTTATTTAAATAAATAAAAAAAAGTATTGAAAAATTAGAATGAAGTTAACAACAAATGGGTATATCAGTTATAGAAACATATATGATAGCTTTGCCTTATTAATATCAGTAAACACCTTTATTTTTATATAAAATTATGAAGATACGTTTTTCAATAAGTTTTATTTTTTATATTTAATAAAATATTTATATATTTCCAGTTTTGAGTTTAAATGAACAAAAAATTCAAAATGAAATTTTGAAGCAATTACATTAGCAAATAAATTTTGTAAGCAAATAAGTAAAACTTGGGTAGCTTTATTCAATTCTTATGTATTCACATTGCGTACAAAAAATCATAATTATTTTCTAATAAATTTTAATATTTGTTTTACTTAAACTTTTACAATAACTTCAAACTAAAAACAATAACTTTGAACATTTTAATTTAAAATTTTAAATATAAAAAAATAAAATAAAAAAGTTAAACCATTTCCGTAACTTTTAAATTTTCAAATTGAATGGAAAAGAATTGCTTCAGTTTGTTTATATTTAGTAAGTATTTTAATAAAAATTCAAAGTTTCTAAATGAACTGATAATTAAAAAAATCTAAATTTTTTATATAATACAAAAATTGAAATTTACGAAGAAATAAATAAAAAAAATTAAATTATTTGTGCGACTTTTGCGCTTAAATTTTTTTTGCAAAAAATCACACGTTTTTTTATAAATTTTTATTTTTGCTTTAATAAAAATAAAAAAAAATCTAATAGATTGTAATTCGTATTTTAATAAATAGTTACAGAATTTTTATTTTATTATTCGAATAAATTGTAAATTAAAAATAAAAATTTTGAATTTTAATTTATCTTAGAAATTGAAATTTATAAACAAATAACGGAAAAGTATAACATATGATTTAAAAATTTTTTTTGTTTTCATTTTATTATTGTATGAACTACAAATGAAAACCGAAATTTTTTAAAATCTTTGTTTAATCTCAAGGTTTAAAACCTTCTAACTTCTTTTGTAATTAAAAACAATAATTTAACATTTTTCTAAAGGTAAAAATAAATATGTGTTTGCAAATATTCATTGTTGCGTTAAACAAAAAAAAAAAATAGTTTTAATAATTTAAATATTTAAATTTTTATAATTTTGAGATTTTAATTTGTTCTTATCAATACTAAATTGTTGACTTATGTGAAGGTTTTAACTTTTTTAACTACAACATTTTTCATTTAACTGTAGTTTATTTTTTATTAAAAAAAAATTATTAGTGTATATACATTAAATATTTATGTTTAAATTAATTTAAAAAAATGGGGAAAAAATTAAAAAAAAATTAATTTAAATTTTTCGTTTAATATAAATATATATATTTGTTTTACATTTCAAGACAAATAACTAAATATTTACTATTTCTCAATAGTTAACTTTTATTTTTTTTTTTAATTGTTTATATAAATTTTGTTATAAATTTTGTTTTTCAAAGTCTAACAAACTGAACTAATAACAATAAACTGAAATATTACATACTGTTTGAATTTTTGGTTCTCAGGTGTAGAAATGTCATTGAAATTTTGAACGCTTATTTTATTATTCTGTTATATTAATTTGAAATTTTATCATTTACGCCAAAAAACTGGTTTTTTACGTTATGAACTCTTAAACTCATAAGTTTGTAATTGTAATTAAATTTACGAAAACAACGAGTTTAAAAAAACAATAAATAAAAAGGTTTGTCGCGAAATTACGAGTTTTAATCAGTTGTTTATTTTGCTATTCTATTATATGAAACTGTTTGCTTTTTGGAAAAAATGACAGATTGGACAGTATTCTTATTGGTGAAAGAAGGGGGTACACTGTTAGACTGTCCTTCCTTTTATGGAACGTACACTGTATTGTTCGAAACTAAACTGCAAATTATTTTTCTGAGATAATGCGATTTTGGTAGTTAGTCAATTTCGATTACACGAGATTAAATTGTATCATTATATCCGGAGTTATTTATTTTGCTATTTCAGTTATTGTTTTTTTCTGGTTTTTTAATTTTGTTTAAATCATGGATCAGTTTTTTTAAGATTTGTATTTATATGTAATTTCCTGCCCAAAAATAAAATGAAGTAGAAAAAAATTTTATAATTTTTTTAATTTGAATAATTTTGATTAACCTGTTAATTATTCATTTGTGTTTCAACTAAAACTCCATTTGATAAAATTTCTTCTAAATTATTGTCTACTTTTTGTTAAGTTTTTTTTGTTTATTGGTTTTCAAATAATTTTTTCATATGGATTTGGTCATATTTTGAAGATTTAAATTATCTTAACATATTAAAAATTTAACTCACTTTTTTTTTGCTTTAATATGAAATTTTTTAAATTTTTTTTAATATATATGTAATTGATTTGGAATTGTGATCAAATAAAAATTTTTTTGAATAGATAATTTTGATTAATAATATAATTGTGATTTAGGTCACAACGTGGTAGTATTTCGAGTGTTACCCATTTAAGAAATTAGCACATGATTATAAATAAACAAAAATAATATAAGATAAACACAAATAAACGTCAAGTCAATAAATAAATAAACACTATGCTTTATTGAAAATAAAAATCGTTAACAAAAAATAAAGATTTAGGACTTTACTGATGTTAATTTTTTTAGGTTTTGAAAAATATATACATTTTGGAAAATAAATTCCGAACTGTGGTAAAAGAAAATTAATAGAAAATTACAAGAAAACTAAACATTTAGTACATTAGACATTTTTTTTTGATTCATATTGAAAACAACCTTTTTTTTGCGGAAATCGAAACCAGAAACTTATATAGATTCGGTTTCTCCATTAAAACATACAGAAACAGAAAATTTGATTCGAAAACTCAAAGTAAAATTATAGTTTTATGCGATTTCGCTTGTGAATCTGAATCAAATCGGAAATCTGATGTAGTTTCGTTGTTTGACGGAGAAAATTGTCTGGCTCTTAATAGCGAAAGGTAAAACTGGTACGAATTGTATGATGAAAGACTCTCAGTTATGTTCACAGTTATTTGCAAATTTTGTGTTTTTTGAATCGAAAAATTTCAAATTAAGATCAAAAATGTTTTAAACTTTGTTTTGGTTCAATGAATCAAAAATCAAAATTGATTTATTTTGTAATTTCGTTTCGGATGTTTGAAATTGAAACCAAATTTAACAAAATTTTAATTTGCTGGTCGAAAACTGAGGCAAAATTGTATTTAATTTTGATTCAGGTGGCAGAAATTTAAAAAATATCAAACTATTTTTTTGTTTATGATTTCGTTAATAATAAATACAACAATGTCACGGCAATTTCGTAGCATTTTTTATTAATTTTTGATTACCTAATAAAGAGCTTAATAATCTCACTAAAATCTAGCTATGATTTATAAATTCGGCCCTTGGTTTTCAATATTTTTATAACTATTCTCGTCCAATTTATTTCACTAATTATCCATAAAATAGGCGAATGAGAAATTAATTTAAATTATTTGAATAAGAAATTAAAGAATTTTTTTTAAAATATCCCACAATTAATGTTTTAAAAGAATGTTTTATTTGAAAGAATTCCAACTTCATTTCAGATAAACAGACCACACTATTACATGTTTTTAACCAGTATCCTGTATTCAAATATAACTATATTCTTGAATCAATTTTGTCTTTTTATGAAGTCTTTCTGTAGTGATTTCTATGACTCCTATGAAGACAATTTCCACATTTAGACCACTTGCTGGCGCATTTTGTCATGAAATATCAGGCAAAAAATTTGGGTACTTCAGTGGAAATATCTATGAAAATGTATATTTTGTTATTTTTTTACAATTAAGTAATAATAATTATTTGACCATTTTGTTACTATTATTTAATATTTTCTTTAATTTATTGTTGTTTCAATTTGTTACTAATTTACGCGCTTCTTTTAACTATTGAATTATTTTTGTATAAGTTTTTGAGTCTTTTTTATTTATTTGTAGTAACTTTAAAGTTTTTTTTTTTATTTTAATTATTTTTTAAATTAAATTAATTTATTTATAATTTTTTTATATAATTATAATTTTATATAACTAATAATAATACGTTATTTTTCCCGATTTTAGTATACCTTTTTTTCCACTTGACAATTTTAAAATATGGTTTATTTTCAACATAAATATATAACAAATACGGTTCGTTGCAGCTGGATATTTCAGGGATATTCAAAACCAATTTGATTTTTCCACAGGTGAGGAATAGCCAATTCTATATGTTGAAATAAAGGCAATTATGTGCATTAAGCCAATGACAGTAGTCGGACAATATTAAATCCATTATAAATAAATGTCCGCTTAGAACAATACTACGATTATTACATTGTGGGGGGGATTTACTTGAGGAGAAATAATGCGAATTTATTTTAAAAAGAGAAAATACTCACAGCTTCTAGTTGACCTCTCTATAACATCGAATTGTAACGTAGTTAATAATTTGTAATTATTTAGAGAATTTATTGTTTTTTCTTTCTTGGCTGCAATGAATGCAATTTAGTTATCTCTCTTGTTCAGTTTTTAATACTTTTACTGAAAGTTGTATCAGGTATCAGGATATCTAATGGCTGTCTTATCACTGTTAATCTCCACTTGAGCTTAATTACCTTGTCCTTATACGTATATTTTTCAAACTATAGTACACAATACAATTTAAAATATTTGTTTTGTTTTTTTTTCGAAAAGAGTGTAAGGTGGGGGTTGGGCATTACATTTTGCTCTTATGTACTAAATAAAATGATAACAACAAGTGTAAAAATATTTCAATTTTTGTTTTTTGTTCACATTCAGATTTGCACAGATTTTTTTTTTTCTTTTGAAATTTCTTGGACCTGACTAAGAATTTCTATTTGTTACATTTGTTACACTTAAAAATAGTCTGTTATTAATTATTTTTAAATAAATAATCAATAATTATTAATTCCCTACTTATGAAATTCTTTGTTGTTTTGTTTTGTTTTTGTTTTTTTTTGCTTCGTTTAAATATCTTGAAAAACTTTGCTTTCAAAGTTCTCTGGTGATGTATTCGGTTGTAATTTCTTAAATTTTTCTTTTCAATAAATATCATAATTTTTCTACATTTCTCTTTTGTGGGCCCCGAATTGTGAAACTCCAAAAAACGCTACTTAGTTTTTGAATATGTGCCAGCTATTCATTTTTGTATCTCGTCACAAGCTCGTTGTTAGTAACTCTGGTTTATCGGTTCATTTCATTTCACTTAATTAGGTGATTTTCTCGGTTTATTTTATTTGTTATAAAATGTTTAACATTATACGAGGTAAATTTGCAACTACAATTATTTTTGTTTTCTTTCGGATATTATAATTATAAACCTGGTTGAGAAGCACTGCGCCTCCGCGCAATCCTTCCTTAGGCTATTTATCAATGCCATGCAAAGAGACAGTGACTGACTAACAGATAACAAGTAGATACGATAATGCTGCCAATCATGACGGGAAAACCAACTCTGCAAGGAGGGAACAAGATGGATTCAAAATTGATTTCTATGATATTTTCAAATTTGAACTTGTATTGACTTACTTGAAGAACTGCAAGAATGTGAACTTGTAGCCATGTTGCTCAGCAACACCGGCGCATACAACATTTGCTGAAGCTCCAATGAGAGTACCATTGCCTAGAAAGAGAGTAAACGTGTTAGTGTCGACATAAGAGTTCGGTCCAAAAACAACCGACCACACAAAAGAGTTGGGAAAATTTTTCTTTATTTTTCAACATAATCTCCTTTTAGCCCGATACCCTTTTCAAGCTATATTCAATAGCTTCTATACCCCGTTTATAGTAAGACCTGTGAAAATGCTTAAAGTAGCCATCAGCCGCAGACTACACCTCTTCATTGTTGGCAAATATTTTACCCCCGAGTCATTTTTTCAAGTTTGGAAATAGAAACTAGTGCGAGAAAGCTAAATCTGGCGAATAGGGTGCGTGATGAAGCGGTTCGAACTTAAATTCATTAATTTTGGTCATCGCAATAGTGGATGTGTGAACAGGAGCATTGTCTTGATGAAACAACACGGTCTTTTTCCCATAATTGCATTTTTTAAACGTTGCAAATTAGCGACGTTGAAGGTTTTTCCTTTCTTAGGATAATCAATAAATATAATCCCATGCGCCATGACCTTGCATGCAGGTGGTAACGTCTTCGCCTTCTTTGGACACGATTTTTCCTTTCCAGTCCATTACTTTGACTGTTTCTTTGTCCCAGATGTGAAGTGGTGGACTCATGTCTCTTCCATGGTAATAAATCGACCCAAAAAATTTGACTTTATTGTGGTGAAATATTGCCAAACAATCTACTGAGATATCGTCACGACGCAGTTTTCATTCTATGAAAAGCGAACGCGGCACCCATCTTGCGCACTGCTTTCTTATCTTCATATCTTCGGTCATTACACAATGTATAGCACATTTTGAAATGTCTATCATTTCAGCTAGTTGACGCCCCTTCAGTCGACATCATCCAATACCATTTTGTGGATTTTCTTAACCGTGCCTGGCGTCGACACATCAATTGGTCGACCACTCCGTATTCGGGTTGGCAGCTTGTACAGCCTCGTTTATATTCTGCCACCCAATATTTTACAGTCGTAAACCAAGAAGCAAACTGCCCCAGAGTAGAATCTAGCTCGGCTCTAATATTGGTGTATTTTTTCCAACCAATTTCCAACCAAATCAATTTTTTCTCTGTTTACAAAAAAGATCTCGTTTGTTTCCGATTGATGTGTATGAGCTCCTAAACACAATTTAGCGATGCGCTATGTACGTGAGCTGATGACGTACGAGTAGACATTTATTTGCCTTCTTTTCCCAAAATCAGTTCACATTTCTTCCGCAACTCATCTAAAAACCAGATAATCATACAAAACATACTTATGACCTTAAATCCACGTATGCCACTAAAAGAGAATTTGTATTACCAATCCTCCCACAGTATCGAGGTCTTTTCATGGTCAAGACAATACAAGGCAACGCCCCTAGGCCAAAATATTTTTGATATGTATGTGAACCGTCAAAAATGTTAAGAGGTGTGATCAAAAAATAACAGTTATATTCAAATTTTGTGAGTTACGTACGAGTATGTTCGATTTTCGCATTTTTTTCTGTTATGTTGGTACACATGTCTATTATACATATATATATGTTGACAATATCAGACAGGGTTAAGAAATTCCACAAAATGGTATTGGATGATGTCGACTAAAGGGGCGTCAACCAGCTAAAATGATAGGTATTTTAAAATGTGCTATGCATCGTATATTGACCGAAGATATGAAGATGAGAAAGCTGTGCGCAAGATGGGTACCGCGTTTGCTTTTCATAGAACGAAAACAGCGTCATGACGATATCTCAGTAGATTGTTTAAGTCTAATTTTTGGGTAGATTTATTACCATGGAAGAGACATGAGTCCACCACTTCACATCTGTGACAACATTTTGGATTGTCAGTTTGTTTTTGACAGATAAAAAGGTTAGTCGTGTTTTGGTGTGCTCTTCGATTTTTTACTATTCGAAAAAGTGGATCAAAAAAAACTGTATTAAGTTTTGTGTAGAAAGTGAAATTAAATGTGCAATGACATTTGAAATGTTGACTGTGACACAAGTTCAATTGTGGTATAACCGGTTTAAGGAAGGTCGAGATGATGTCAATGACGATGCTCGTCCTGATCGCCCGAGAACGTCAACAACCGATGAAAACATTAAAGCAGTGAAGAAATCGGGTAGTGAAGAATTTGGATAATCGTCGAATCACTATTAGAGAAGTTGCTGATGATGCTGATACATCGTTCGGCTCATGCCAAGCAATTTTTACGGATGTTTTATGCATGAAACGTGTTGTTCATAAATTGCTAAATTTTGACCAAAAACAACGTCGTATGGAGCTGTTGAACGTCGTCAACGACGATCCAGATTTCCCCAAAAAGGTCACAATTGGGGTGTATGGCTATGACATTGAAACCAAAGCCCAATCATCCCAATGGAGGCGTCCAGAAGAGCAAAGACCGAAAAAAGCACGTCAAGTTCGGTGAAATGTGAAGGTTTTGCTCACTATTTTCTTCGATTGCATCGGCTTGGGGCATCATGAATTCTTGCCACAAGGTCGTACGGTCAATAAGGAATACTACCTTGAAGTTATGCGCCGTTTGCGCGAAGCAATTCGTCAGAAACGCACAGAATTGTAGAAAAACCAACCATGGATTTTGCACCATAATAACACACCAGCTCACATATCGATGCTTGTGCGTGAGTTTTTGGTCAAAAACAAAACCGCAATCATGCCCCAACCACCGTATTCAGCGGACTTGGCCCCCTGACTTTTTCCTCTTCTCAAAACTTAAGACACTGATGAAAGGAAAGCGTTTTGCGACGATTGAGGAGATAAAAGAAAAATCGAAACGGGCGCTGTTGGCAATACCAAAAAGCGCGTTTCAGAAGTGTTTCGAGGATTGGAAAAAAACGCTGGCATAAGTGTATGATATCAGGGGGGATTACTGTGAAAGGGACAAGATAGTTGTTGATGAATTAATAAATACTTTTTGAAAAAATTGAAAATAACGGTTATTTTTTGATCACACCTCGAATATGTCATGTAAGCAATAAACAACAACTCTCGTCATGAGGAGTGTTGGGTTCATTTTCAATTTAACAAAATCAAGTTTTATCGCTGTGGCTGCCATCATAGAGTGACTGCTGTGTATAAATGAGTACTTGTATAAACTCCATTATTATACTTTCCGCATAGACACAACTTTCTTATTGATTGGAAATGTGAAATAATGGACGCTTTCGCACACTTGTGTACACAATCCTTTAAAAAATACCGTGGGATCTGATTAAATATCTTAGTCTGTTGCTATTTTGGTTGCACAACTAGTTGATTTGCATATTTTCTTAATTGATTGTATGGAAATTTCAAGGTTTATATAATCATTTATTATGTTAGCACCACTTACCTCCCAGACACGCTCCAAGTGCTAACGCCCACACCAGCGGTTGTAATGGCAAGTTTAGCGTACTATTTTGAGCTAATGATATGGTAATTTTAACCATCATTGTGGTTAATGGTATATTGTCAACAAAGGCCGAAGCAACAGCGGAAACCTACAAGTAATCAATACAATATTTTGAGATTTTCTCAAACTCCTTTCACTGCCTCAAACTTACCCATAATATAATTAACACTGCCACCATCAGACGTGACTCCTCACTCACTCCTAGAATAATATTCTCGGTCATATTGCCAATCCATTCGATAAGGCCTAGCTCAGATAGAGCTTCCATTAATATGAACAAGGCGGCAAAGAAGAGCAATGTCGACCATTCTACTCTGGCAAGAATGGCTTCCATATCTTCTATGTCAGCGAGAATAATCAAAAATATGGCACCCAACAAAGCGGTCCAGCCCAATGAGAGACGTTGCAACTCAGGCACCGAATGCAAAAAGAAGAGACTTATCACAAAGACCAAGGCACAAGTGCATTTGATGAGCAAAGATTTATTACGAATGGGATACTGTAAAGAGAGAGGGAAAGTGTGAAAAGAAATTAAGATAAATCTATATAATAACAATCTAAAGGAGAGAATATCCAAACAATCATAATAATACAATCGAAACCGCTTACAAAGGTACTTAAAATTAAGTCG
Organism: Philornis downsi; assembly: GCA_019455685.1. Taxonomy (NCBI): domain Eukaryota; kingdom Metazoa; phylum Arthropoda; class Insecta; order Diptera; family Muscidae; genus Philornis; species Philornis downsi. The sequence continues at coordinate 1,371,050 of JAHXMU010000724.1, read as the reverse complement.
TTATAAATGATAGCCATTGCAAGCAATAGCAAACATTTGAAATACTTTTTTTTTGGTTCTTCATGATAAAGTGAAGTGCTTGACAAAGTGAAGTCTAATAATGAAAACATACCATACTGTCACTCCCCTCCTGGTACCTTGAGGTACCCTCTGGTAATTTTAGAAAATCGGCTAACCATGTCCGCTAAGACACCTCCTATATAAATAACCGATCTAAACCACAACCTTAAATTTGCTTAAAATTTTGGTTTAAACTTAGTGTTAGTTATTGCTTAAAATTAAATAAAAGGGAATTTCATTTTTAGCTAAAAACGAAAATAAGTCATGAAAAATTACTTACACAGTTAAAGCTTGGTTATCAGATCGTTATTGTATTTACCTTTTATTTTATTTATTTCAAACAAGTAACTTAACTTATGTAACCACAAATAAGGAAAATGACATCAGTTATTGATTATTATTGGGAATTATCCGTTTTTTGGTTTCAAAAGTAAAATTAAATAAAACACAAATAAAACTATGATTTCGTTAAAACTTTTATTTCATTATAAGGCTTGGACATGGCCATTATGTACGAAATACAATGCCATTTAAATGACCGCCTCTGGATTGATTGCAACAGTGCTTCCTTTTGAGGTAGTTTTCCACCACTTTTTCGCACATTTCGGGAGGTATCTCGGTGATAACTGTCGAATGTTAATTTTTATATGCTCCAACGTTGAAGGATAATCCGCGTAAACATGGTCTTTGACGTAGCCTCATAAAGAAAAATGTCTAACGTCGTCAAATCGCATGATCTGCCCACCAAGATTGACGTCAGCAAAACGTAAAATTACGCTTTCTGGAAACTTCTAATGCAATAAAGTTGAAATCGGTCGTGATGTGTGGCTCGTAGCACCGTCTTGTTGAAACCATACATCGTCCAGTTCATAATCTTTAATTGCGGGCCAAAAAAAAAAGTCCGTTATCATACGACCATAGCGTTCTGAATTACGATTATCCGCTACACTTTCACTAACAAAAGCGATATTTTCGCCAGTGCGTACATTGCGATGATTCGCGGACCTGACCATATATGTAACGGTTTCAGTTTCTTAAAATTTAATCTTGCCAATTCCCAATGCACAGTAAGCCGATTATGACGACCATAATCGTCCTGGATGACATGAAACTTGCCAATTCCCAATGCACACAAAGTCGATTATGGATGGCATGAAAACTGCCCCCGTTTGAATTACCATTTCTGTAGTAAGCTTTAAAAATTTTTACACGATCTTTGGTTGTTAAACGATCTATATGGGAAAATGGCAAACCTTTCACTAAATAAATAACATTTCAGGTGGCAGGTATTTAACACACGACAGCCTTTTCAGACTGGAGGTTTTGAAATCACTAAATGGATAACACTGTGCCAATCGGCTGGCCGTGGTGCAATGATTAGTACACAGGACTGTCGTTCGCATGATCCCTTCGATACTTCGAGTAGTCAAGTAATAGACGAATCTAGTAAATGCTTCTCAAACTGTGGCGTTCCACAGTTGACCGAATAACTCCCATAACAATTGAATAATTTTAATAACATATTCCTAGTTTCATGTCTTTCATTCAATTGCACTAAATTCAGTTTAAATTGGCACGCATCAGGCATTTACCGAACTTAGTTTTCAAACAAAAGTGGTGTGAATTAGTACCCAACTTGCGGTCTGTAGTTCGACCGTAGTTTTTAAGCGGGGTACTTCAGAATGTTATAATTTTATTTACTATAATGTTACAAATTGTATATGTACCAGACTTTTTCAACTTAACTCTTGGTGGCTGTTAAGGATAATGAAATATCAAATCCTTCACGTGTTTACAAATTATGTTGAACATCAACTATTTCGTTTATACTGTTTAAAAAGTCTCGCGTTACTAACAAGCTAGGCTAACAGTTCGGAGCTTTTGCTGCCATAGGCATACGCCAGCAAGGGGTGTGCCTTTTCAGCTCCCCACACTTTTTTCGGATTAAGTGCATTGAATGAATTTAGCCCTTCTCCCAGTATGAGTGAATGAATGAATTTAACCCCCACCAGAGAGAATTTATAGCTACACCACTGTGCATAGATTTGTCTGTAATAAGAGTATATTAGGTGCGAAACTAGTCCTCGCTATTTGCCAATAGATGGCGCCAGTTGTAACTGCTAATCGATTCGGCCATAACCTAAACTTCATGAGCCATCGACACGATAGTGTTTTTCTTTTGACGTCATATCTTTTGGTTGTTCAAAACGTTTGCGGAAATGGTAACTTAAGTGAAACAACGTGTGTAGATTGAATCCATCGCTTTAAAGATGGTGATTTTGATGTTGACGACCGAAAAACCTTCGAAGACACTGAACTGACGGCATTGATTGCTGGGAATCCATGTCAAACGCTTGCTTCAGTATTAGGAGTAACCTGCCAAGCCATTTCCAAGTAATTCCATGCGTTGAAAATAATTCAAAAGCAAAGAACTTGGATTCCTTATGAGTTGAAGCCAAGTGACGTTGAGCGCCGTTTTTTCGCCTGTGAAACGCAGCTCCACCGTCAGAAAAGGAAGGATTTTCTTCATTGTATTGTAACGGGTGATGAAAATTTAATTCATTATAGCAATCAAAAAAAAAAAAAGAAAGTCATGGGGGCTGCTCGCTCATGCTTTTACGTCGTCGCCTCGGGCGAACATTCGCGCTGCGAAGGTTATGCTCTGTATTTGGTGGAACTAGTCGGTGTTATTTATTACGGGCTGGTGAAACCAAGCGAAATAGAAATACTGGGGATGGGTATCGACTTCAATTAATACAATTGAATCGAGCTCTGCCTGAGAAACGCCCACAATACGCGGAGAGGCATGTAAAAGGAATTCTTCAGCATGACAACGCTCAGCCCCACATGGCCAAGCCCGTTAAAACCTTGCCAGAAACGCTGAAATGGAAGCAAAAATTTCGAAAATTATCATTCCAAAAACTGAAACTTCCAAATTGAAGTTTAAGTTTCAAATGATATACGCCCCAATGCGATAGTTTAGATTTGAAACATTTTCCAAAATCTTTCAATAATAAAATTTCCATTTTTGCCACGAATACGCCACATTTCACTAAGCTGTATTTGGGACTTCTAGGGAGTATATAAAGCAGAATAGAATATAGTTTAATTTAATTTTTAATATTTACATCGCAAACAGTTGGTTAAATTAATTTAGTTAATTTTTTCGGAAATAGTGTGGGTTGCGAACATTTCTGATAGTCAGAATCGACTAAGCCATAATAAACAAATAAATCGAAAATAGAAAAAATGTTGGCTACTGCATAGTTATCTATTCCGCCAGTTTACTTTGAACAACCTTTATTTTCGCAAAGGTCAAGATGACATTTTCTTTCGGAAGAAACTTTTGTCTTACTCTAATTCGATTCCATACATCTTTTGAAAATACCGCCCTACTCACCTTTGCTTGCAAATTTTCCAAAGTTTGTTTGTAATTCACTGCAGGTTCTATGGACGTTGAGATTTTCTTTTTTAAAGATCTCTTCAAACGATTCACTTTCTTCATTAACGTCTGGCGCACCAACTCTTCGTCCTTGGAGTAGGATGATAAACTGGCAGCTGCTCTCTTCCACACATGAATCTCATGTCGAAGTTCTTCTACTTCGGGGGTATCTTTGAATTGCAAATCGCTGATGTGGCGGAATTTAAATCGCAGCTGGATATAAGTTTGTAACATAACTAATACCACACCGGGCAACATGTGGAGAGTAAAGACGGCAAAGTTGACACCCTGTGAAAAAGAAAGCATAAAGCATTTTGAAATCGCCGATATCAGCAGGATACTTGGATGCGTCTTACATTTTTCGATATGAAACTATTTGAGGCAATAATAACATTGGGTGGATCTCCTACTGGTGTCAAGGCTCCGCCAATATTGGAGTAGATAACCATACACATCAATATAGGAACTGGATTTAAGGACATGACTTCGCACAGACGTATGGTCACAGGAGTCATCAACAAGACGGTAGTAACATTGTCTAAAAATGAAGACAAAATCGCAGTGAACAAGCACAGGCAGTTTATCAGCGGCCACACGTGACCATTGGTGATCTAAAAATTAGACATGAATCCAGGGTTTGCAAATTAAACATTATAGATTTCACCTTGTAGGCGTAAACGGCCAAATAGTCAAACACTCCAGTTTCCGACAAAATCGCAACCAAAATCATCATGCCAAAGAGCAACAACAATGTCTCCACATCGATCCAACCCATAATAGTAGCCATAGAGGGACGGGAGTTTAGGGCCGCCAAAATACCCACTGACAACGTGGATGCTATAATGGCTGCAAAGGTGCGATTCACGATCTCCCAGATTATCATCACGTAGAGACCGCACAAAACAACGGCCGCGTAGACCACTCCCTCCTTTTTGTAAATCGGTGACTCGTCTATGCTCATTTGGACAGGCAGTTCGGATTCTATAGTCGATACGAAATGGAACGTTAACTCGGTGAGATTAGTATTGTTCACGTAGTCTCCAAATAGGGGCTTAATTTCGAACTGATGGGATTTCTTCGTTTCACGGGTTGTATCCATATATTCTGGATACACTAGGTCTAGTTTCCAAATTTTCGATACAATTTCATCGTAGGCTTTGTCGCCGCTCTCGTTGTAGTAGGTGCGTTCGACAAAAATCTCCAGCAAGGGAGGTGGTCGCTGTAGAGTATCTTTAACAGCATCGGCTTCTTGCAGGCGGAATGGGCCTTTCAGGCTTAAACCTATTCGCGTCAATTCGGCGGTGGATATGGGGAATACTGAGAAGAAATACGAAGAGAATAACATTTTTAGAAGCTGTATGAAATGAATTGAAAATAAAATAAATAAAAAAAAAAATATTGAAAATATTAAACAATTGGCTCTTCGGGGACTTTGCCTTAAACAAGGAGAACTAGTTTGTACACGTTTATATGGAAACGACATTTTCCCTATAACATATATGGGCATGTTGAATCATATATGCCAAGTTTTCATATCTGGAAAGGTTACTTTTTCTGTGGAGAGATTTATAAAACCTTCGTCCCAGATTGGTATCAAAAGGGCCCATTTCCTAAAGAGTTAACTTGGATTGCTGCGTACGCAACTGTTTGCGAAATTGGATAATCATAAAGCTCGCAAAATTGACCAATGCAGGCTATTTGTAATTGGTTCAGGCTGCATTCAGTTATAAGAACAAAATTTCAGTATGGAATATTTTTAACACAGAGCGGCGCACCAATTGTGCTACAATAAGAAATTGAAATAACTTCTTTTTGATCAATATATTTCATTTATTTTTTTGTATTGTACAGAAAATTCATTTTTATGTTACATAACTAATTGTTTTTGAAGATGATCAACCTCCGGAATCACCTCAATTATTGTTTTAATAGACTGCTTCAACTCAGTCAAATTCTTTGGTTCCAGTTTGTACACCTCTTGCTGAACATAACCTCATAAAAAAGTCTGGTGCAGTTAGGTGACGTGACCTTGTGGGTCAGCGGAAAGTGGAGTTTCAGGATATTAATTTATTTGGGAATTTTGGTTGTTGCTCTGCCATAACTGATCTGGCTATGTGTGCAGTTGCGCAGCTCTGGAAATAAAAACTCCTTCAGAACCTCTGGTCTGGCAAGGCTGTTAGCTGTTAAATAGCTATCATCTGAAGTGTCATTTATTTAGTGAAATGTTTGCCATTTACGAATATGGATCGTTTAACAACCAAAAAACGCGTAAGAATAATTAAAACCTACTACAAAAGTGTTAATTCGAATGTGGGCACATTTCGTGCATTACGGAGTGATTATGGTCGTTTAATCGACCTACTGCAAGAACTTAGCTAGATTATGAAGAAATTTGAAGAAATTGGAAGCGTTACAGATGTGGTCAGGCTTGGCCATCTTTGCAATGAATGCATTGCCGAAAATATCGCTTTTGTTAGTGAAAGTGTGGCGGATAATCCGACTTTGTTGATTCCATGGCGTTCTCAGCAATTGAGTCTATCCTACGGCTCATTATAGCGTATTTTGCATTCATCTATCCATGTAGAGTTCAAATCTTCTGCAGCGATAAAGCTTATTTCTCTCTCGATGGTTACGTCAACAAACAAAATTGTCGCATATGGGGCTCGGAGAACCCAGAAATGATTGAGGAAAAGCAAATGCATTGAGAAAAAATGACTGTTTGGGTGCATTATTGTCTGGTGGTATCCTTGGTCCGTATTTTTCGAAAATGATGCTGGAGGAACTGTTACCGTCAATTCAGATAGATATTGCCGTATAATAATTGAACTTGTTTTGGCCTGCAATTGAACGTCATGAACCGGACGGTATGTGGTATCAACAAGAGGGCGCCTCGAACCATACAATACGGCCGATTTTAGCTTTATTGCATGAGAGGTTTCCAGAAAGCATAATTTTACACTATGGCGACGTCAATTGGCCGCCAAGATTATGCGATTTGACGCCGTTAGACATTTTTGTGGGATTACGTCAAAGACCATAAATATACTTGTATTTAATATTCATAGGAAGTTCAAGATCCTGTTCTCAGAAAAACGAATTACTTAGTTCTTTCGCCAAGCAAACAAATAAATATTTGTATTCGTCTTTGTAATTCGAATAGACTTTTGTATCCGTCTTTGTAATTCGAATAGAGTTTTGGTTTGAAGAGCTGTCATTTTTATTAAGAAGGGTTACCACAGCACTATTATTTTTGTATGAACCAATGTCAAGAAAATGTTAGAAAAATACAAATGGCAATATATTGATAGTTTATGAAAATTTTACACGTTTCGTAAAAATATTTTTGTTCATAGATTATTAGTTTGTCTACCATTCGAACGTTTTATGGAAACACGCTGCAAGTTCAAAACCGGACAATAGCGGTCAGCTAACAAAAAATATGCCCAAACAAGGTCTGCCTTCATCTCTAGACACTTTCAAGAATTTTTTCAACAATTTTACCATTTACTTATTAATTACCACACTATTACATTGTTAGTAATCGACTTAATTGTTGGCGCAATTATTGAAAAACAAATCATCTGATGACGAGTAGGTGTGGTACTATATAGGATGGTAGTTAATACACGTCAGATTATAAAGGACCATACGAAGGGGGCGCGGTTGCTACAGACCCATAGAGTAGCAGAGGTGGTAAGATAAGCATCGCCTCCGCCAATGGGGATTATGCTCCATACTAGCATAATCAATTTGGTATCTTCTGGCTGAAAGAAAGGGCTGACAATTGCGGTAGCACCAAAATTGTCAGATCCTATTCCCAGATAGTCCAAATTTAACTTGGCTATATCAGGGGGGCGTTGGGTACCACATTGTAATATGCCCAGTGTGTCGCACACCTCGGGTAAGGCCTTCACGTGGACTCTCTAAACGCCTTCCGAAACGACATAATTTTCGAACATTCCGACTTTGAAGTAAAAAAGAGCAGGTAGAGCACGACTGAAGTTGGAATTATTAAAATTTGGAGATACATTTCTCTTACGGTGTGACCTTTAGCATTTTATGCTTTAACGGGGGATATAATTTGTAATTTTTTGTTTTTAGTAGTAAAGGAGGAAATTCTGATGAAGAAATGATGTCATTATTCCAAAGAAATTGCTGGCATGCATGTAAAGCAAAAAGGGGCATAAATTGGGTCACTACCCAAGGAAAACAGGGGCTAAAGCTTGCAATTAGTCTTCGCATAATCAAAAAAGATTTTTTGTTTGTAAATTTGCGCTTTTAGGGGATAGAATAGCAAAGAACGGGGGCAAAATGGCAACATATCCTCAACAGTGGCTGAGGCTGGAACCAACAAAATTAAAGAATACATCGCTTTTACGGTGTAAACGCCCAATAAGAAGAAATAAGATTCGTACATTCAGAAGATAAATAGAAATGAGAGTATATACAATCTTTCCATTGTCCAGGTCGAAGAACTGTAGTCGGAATCCTAAAAGCTCTCCTCCGGTGAAAAACTAAATCAACAAAAGTTCTAATTAAAAAGGAAAGTGGGAGAAAAGTATTGAACCGAACCAGTTGCACCATTGAAGTGAGATATACTACATTTTGTTACAACACTTCCCTTCAACGTGAGGGGTAGATAAAACGTGATATATCAAAAGTAGCATTTAGCTTGCAATTCTGATCAAAATTTATTTTCATTAACGTAAACTTTTTCAGCTGGCACAACTTTCAAGATTCCTCTTTACATTCATTCGGTTCATTTAATGACCCTTACTTGATCTGATTTGACCTGTTTGTTTACGGAGAATTGTTCATTATATTACGATGGATTGTACTGATTTAGTGGTGAGATAAAGTTGAATCCGGCTTATCTATGAGCAGATGTTAGAAAATATAAATCTTATTAAAACATAGCTTAGTTAAGTTAAGACTTAACATTGTTTTTTTGGCGGGTTTAAATGTGTGCTTCTTTGCATTGTTGGTATTTTCTAAAAGCGTAAAAATCCGCAGCCTTTTTCCACCTCGTTATTAATGTTAATATCACAGTTGACTTACCTCTTTCGGTACCATTCCTTGGTATACTTATCAGCTTTAATTCGTCCACATGCTCATTTGTAGACATTAAAAATGCGGTAAAAACGCCCCATACTATTATGAGTATGGCGATTTTGAACCATATCAAATACTGTATAATCTATAGAAGAAAAACAAAAAAACACACAAACAAAATAAATTGTCATTTTTCTTCTTAATTTATTCTCTCCATCTACCCTTCTATCTCTCTTTCTCTTCCTCCTATTCACCTTAGAGTGTCCATGATGCTCGGTATCGTCCTGTTGATCCTCATTATTATTCTCCACATCACGGCCATCTAATATGCGAACCTGTCCCATTTCGTTTGTGACATTAATGCCAATTTGTGAAAAGGCATTTGAATGTTTGTTATGACCGCTGCCACCAATTTTGCCATTGTCATGGTGGTCATGTTCATCAATGTCGTCATTGGGCAAAGGATCAACATCAGGTGGTTCGTAACCTGCAAAAAAAAAAAAGAGTTAAGTAAAGATAATATAAGATATGGCTATAAATGCATTGTTTGCCACAGCATAGCTGGATGCGGTTTCAATTCAAATGTCACAATAATTGCTGGTATGGCAAAAACATCTGCACTTTCGTTTCAATATGCTCTTCGTTTATTTCGTTGTTTTTATTGCTTAACTTGGTAGCGGAGAAAATGATTGACTTATTTGCGCGTCAATTTTTGTTAAAGTATTTTCTATTAATTGTTTCCTTTATGATGTTTTTTATTTAAGGTCTACATTTGCAACCGGATATTAAATTTCTAAATGAACCGGATGCAAGGAAATTGCACTGGTTATGTTTGAAATGTGATGTAAAATATTCCTTGTTAGGGATTGAAAAGAAGAGAGACATTGAAAAAATATCTGGTAAATGAGATGCTTAAGTGAAACAATACAACAAACCCTTAAATCCTTGATAGCTTGACGAAAGATACCGTTTATTTTCTTTTCAAACGCAATACCCCAATTTATTGTGATTTTAAGAGTGTGGCGGGTTGCTGGAAATTCAAATAACCAATTATTTGAAAATTGTTTATTTTTGGAATGACCAGGTTAAAAACGGTTATTTCTCGTATTTTGTGATCAACCAAAGCGTCATGATAAGCGGAAGCGACTATTGTGCATACGATAATGAGTTTTAGCCTCAGTACAACCAACAGTCACTTCGAAGTGTCATTTTGTATCAGGCCAAGTTAACAGTACCCGATGCGAATGATACCAACTGCACTACACTTTTCAACAGCTTTATGATATATTTTTGGTTTAATCTGCTACTAGAGAATTGAGATTGAAGAATGAATAAAAGATTTAAAGAAAAATAAAGTGTTGTTTCATCAAGACATTGCTCCTGTTCATACATCCACTACAGCGATGGCCAACATTAATTAACTAAACTTCGAATTGCTTCATCATGCACTTTATTCGCCAGATTTAGCTCCCTCGGACTATTTTGTATTTCCAAACTTAAAAAAATGGCTCTATGGTAAAAGATTTGCCAACAATGAAGAGATGGAGTCGGCGGTTGATGTCTATTTTAAAGAATTTGATAGTTCTTACTATAAACTGGGTATAGAAACTATTGAATATCGGTGGAAAAAGTGTATCGAGCTAAAAGGAGATTATGTTAAAAAATAAACAATACTTTTCACAACTTTTTTAAAATGATTAGTTTTTCGAGTGAAGCTTCTCAAAAAGAGGCCGAATTTACAGACAACCCTTGACTTGTTGATCATATTAATGCGTAATCTTACTAAGCTTTTAGCCGCTTTGAGCCGATTGCAGGGATTCAACCTTAATCGGAGTGCGCTAAATATCATTCATTACTTAATTGAAATGAATGAAGTAAAAGCATTACTTAGTTTATATCGGTAGTCAAATATTGACTTACTCGAAACTAGTAAATTGTATATGGTCAGACATTTTGCATGTATTATTGCCAACCTGCCTATATATATTTGTAAAGAACGCAAGATTTAAATGACTGATGCAGCAATTGAATTGTTTCTCTGGCTGTATGACATGTGGCGTCGTCTTGTTGAAACCACATGCCCTTCACATTCATTTCTTCAATTTTAAGCACGAAAAAACTGGTTATCATTTCACGATACCGAACACCATTGACGAACTCTCTTCGCTGTCCATGGTCAGCTGGCTTCAGTTACTGAGTCAATTGAATTTTGTATGCATGAAGATGCAAATCTTTCGTCAAAATTCGCTGCATAGTGGATTTGGAGACACCAATTTGCTGAGCTCGGTGTCGAATTGAGGTGGGTGGAGTTTGAGCGACATCATCACGTACAGCTGCGACATTTTCGGTCGATCAACCTGGTCGAAGGCGCATTGTTGTCTTTACATCACTAACAGACCCAGTTTTGGCAAATTTATCCATTAATCTCTTTACAGTTGACTCTTTTGGAGCATTACTGTGACCCCAAATTGATCGCAATTTGCGAACTGTAGCCGCAAAACTTTCACCATTTTGGTAAAACAATTTCACAATGAGAATGCGTTGTTCATTCGTGTAGCGCTCCATTTTTACTAACCTCGTAGCTTCTACTAGCAAACAATAACAATTGTTCAAATGTCAAACAATGACACTTCGAATGGCGCCAAATTTAAATCTTGCGTTCTTGTTGGGACAGCCTATAGAAGCATATGATGCAAAACGTTCCTCAATTCGACAGCAATTTAATAATTGCATTTTTCAATTTGTCATCCACAAAGAGTGAAATCGTGCTTACTAATATTTGCTAATGCTATTTGGAAAAGTTTTGTTTTTAATTTTTTATAGAAGAATATTTTTTTATTTATTATTTATTTTTTATACATTGTACACCAATTGTGGTACAAAAAGGAATTCAAATAACTTTTTTGTATCAATGTCTTTAATTTATTTATTTATATTTTATTTTTATTTTATTTAATCAATTTTATTTCATTTAACTAATTGGTTTTGCAGATTATAGAACGCAGACAGCCTCCATGCTTATTCACGCATATGCGGCATCTGATCAGAAAATTATTCATTGCGGCCTCAATCACAGTTTTAATGGACTGTTTCAATTTAGTGGAATCCCTTGTTTTCGCTTTGTACACCACTTGCTTGAGATGACCCCATAAAAAAGGGCTGGTGCAGTCAAGTCAGGTGACCTTGTGGAGTTTGTGGATATTAATTTGTTTGAGAATTTTCGTCGAAACTCCAGCAAAACTGGCCTGACTATGTGTGCAGTTGTTCCATCCTGCTGGAACCAAACGCTGTTAAAACGGATACCTTTAACGATCCCCTTCGATATTGACATTGTTTTGTGGCACCCTGTATACGAATTTTTCTTAAACTCAGTGCTAAGACTCTGACTGGATAAGCCGGCAAAATCAGTTTTTTCGCCTGCCACGAAATAAATAGGATATTGCATCAGAGAGGAATTACTTTTCCGACAATATTTTAGAACTGACATTCTCGATTCGATCAAAGGCGCCTGATATTGTTGATCAATTATTCTACCATAAAAACAACCTTAAGCCCTGAAATAATACTTTTGTCAGAATATGTGAAATGTTTTAGGCATGTTACGTGTGGCAGCGAAGATTGTTCCAAAATTGCTAAATGTTGAGCAAGAACAACGTCGTATCATACGACTCGTATGGACATCGCTCAGGAGCTGTTGAACATCGTCAACGACGATCCAGATTTCTCCAAAAAGGTCATAACTGGTGACGAATCATGGCTATGACATTGAAACCAAAGCCCAATCATCCCAATGGAAACTTCCAAAAGAGCCTAAACCGAAAAAAGCACGTCCAGTTTGGTGAAATGTGAAGGTTTTGCTCACTGTTTTCTTCGATTTCAAAGGCGTGGTGCATTATGAATTCTTGCCACAAGGTCGTACGGTTGATAAGGAATACTACCTTGAACTTATGCGCAGTTTGCGCGAAGCAATTCGTCAGAAACGCACAGAATTGTAAAAAACCCAATCATGGATTTTGCACCATAATAACACACCAGCTCACACATCGATTCTTGTGCGTGAGTTTTTGGTCAAAAACAAAACCGCAATCATACCTCAACCACCGTATTCAGCGGACTTGGCCCCCGCTTACTTTTTTCTCTTCCCAAAACTGAAGACACCGATGAAAGAAAAGCGTTTTGCTACTATTGAGGAGATAAAATTAAAATCGAAACAGGAGCTGTTGGCGATACCAAAAAACACGTTTCAGAAGTGTTTCGAGGATTGGAAAAAACGCTGGCATAAGTGTGTTATATCTGAGGGGATTACTTTGTAGGGGGCAAGATAATTATTGATGAATTAATAAATGCTTTTTAAAAAAAATTGAAAATAACAGTTATTTTTTGATCACACCCGTATATGAATCCACTATAACTCTGTGCAATGTATTTTTTTTTAACACCAATTTAGACTGGTAATTAATCGAACCCAGAACACTGGTTACCACCGATTTCCTCCCGTACAAAGTAGAGGGTTTAACACAAGTTACATTTTGAATAGTTTAGACTTAGTATAACAGGTTCAGTTAAAATTTGGCCACGAGTAATACAAACGATAGCGGCATAATTGGCTCGATCCCTTGAAGTATTCTCATACTATCAGCGTTAAAACCTAATATTGTTTTCGATAACATTTGAGATGTCTTTTCGAATTCACTTGGAATGCCTACTTGAGACCAATTTGACAAGTGCAACGAGATTTGATTTGACGAACAGGAAGTCCACTCGTATTGGATATCTTCGTCAACGTAGATAGTTGTGATTTTGGAGTGCTGTCAATAGAATAAATAACGCAGACCTACACTTTTCAACGTTTGCCTGAAGTTTGAATATTATTTCTGATAGATTTGGATGTAGAGATTACGTTACGGTTATCGGTAATTTTTTCTTTTGGTTCAATGTCACCTAAGGCATCTAATCTCGAGAGCTATTGCGTAAGTTAATTTAGTTTAATAAATATGTAGAAAATATGTGAACGGTTGCCATGTTCAAGAATTTCTAGAAATTGTTATTTTTGTATTTAGACTGTCAAGAATGAAAGTTTTCGTCAAATATTTGAAAATGTGATTTTGATTCTTTATTTGATTCAATATCGTTTCTCGATTATCAATTTTTTATTATTGCTAATAAACTATTATTCAAAAACTTGTGAAGTTGATAATATTGATACAGGTTTCTGGACGGAAAGCTGTTTCGGTATTCGCAAAATACTTTTAGCAGTTGCTTTGTCGAACACCATCGACACCTTAAGAATCTATAACTTTGCAAAACTATGCAACTGCTGGTTCTACCTGTATTGCTGTACTGTGCAGAATTCTGGGCAGTGACGTTAATGGATTAATCAGTTTTGGGAGTCTTCAACCATTAATTAATTAAAAGTGCGTGGCCATGTCTACAGCGAAAATGAAATCGATTAAGGACGCAGAAGGGAGCAACGAATCTCTTTTGAAATCAATACAGAAATTTCAGTCAGATGAACTAACTAATATAAACCTTCACCCAACATCCTTTTGCATTGATGCAGGAGTATGCGTAGTGCTGAAAGGGGCCTAGTATATCGTTACGTTCTTATCAAAAAATGTCCCAAATGAATAAGCTAAACTGCGTTCCGTACGATACAACAAAAGACATAGCTGAATTAAACTGAACGAAGTAAAATCATTACTCAGTTTATATAGGTAGTCAAATATTGGCTTACCGAAAACTAGTAAGTTGTATATAGTCACACATTTTGCACGTATTATTGCAGACCTGCCTATATATATTTGTACAAATACAGGGTGGCCCAGAATGAATGAAGTGGTGTGAATTCCTTATAACTTTTTTATTATAATTTTTTTTTCTTTTCTTTTTAGTATTTTGTAAAGAAGACTTGGAGAATTTATAATGGAGCAATACACAACTGAACAACGTGCCCAAATCGTTGAAATTTACTTTGTAAATCAACGGTCCATTGTGTTGACTCAGCGTACATACCGTCGTCAATTTAATGTGCGGGTTGCACCCTCTCAGTCAACAATAAACCGTCTTGTTGCAAATTTTCGAGAATAAGGAGCAGTAAGGAACCTTCCTGGTGCTGGCAGACGACGAACGGTGCACACGGATGACAATATTCAAGTGGTATAGGAGAGTATTCAGGAGGATCCACAAATATCAACCAGGGTCACCGCAGCGAATTTTGCATAGCATAAGAATTTTTCCATACAAAATTCAAATTGTCCAAGAATTGAAACCGACAGATTACCAGCAACGACTTGACTATGCAATTTATTTCCAGCAAAAAGCACAAGAAAATCCTAATTTTATTCATAACTTAGTTATGAGTGACGAAGCCCATTTCCAATTAAATGGGTTCGTTAACAAGCAAAAATGTAGGATATGGGCTACGGAAAACCCGAGAGTACTTCATCAACGACAATTACACCCAGTTAAGTGTACTGTTTGGTGCGGTGTTTCTTCAGAAAGGGTTATTGGCCCATATTTTTTGAAAATGAACGAGGTGTTGCCATTTCCATCAATGCTGATCGATATCGGCCATGTTGGAAAATTTTGTAAGACCAGCCGTGGAAAACCATCCGCAAATATGGTTCCAACAGGATGGAGCCACAGCGCACACTGCGAGGGCCACAATGGCTCTTTTACGCGACATATTTGGTGAAAGAATAATTTCGCGTACAAGCAATTTTAATTGGCCTCCGCGTTCCCCGGATTTAACCGCTCCAGACTTTTTCCTTTGGGGTTATTTAAAAGGGAAAGTTTATGTTAATAAGCCCAGGACTATTGACGAATTAAAATCCAATATTCAAGACGAAATTAACAACATAACACCGGAAATTTTGCGAAACGTCATGGAAAATGTGTTGGAAAGAGCACATTTGTGCGAAGCAGAAAATGGCCACCACTTGCGGGATATCATTTTTAATAACTAATCTAAAAATATTCCCCATAAATTTACTGTATTTAAAAAAAAAACAAGTTAAAAAAATATGTCTTAAATAAAAAGTTATAAGCAATTCACACCACTTCGGTCATTTTGGGCCACCCTGTATATGATGCAAAACGTTCCTCAATTCGATAGTAATTTAAGAATTGCATTTTTCAATTTGTCATCGACAAAGAATGAAATCTTGCCACCTAATATTTGCTAATGCTATTTGGAAATTTGTTTTTTTTTTATTAACTTTTTAATGTGATTTATATGGGTTAGGTTAGATAATTTGTGTGGGAGGTACAAAAAACTGCGGGGCTGTCCTATTTTGTTCTACCAATTTTAGAGTAACCAAGTACAATACAGAGTGGGGCACGAGTTGTGCTATATACACACAGTCAATGTCAATTAGGACTGTTATTTAAAGACGATGAAGGAGTTTTTTTACCCAGAATTGCGCCGAAGGAGTATGTGTTTCAACATCCTTTGACTTCAGCAAGATAGAGCAACTGCACACCTAGCCAGACCGGTTATGGCGGAGCTCCAATGAAAACTTCCAAACAAATTGTTATCTAGAAACTCCACTTTCCGCTGGCCCCCCAAAGATCACCTGACCTGACTGCACCAGTCTTTTTTATAGGGTTTTGTCAAGCAACTGGTGTTCAAAATGAAACCAAGGAATTTGACTGAATTAAAGCAGTTCATTAAAACAATAATGGAGACAATCCCGACTTCAAACTTTTAGACCGCAATGGCTAATTTTCTCATGAGGTGTCGCATATGCGTGAATAAGCATGGAGGTTATCATCTCCAAAATCAAATAGTTATGTAAAATAAAATTGAATTTTCTATTACAAAAGAGGGGATTTTTCGTATCAATTGTTTTGTTACTCTCTGGCAAAACAAAATTACAAATGGATCTGGAGTGTTTTCATATTTCAGTTTCGGCTTATGGGGTTTGAATCTTCAATCGGAACCTTCTTAGTATTCTTCGGTACCTTCAAAAAATTAATAAATAAATATAAAGTACATTGATTAAACAAAAGCTATTTGAATTTCTTATTGTATTTCTTATTGGTGCGCCACCCTGTATATGTAATTTGCAAAAATTGTTGCGAAATTGGTTATTTAAATGGGAGACACCAGAAGGGAATCGATTTTTCACCAAAAAATTAGAGGCCAAATTAACGGGCAAAAACCTCAAAATCAAGAATGAAATGAAAAGAATGAGGAGTTACAGAATAAGAATTGAATTTCGGAAAATCGAGCAATTTGTGTGGGAGCTACCAGGAGGGGCGGGCCGATGTAGCCTTGGACCTTTCCATTAAGTACGAAATTTAATGTAATTTAGACTACCGCCTCTGAATTGGCTGCAGCAGTGGCTGCTGGAAGTAACATTTTGGGAAAAAAACGGCCCAGTGACACCTCCAAATCATAATGCGCACCGAACAGTCACACTTTCCTACAATCACTTCTGGGTTCTTCGAACCTAAAATTTAACAATTTTGTTTGTTAACGTAATCACCGAGAGAGAAATGGGCTTCATTGTTGAAGAAAATGTTTTTCGATTGAAAGCTCACGTTTGAATCACCACTTTTGCAGTAAGTTTTATATATTTTTACGGGTTCTTCGATTGGTTAACGATTTATATTTGTAAATGGCAAACGTCGCACTAAATAAATAACACTTCAGATAATAGATATTTAACAGCTGACAGCCTTGCCAGAACGGCAGTTTTGAAACCACTTAATGGATAATTTTCTGCTTTTGAAGGTAACCTGATGATATATATTTTCATTCTCTCGGATGAAGGTATAAATAGATATAAAATAGGTGTCTAAGACACTAACAAAACGTACTGTTAAGAATGAAGAGGAGTGCAAGTGGGAGAATCTTGAGAATTTTTCTCAACATGAGGCTCGTAATAGGTGATAGTCCAAATTTAACTGCCATTATGGCATCTAAGATGGAAATGAAACTATACGATTATAAACGTCTTAAAGTAACTGCTTGCCATAAAGTAATATGAAATCACAATACGGTGTGCTTGTAAACAGATTCTCTAAAAAGCGATTGTCTTGACTTCGTATGCGCGAAGATAGTCCTTTAATGCAATTCCAATGAGTCAAAGAGAAGAAAAGGAAGGCTAATCGATTATAAGAATCTCTTCTGGGCCATCTATCAAGTGCTCAAGAATTGTAAAAATGCCTTTTCATTTTGTTCACACAATATTTGAAGCAAAAAATTTATACTCGCTCATATTCACCCTGCGTGTAATGGACAATTATCTGTGCACCAAATCCATTTCATTTGATTACACCCACAAAAAGAAAAAAAATCGCAGAACAAAGAAATAAAAACGAGAGCAGAATATTAAAAGAAACGTAATGATAATAAGATGGAGGTAAACAAATAAAAATTCATGACGCAAAAGTAAATCCAATCCAACGATTGTGAAATCGTTATGTACGAGTATATTTGATAATATATGACAATTATTTTATGGATTTGCCTGAAAATGTTTTCACACATACATTCCATACATTCTTATCATGTATGTATTTACGAGTATGTGTGTTTATGTGCGAGTACTTACCATGTAAGCGCTCATGTTCCTGACGAAATGATGCTAAACTAGGATCTTGTCGAATACGTTCCGGTAGTGCTCGCCACACTTGTAAGGCACCTTCTGTAACTTCACTGTAAAGAAAAATAAAACACGTTGCTAAGAAGGTGCGATAGATTATTAGGTTAGTATGCTACTTATGATTCGTAAGTTATGTAAAAACGTTTTTTCGTATGAATCAATTGTACAGAGTGGAATGCCATACCAAAATATGTACGTATTGATCTGATAGCTTAACGTTAATCTGCATCTTAATGGATAAGAAGTTTTGCCCAAATGACAGCTCTAATTTTTGATCGGGGAAATACCACCTAGTTTGGGCAAAAATTAAATATAACCTTTGGTAGTTACCTATTTTGTTTTCACCGTCAACTCTCCCAAAACATAATTCTTATGACAAAGTTTACGTACTACGTTGTCTAAACGAAATCGGGGAAGCCTTTTCAACATTTTTTAATTTCTGCTCTGCTTGATATTTTGTTTCAAACAGTTGTTGTCCGATATACTTTACGTTTTTAATTATAAAAATAGAAAATTGTTGAGATTGGGGGAATTCATTCAGTCGAATTAAACAAGTTTTCGCTATTAATCGGGTTCATTTTGGGCATATTCTCTATACATTTTCAGTTAAAGCATTTTCTATGGAAAATTGTTGCAAAATCATTGGAATTGTGAAAAACGTTGTAAGAAAAGGTCGTTGTAAACGTGTTGTACTATATTTATACCTTTGTTTAGTTTTCTATTGTACTTTTGTTAATGTCCATAAGATACAAGGATACGTCTTTAGGTGTCTTCTAAATTTTATTCAAGGGAATATTACTGGAAAAATCTAATCTGACAATTGTTTCAAATTGTTTCAATTTCTACGACTTACATTAAAAAAAAAAACTTTATTCTGATACCGTCAACCGACTTGAAATTCCACTGAATTTTGTTTCCAAATCCATACATCCAAAATGAAATTACAAACAATTTTGCTTATTGTACAGAGGTGGTGATAGATTGATAGATATGATTGATATGATGACAGAGGGAGTAGCAAGGAATGCTCTAATCAATTTGATACCTCTTTCTTTGTATTTGAGGAATTAAAATGTTTGTGACTGTATTGTGAATTATCCAATAGCAATGATCTTTAGGAGGACTAATTTCACAGTTGGTTTCTACCAGAGAACTAAAAATTGGAAATTGCAATTTGGATCACATAATTTCACAGTCATGTGAAATTATACTCAAATTGATCGTGCAGAAATTACAAATGGCGATAAATAAAAGATGAGAATTGGAATTTAAGCCAATTCAAAGTAGGTTTATTAAGGCAACGAGTTGTGCTTACCAGTTGAGATCTGATTTTTAGGTGATTTATTGTTTTTACAGAAATTCTAACAACAGTTAATTTCATATGTTACATTTCAGAATTCAGTTACATTTAGTACACATATTCTCCCTCAATGGAATTGTGTAACCACTTCAGTGGCAAAAATTTGACTTCATTCACAATAATATTCTTACAAAAGTACATTCTAATGTATAAAAAAAGGTTAATTTTAATATAAATTTTATGGTAAATTCAAATACGAGTATGTATATGTATATAATCTTAAAATTATGGCTAAAATATTGAAATTTGGAATTTTATGATTCGTACAACCGAAGCGAAATTAGAAACAATTTTGATTTTGATTCAGTTTATGATAAGTTTTGTTTGTATTTTATCTGAAATTTTTCAATTCTACAAACAGACAAAATTTTGGAGAAACTGTGGGAATTTCTGAGAGGAATTTCTGATAGTCTGGCATCATAAATTTAGAACATACATTTTTTGAATCATTTCTACCTTCTGTAGTTTCGCGTCAGGCCGATTTGGATTAAGAAACGAAACTGCATAAAATCATATATTTTTATTTCTAGTTCTCGAATCGAAATACCTGTTTCATTACGTTTCGATAGAGAAACAGAAACAATTTGGGCTCTCAATTTCGTTTCAGATAAGACGAACAAATCAATGTATATAGTGAAGTGAATACTTCGAATACGAATCAGAAACAAATTTTATACGTACTCCATATACGAGGTGTGATCAAAAAATAACCGTTATTTTCAAATTTCGTGAGTTACGTAAGTTATGTTGGTACACATGTCTGTTATATATATTGACAATATCAGCCATTTTGGATTGTCAGTTTGTTTTTGACAGATAAAAAGGTTAGTCGTGTTTTGGTGTGCTCTTCGATTTTTTACTATTCGAAAAAATGGATCAAAGAAACTGTATTAAGTTTTGTGTAAAAAATGAAATTAAATGTGCAAGGACATTTGAAATGTTGCCTGTGGCGTTTGGCGAGTCTACTATGAGCAGAACACAAGTTCAATTGTGGTATAACCGGTTTAAGGAAGGCCGAGAAGATGTCAATGACGATGCTCGTCCTGGTCTCCCGAGCACGTCAGGTTCTGTCAAATGTGAAGATTTTGCTCACTGTTTTCTTCGATTGCAATGGTGTGGTTCATCATGAATTCTTGCCACTAGATCGTACGACCAATAAGGAATACTACCTTAAAGTTATGCGCCGTTTGGGCGAAGCAATTCGTCAGAAACTCACAGAATTGTAGAAAAACCAATCATGGATTTTGCACCATAATGAAACACCAGCTCACACATCGATGCTTGTGCGTGAGTTTTTGGCTAAAACCAAAATCGCAATCATGCCTCCACCCTATTCACCGGACCTGGCCCCCGCTGACTTTTTCATCTTCCCAAAACTGAAGACACCGATGAAAGGAAAGCGTTTTGCTACGATTGAGGAGATAAAAGAAAAATCAAAACAGGAGCTGTTGGCGATACCAAAAAGCGCGTTTTAGAAGCGTTTCGAGGTTTAGAAGAAGCGCTGGCATAAGTGTATTACATCTGAGGGGACTACTTTAAAGGAAATAAAATAGAGATTGATGAATAAATAAATACTTTTTGAAAAAATTGATTTTTGATCACACCTCGTACATTTACAATATCAAACCCGAAACGAGAAAGAACTTTTGATAAGGTTCTGTTTTGTGCGAAAAAATTAAAGACAAGATGGTTTTTTTTTGTCACAAAATAAAGATCATTAAATAATTGTTATTTCAATAGCTATTATTCGATGACTGATGAAATACAAATCAAAAATAACTCTCGTATTTGAAGAGATACATTTTATTTTTGTATTTCGAAATTAGGAATACTGTGCGATAACCAACGTTTTGTTATATTTACAGTATTTCTAGCACATTTCCTTCGCAATGACGTTTTTTTGGATTCTCCTAAATAACAAATATTTGTAGTCTCTAGTTTAAAAGAAATTATTTCGTCAGTCATATAATGAAAATAATTAAAATTATATTTTATCCATTTATTGGAAAAAAAAACACGTCTGCTATTGGCGAACTCAAAAACGTTGATTGTAAAGATAATTTATTTTCGGCACCGCCTTCGATCTTTCAACATTCATTATACCTTTGAAAACGTGAACAATTTGCGAAATCAAAAGAATTCTTTCGAATATTTAATGTTGTCATTTAATGAAACAGTAAATATGCTAATGCGACAAATACTTCGTTCGCTTCAAAAGGTGTGCAACTCAATGGTTACGCCCAAAAAATTACAAAATTTTAATTGTCATCATTAAATCGTAAACTTGCCATTAACAGTGTGAGGAATAACCTCAAAATGCAGGCGAAATGAGACAAATTTGCAGCTATTAAACACAATTTCATTAAGCTGATAATTAAAGTCAACTAAAAGAAAAATTTATGGATGAAATAAAGTTCTACGAAAGCCGACATATCTACCGATAAACAGACATAAGAGGGTACTCTAAACGCTACCGCTGAAAATACAAACAGTTTTTCATAAAAGTTTTCAGCTCGAGCATAAATATAAAACTTTTAGTGGAAGCAATTAAAATATGAAAACATTATAAACTAAAGAATAAACACAGACAAATGTAATTTACCGCAAATTTCTCTTCCCTAACTTAAGATGAAGTTATCGGTTGGTAGTGAGGGAAATGATGTTAGCGATGCTAATGATGATGATTAATGAGATGCTTTTGATGGCATGCGGTGACGCAGCCACCAAGCCAAAGTGTTATGTTCTGCATTTCTACAATCCGCAATTGGAAGAATAAATATAACGTATTTTGCAGTCATTCATAATATTAACTTTAACTTTTTCATTCATCAAAGGTTTTTTTTATTTATTATTAAACATATTTATGGAAATTTCCATTAGAAGGAGTTAATGTTTATTTGCATAATTAATTATCATTTAATCTGCAAAGAGTAATAAAGTTGTATTCAAGCGATAAGACTTATTCTTGCAATAATAACTTAAATAAATCAAAGATTTTCAAGGTATTGGTAGTGTAAATAAGCACAAGGCTAAAAATAGCCTACATATGTTTAATGAACAATTTCAATAATGAATTAACATGAATTATAACCGGTGTTTCTCCCGAAAATTGATAAATACTTTTTAACATTATTTTCACAATAGTACAGTGGGCTAAAATGCAAAAAAGAGCGGTATGAAATTTTCAATCAGGTGAACTGACTTACACATATTATTATTGGTTTCTTCTCTTCTGAAGATAATTAATAAAAATAATCCCAAGTACACCCCAAAAAATAGATGCCATGTCCTTTCCAGCAGATGAGACCGCGTCGCCTTTGTCTGGACACGATTCTCCCATTCCAGTCCACTGCTTTGAATGTTGAAGTGGTGGACCCATGTCTCGTCTATGGTTATAAGTCGAGGCATAAATTTGGCTTTTTGCAGTGAAACATCGCAAAATTCACGAAACTCTACTGAAACATCTTCACGACGCTGCTTTTGCTCTATTGAAAGCAAGCGCGGCACCCATTTTGTGCACAGCTTTCTCATCGTCAAATTCTCAGTCAATACACAAGGTATACCACTTTTTGAAATGCCTATCATTTCAGATAGCTCACGCACCTTAAGCCGACGATCATACAATACCATTCTGTGGATTTTCTTAACCGTATCTGTCGTGGACACCTCAATAGGTCGACCACTACGGTGTTCGTCTTGGCATGTCGTACAGTCCCGTTTAAACTCTGCTACTGAATATTTTACAGTCGTAAACGAAGAAGCAAAATCTAGGTCGGCTTTAATATTGGTTGGATTGAGACCTTTCAAATGAAAATACTGAATTACAGAACGGCAACCAATGTTTACCATATTTGCAAATTCAATGAGATCGTTTACTTTTGATGGCTCAAATTAATATACTAAACAACGTGGCGCTTTGAAATTTAAAAGGTATATTTTATAATGTTGCCACTTTTCACTAAAATAATTTTTTCTACACTACTGGCACCATCTATACGAGGTCAGATCGGCTGGTTTTGGGACCGTAATAAAGAAAAATTTAGTTCTCAACGGTCTGCGAATTATAAATTATATTTAAAAATTTGACTTGGAATATTCGGTCAATTTATATGGAAATTACCGCTTTATATTGAAAGGGACAGTGCTGTTCACCGTTATTTCCATCATTTTGGCAAACACTTGTTGTGTATCAAATGCGACCGAAGTTAGTGCAACCGCATAGAAACTAAGAACTTATATGCCTTCTACTCTTTTGCACTAAATTCAGTCGCATTTGGTACAAAATACAAGTTTGCTATGATACTGGTTTTATGGATTAAACCGGTTGTTTGTATGGGAGGCACTAGAAGCGGTTTTTCATATTTAAAAAAAAAATTATAACAAAATGTAATGTATAAACATCAAGGTCGCAGTATTCGAATTAGGAGTTACAGGGGAAAAAATCAATTTAGGAAATTCGTTGAATTTACAAACGGTCTGGCAAAATATTTGATAAAGATTTACAGCAGTCATCAGCCAGTTATCAGAAAAGTCCGGCATCGCTCAATGGCCTTAGAAAGTGATCAAACACATTTGGTTAAAAGATATTTGGTGCCTAAGGCGCTTCCTTCTGGGTGTTATATTTTTGCTGCATAAAATGCTGTATCATTCCTTCAAGTATAAAAGTGAATTAAATTTAAAACTTTTGATTGGCCCGTCCGATTTAACTGAAAATTCGCAAAGGAATAACTGAAGTGCTGAAGAGCTTAAGTTCAATGTATGAGATGACTAAATTTAGTAGAAATTGCACGATGGATGAGCAAAGTGGGTAACCTTAACCATTGAAATTTGTTAATTTTTTTAGCAAATTGTTAGTAACGTATTTCTTAACCGATTTCAATAATTTTAATGCTTATGAATATCAATGACGCTTTTATCTGCCCAGTATAAGGTAGATTACAGGTAGAATCAGTAAAATAACATCATTTCTTATTTTGGACGAAAATAAACTGGTCACTTCTCTGATAGTCTATATGACTAATTGCTATTATTATTAGTTATTCTGAGAGGTGTGAATATGTTATTCATCATTCCGTCGGGCATACAGATACGAGAATATATATCGTTGGATAAACAATTTTTTCTAATTACCAGAAATCACAAATCTAATTACAAGAGTCACAAAAGGCACATTTTTCGATGAAAGTGGCGAAACAATAATTCCCCAGCAAAAAAAAAAAAAAAAAAAAAAAAAGAAGTGGAAGTTGTTCAAAAATTATCACATTTTAATCATTTCTAAGAATCCAATCTATGTATGTCTACCGATTCCAACCAAGCACTTTTAAACCACATCTAAAACAACGCTAATGAAGTGCTTAAAACATTGGTTCGATTGTCATTTATAATTCCTAAGAATTAAAGCAAAACATATAAGTACGAAATACTCCAAAATCTATTCCTTAGGGAAATAGGGGAATCATCTAATAGCAGATATAAAGAAGCTCAATTTAAAGTTTTTGGAGAAACATTTTCTTATCCTCCTTTATATGATAACGGGTATATTAAGTTTGAAAAAACTACTAGACCTCAATACTCGCCATAGATTCCTATGTTGTTAATGTCCGCCCCAATATTGTGGACTGCAATCGAATGTGCAGAGCTTATGAGTTTCGATCCTACAGCACCTTACGGTGCCTTTAAAGTCCAGCGCTTGATTTTCTATGAAAAGTGTCAAATATAACTTTCTTCTGGCGACACATTCTGAAGAAACATTTTCTGGAACTAAAAGCGATTCTTTTGAATAATGAAAAGTGCAGCCAGAGATTTGAATTTTGGTCACACCTACATAACTCGTAAACATATGGAGAAGATGCATCATAAAATAGTGCTCCTCTCCTATGCCAATGTCTTATTTTGACCCAATGTAGTATATTTCTTAGCTAAAAGCAGTCACTTAAAATTTAGGTATAGCCAGAAATAGTTCAATATATTACAGTATTCATTATCGTTTCCGTTTTGAAGGCAGTTGGTATGTGTAGATGGCCGACAGGCACTTTTTAATATTCGATGGTAAGATGCAAATCCGCAAGAGATGGAATGTTTTCCAACTAAATTTATCTGTAGAGATCTTACTGATTAGATTAAAATTAACATGGTTTGTCGACTACCAGTGAGATCATAAACAATAGCAATATTACGCCGGTTAACATTCGAAACGCAGTCCTTGTCAGATTCTGCGACCCCCTCGAATATATTATGTGCAGTGATGGATTCCTTGATTCATTCGAATTATTTGAATCATTTAACTCATTTGGATCAATCACTTTACCATAAAAATACAGATAATTTGTTTTCAAATCGTAGGTAATTTTTCCTAAAAATGTTTGAAAAATAATAAATTTTATGCGGCAATCGTCATTACGATAAAAGATTATAAATTAAATTAGTATTTCAAATGTTGACCTTAAATGCACCTAACATGGCCCAATAACTCAATCATTATTGGCCTCTCCTTGTTGGCTTTGAACTTAACGTTTCCCAAAAGGACAAAGCATATTATTTCTCAAACCTGTTGGGAATTCAAGTGCATTTCTTTTTCTTATTTGTTCCTTTTCTGAAATGTATCTGGTAAGTAATATTGTTCCCGCATCGCTTTTAATACATAAGAAAACGTCAGTTTTGATTGCTGTTACTTAATCTTAATTAGAATTGGAACCTCATGAAGTTTAATTCCAGAACTGAAACATTGTTCCCTTGTTGTGGATTGAGAAAGGCCACAATGATTCAATTACTTATATTTTTGAAATTTGAATACCAGGCTCTTATAAATGTACATAATAAGTTAAATTGGTTGTTTATTTTGTCAGGGCGCTTTACTCATAAGCCGTACATGCACGAACTTCCTTCCTTCATGAACCGATGATAAAAGTACACATAAAAACAATGCAAACAACTTTTGGTTTTTACATCCCATAATTTCAATTTTTCCTTCATACAACTTTTTGAAATTATTTAATTGGTTGATTGATTCAAACTTTTCTCTTTTTGTTTATTCTTCAAATTCGTATTTGCTTCTTGGAGTCGCCACGTTCAGCCTTTTCTCTCTTTCATAAGCTATATTAAGGCCTGAACAAAACTATGTCTAACTTAAACGCCGTACAAATGCAAACTTTTTCTCTTTACGCGCGTGTGACCAAAATGCGCATAAAATTGCGATATCCTATTGTTCGTATTTTTATTATATTACTTTCTGAAATGGTTATTTTTCCATTTTTCTTTTCTTTTTCTGTTTGTTTTTCAATTTCTGACGTAAAAACGTCATCTTCAATATTTGCCCTCTCCCGTACTTTACGATTTACGAGTATAACAGGGCAATTATGATGCAAGAGCGGCACAATTGATCAGGCTCTTAATTGAAATTTTCGAAGTGAAACCCGAAATTTCACATTTATTGACAACTAAACGTGTCATAATCTACACAGAAAAGCAATTTGCTAGATTATGTTTCCTAAATTGGCTTAGGCATTTTAGTTTCATGTCATGTGAAGCTTTGAAAGGCAATCATTTTTACCTAAGCTTGCAGGTTGTTCAAGCTGTTAAAGAAGTGTGAATACGTATAAACACATAATTCTTTTCGAAATTAGTTTTTCGTTTGAATAGTCAGTGGTTATTGAAGGTATGTACATATTTTTTTATTCCAAATATGAAGCATAAATGTTTTAGGAAATATCCAAAGATGATAATATTAAAAAAAAAGATATTTAGTTGATGGTGAGTAAAATATCTGTAATTATTTAACATTTAATTTAATGATCATTCGATATTGTCATCTTTTTTGATTTGTTCAGTTGACGTAATGGAATCCAACATCTCAAAAAATAGCAGTTTATACAAGGGTGGTCCCCAAACTAGCCGAGCTGATGTATAGATAGTTTAAAAAAAATCTTTTGGTGAAAAGTGACATTATAAAATACCTACATATGTTTTAAATTTCAAGGCACTACGTTGTTTAGTATTTTTATTTGATCCCCTGGAAGCGAATTTGTAAACATAGAAATGTCTCATTTGAAAGGTCTCAGTTCAACCAATATTAAAACCTGGCTAGGTTCTACTCTGGGGGAGTCTGATCCTTCATTTACGACTGTAGAATATTGGGTAGAAAAGTTTAAACGAGACCATACGAGCTGCCAAGACGAACACTGTAGTCGTCGATCAATTGAGGTGTTCACGCTAGACACAAAATTGTATTAAATAATTGTCGGCTAAAGGTGTGAGCTAGCTGAAATGAGAAGCATTTCAAAAAGTGCTATACGTCAACCGAAGATTTGAAGACGAGAAAACTGTGCGCAAGATGGGTGCCGTGCTAGCTTTCAATAGAGCAAAACCAGCATCGCGAAGATGTTTTAGTAGAGGGTTTGGCGATATGTAATCAGGAATAAGACATGGATCTACCATTTCTCACCTGGGTTAAAGGAATAGTCAAAGCAGTGGACTAGAATGGAAAAATCCTATCCAAAGAAGGCGAAGACGGTTCCATCTGCAGGCAAGTTAATGGTGTCTGGAAAAGCCATCAACGTACAATATTTTGCTAACTTTTTTGCAGTGTTTAGATAATGAAATTATGGAAAAATGGCCGCATTTGGCAAAAATGAAAGTATTGTTGCATTAGGACAATGCTCCAGTTCACACACCCACTATTGCGATGGCCGAAATTAATGAATTACAGTTCGAATTGCCTCATCACCCACTTTATTCGTCAGGTGTAGCTCCCCTGGGCTATTTTCTATTTCGGAACTTGAAAAAATAGCTCGGTGGTAAAAGATTTGTCAAACCTGAAAAGGTGGAGTCTACGATTGGTGGCCATTTTAAAGAGCTTGACAGTTCTTACTGTAAATAGTGTATAGAAGCTATCGAATATGGCTGGAAAAGTGTATTGGAGTTAAAAGGAAATTATGTTAAAAAATAAAGGACATTTTTCCCAACTTTTTTGTGCCTTCTTTGTTAGGTCGCGTGGTTTTGGGACCACCCTCGTATAAAGCGAATATTTATTTTCATTTTCAGCATTTTCCACAGCTAGACTTCATGAACGATATAAACATTTTTGATATAACAAAGTGCATCCGCACCTCCATAACCAATTTTTGTGTAAGAAAGTATAGCATTTCATATACAAAATATATTTACTGATTCATTTCGAATGGAAACTGCTGGTATGGAAAATTTTCGTAACATTCTCTTTATTAACACTTTCGGCATAAAAGCTATTTTAGAAACCTGTATTTATTGATACTTTTTACACAGAAAACGGTCTTTGTTGAAATTTTTCTTGTAGGAGAGCGTCTTATGACCACTTGCCATATACAAAAGGCATATTTAATAACATAGTCTTTGGTGACTCTTCGTATTGAGAAGAGTGTTTTTTGACAGTTTTCATATAGAAAAGAATCTTGGTTAATATACATAGAAACAAATCTTTGTTAACACTTTGCATACAGAAAACTGTCCTCATCGTAACCTGCCTTATACAAGAGCGTTTTTATTGACATTTGATGCAGTTTTTTGTTGAATTTTATATCGATACTGAAATTTTATATCGATAATTATAAGCAACAAATTTCTTGAATGTTTAATATTGATTATTCTGCAAAATTACAGCTGAATATTAGCAGTATTACAAAAAGAGATATCCAGAAGTACTTAATATATTTCGAGACATTTACCACTTCATAATAGGTAAATGTCCGAAGTTTTTAGAGGAATTACTCACTGTTTTAGGTATTTTCTTGAAGATGAAATTTACTTAGACTGCAACTAAGTTCCCGCTCAACTAGATGGCGCCAGCTGTAAATGCTAGTCTGCCATAACCTAAACGTAATGATCGAGCCAAGCTTATGTAAATATACCGCCTCGACACAATTGTGATTTTCTTTTGACGTCATATTCTTTTGGTTGTGTGAATATGTATGATTTTTTGCCAAATAATCGTCATATGCGGGAAGTATTGATTTTTTTCTTTCAATCGAAGAAAATGGCGGCTTAAGCTCATCGAGAGCTTCAAAACGTTTACGGATATGCTGCTTTAATTGAAATAACATATCGAGATTGGTTCCGTCGCTTTAGACGGTGATTTTGATGTTGACGACTGTTCGCGTGAAAAAAGACGAGAAACCTTTGAAGACAGAATTGACTGCATTTCTTGATGGAGATCTGTGTCAAACGCAGTTAGAGCTTGCTTCAGTATTAGGAGTTAGCCACCAAACCATTTCCAAGCAATTGCATGCGTTGGGAGTGATTCAAAAACAGGGAACTTAGGTTCCTTATGATTTAAGGCCAAGGGATGTTAAGCGTCGTTTTTTCGCCTGTGAACAACTGCTTCAGCGACAACAAAGAAAGAGGTTTCTTTATCATATTTTAATGGGTGATGAAAAGTGGATTCATTACAGCAATCCAAACAAAAGAAAGTCATGGGGGCTGTCCGGTCATGCTTCTATGTCGTCGCCTCGGCCGAATATTCACGCTGCGAAGGTTAGGCTCTGTATTTGGTGGAACCAGGTCGGTGTTATTTAATACGAGCTGTTGAAATCAAGCGAAACCATCACTGGGGATCGGTATCGACTTCAATTAATGCGTTTAAGCTGAGCTCTGTGCAGGAAACGCCCAAAATACGAGGAGACGCTTGTGAAAGAAATTCTTCAGCATGACAATGCCCAGCCTCGTGGGGCCGATCCCGTTAAAACCTACCTGGAAATGCTGAAATGGAAAGTCTTACCCCATCCGCCATATTCACCAGATATTGTGCCGTCCGATTATCACTTGTTCCGTTTGATGGCATGCGGTCTGGCTGACCAGCAGTTTCACGCATATGACTACACCAAGGAATGGCTAGATTCGTGGATAGTCTCAGAAGATGAGCAGTTTTACCGTGACGGAATTCGAGCTTTAACAGAAAGGGGAGAAAGTAGTAGCTAGCGATAAGCAGTACTTTCAATTAATCATTAGTAAATATGCTTTCATATTAAAGTTGCATTTTTATAAAAAAAAAACAGCAAATTTATGAAACCCTATGTTGCTTTAGCACTTAGATGGCATCATACTATAATTTTAAGCAATATTGTATTTTTTTTGTAGAAAAAAAAATCAAAAGCTATTTTCCTGTTTCATTTCATTTAGGTGACAGTACTTATTAATTTGCATCTTTCAATGACTGTGTATTACAATATTTATTAGTGATCAATCATCAGAAATTCAAATTATTTAGTAATCAAACTTACTAATTATCTAAAACGACTAGATAAATATTATGTCTGGTCTCATCGTTACAAGCTTTGTAATCAGCGCATGACGAAATCTGTCATGGGCAGAGTGTATTTAACTAGGAGTGCCAGTGTTAATTCAGATTTGATATTTCTCCATTAATTATGACAAATGGTCGTTACAAATCAAGTGAAAATTTGTTTGCATTCATTAAATAAACATTACGTGATGACCAGTTTGTTAAATAAACATAATAAATAAAAAGTATAAATGTTGAAGTGATACCATAGAAAAAAACTATGACCGGATTCATTAAAAATAATACTCATTGTATTGAAATCATCTTCAAATCATGTTCTTTAGAATGTAATGACTATTTTCACGTGCAGTTTTTTTTCTGTTCGCCGTTTGCCAATTCACATTCACTCATATAATCAGAGGAAATTCCAAGCATTAAATCTCAATCTGTATGCAGATGTATGTACTCGTTTTATTTTCCAGAGATCACTTTACAAATGAAAACGTTCAACTATTCAGATATTTATTCGCTAGTCGTAATGATGGATCCATAAGTGTTCACACATCTCAGCGCCACGAAACGTAACCAAAGCGCGAACAACTCAGTATCATTTGCAACGATAGCAAACCATCAGGATGATATTGATGATGATGATGGTGATGATGATCTGGATCATTTGAAGCTGTGTCAAAATCTCTGATAATATTAAGTCAATTGAAATTTACATGTTTTTGAGCGCTGTTTTTTGTATTTATGCTTTTTTTCGTATCCGCCGCCGTTACCATCACCATCATTACCAGTGAAATATACTCGTAGTAGGCAAACTGCCTGCTGAAAGGGAAATCGTCTGTACTGCCTTCTCGGCAATAATTTAGTTTAATACTCGCCAAATTCTCTAGAGTAGAATACTTCGTGGTATTAAATTAAACGTTGTAATTTCTCAACAAAGTTTCAAAGTGTAGCCAGTAGTTTTTTTTTCGGTTCAGTAATGCACTTCTGCCAGCAAAGAGCCATTTGGGAATTACTAAATATAACTGCGGGAGATTTATGAGATTTTCTTGGCCTATGAGTTTTTTAGCTTTATAATATTCAAGAAATTTATATTTTTTTTTCTTCAATCATCTTAATGGATATAATGATGAGAAAATTATAGGGAACACGTTTTGCGTTACGCTGATGTTGTCATTCGAGAGCTGCAAAACGTTACGGCGGCACACATCCCAGTCCTTGAGTAGAAACTGGACGGAGTAATGATGCAAGGGGGCTGTTTGGTGGTAACCGATAACTTTGTTTAAACTCGATTTTTATATCTTCACCCGAACTAATAAAGGCATATAATACAGGGTTATCCATCTGTTATTCTCAAAATACATACAAAGCTTGGACCTTACCGTTGTGTACAAAATTCAATATAATTTAAATGACCACCTCTGGATTGGTTGCAGCATTGGATCCTTTTGAGTTACTTTTCGAAAAAATACTGGCCAATGACACCTCCATACCATAATAGGCGCCAAACAGCCACTTTTTCCGAATGCAATGACATTTCTACAACCAATTCTGCGTTTTCCGAGCCACATATGCGACAATTTTGCCTGTTGACATAACCGCCGAGTAAGAAATAAGCTTCTTCGTTGAAGAAAACTTTATTCGATTGAAAGTCCACGTTTGAATCACCGCTTTTGTAGTAAGTTGTAACTATTTGTTCGCTTTCTTCGGTTATTAAACGATCCATATTCGTAAATGGCAAACCATTCACTAAATAAATAACACTTCAGATGATAGGTATTTAACAGCTGACAGCCTTGCCAGACTGCAGGTTTTGAAACCACTAAATGTATAATCCTATATAATATAACACACAAAAGGAAGGGTTTAAAATATGTTATATGACTTTTAAAGTTTGTCTGTTCGGCTGGCTGGTAGACATTGTAGATAACTATCGTAAAATCTTTAAAAAAACTTTTTAGAACTTGGTACAATCTAATGCTTTTCGGATCGTAGTAATTGTAGTTGTAATTGTAACTGAGCCATATCGATACACTTCATCGCGTAACTCGTGTAATTGCAGCAACCAATATTTTGGTATTTGTATTTGTCTATACTATTTTACAAAAATCGAAATCTTTTCTCCGTAATTTCTAATTTGTAGGCTGCAATATCTTATATTTTTGTCCATTGATTGGGAAAACATTTGAAGAAGAAACGAAGAAACTACGCCGTTTCTGATACTTCCCATATAAATGACCGATTTAACTCATATATTCTTAGCTTCATGTCTGGAGTTATACTGAATTGTGTCAAATTTGGCACACGTAATGTTTTTGATAAACTTAGTTCTGGAGATGAAAAGAGACGGCATTGCCAATTCTATTCTGGTACCTCCCATACAAATTGATCGATTTATCGAAATCCACTCTCTTTTCACTAATCCCTAATTTGGGGACTGCAGTAAAGTAAATCTTTGTAAACTGCATAAAATTGCAATGCTTAATAAAATATGAAAATATCGAGGGGATAACCACACAATTTGAGGTACCTCCTATATAAGATGCTTAACTTAGTCCATATATCTCTAGTCTTAAATATTTCATTCAGTTGCACTAAATTCTACATAATTTAGCCTGCATCAGACTTAGAGTAAACTAAGTTCTGCGAAAGAAAGGCTATCGCGTTACCTCCTCCCTGGCGATAACTCACATATCGTACTAATGAGCCGGTTTGGCAAAAAATGATACTTTTCTCTATAATGTCTAAGCGTAAGGTAGTAGGTTATAATATATGGCGATTTTTTAAGATTTAAGTTTTTCAGGTTGGCATCACTTGTTGGTAATGGCGTCCAAACGTCAACTGTCAAAGCGAAAAGTGTACCGTATGCTTTGCCATTTCATTATGGAATGACGAATGACCTACCACAACGTCTAATTTTTAGTGAATGGGCCTTACAAAAGCTCAATGAAAAATCGCTGTTTTATCAAAAAATTGTGTTCCGCAATGAAACTCTTGCTGAACGGATACGCACACAAGCAAAACTTTCGCATCTGGAGTGATGAACAGCCACATGCCATACATGAATTACCGATGCATCCCGAAAAAACGACAGCCTGGTGCGGTTTATGGGCCGGTGGCATCATCGGTCCATTTTTCTTCAAAGACGTCCGTGGGAGAAACAATACCGTCAACGGCGAACGATATCGAGCCATGATACATATTTTTTTTGCCCCAATTGGCTGAGTTGAACTTGGCTGACATGTGGTTTCATCAGGACGGTGCAACATACCACTCTGCTCGTGAAACAATGGATATGTTGAGGGATGAAATTGATGAGCAGCTTATCTCTCGATTTGGCCCTGTGAGTTGGCCCCCAAGATCTTGCGATTTAACGCCTCTTG
Organism: Philornis downsi; assembly: GCA_019455685.1. NCBI lineage: Eukaryota > Metazoa > Arthropoda > Insecta > Diptera > Muscidae > Philornis > Philornis downsi. Next base: position 1,336,882 of record JAHXMU010000724.1, on the reverse strand, counting down.
ATTGTTTCTTGTAGGGTTATGTCAAGTCGTTAGTCTATGTGGATAAGACGAACACTATTGAAGGCTTACAGCTTGGAAATGCTTGGAAAAGTGACGAAAAATTGGACCTTCCGAATGGTTATTTTGAGACGGAGCCGCGGACAACATTTACATGAAATTATCTTTAAAATTTAAATGGCAAAGACCAATTTATCGATTCCAATAAAAAATTTTAATATATAATGCAAATTTGAGTGTTTTATTCGACTTTAAAAAAAACTACGAATAAAAAATCACCCTTTATGGCTTGGGCTTTTGCCCAGAAATTCATTTACAATGATAGTTTTGCGAGATGTTATCGTGGGGTAAAATCTATTAGTTTTCTCTCCACTAATCGGGTCTTTTTCGACGAACTTGTTATCCCAAAAGCCGCATATTTATCGTGTGGTATTTCTTTCAGTTTCAGAGTGAACAAAGTTTCAAAGTTTCAGAGTGAACAAAACGTGACCGTCAATTAATTGCCAAGATTCTTTTGACTTTTGATATATTTTAGTCAGTTTTTTTCTGTTTCGGCTCAATAGGAAGGTGCCATTTCGAAGCTTATTCATTGATAATAAACATTTGCCTCATCATCAGTTATAGTGCATTTTTCGAATGTAGGGCCGGATTTTAATTGTAAAGGCGTGTCATGAGTGATTGATAATGGGGTGAATCGATTTATGAGATACAGAAAATTCACTGGCTGCCTCTCACAAACTTAACTTTAGCTGAAGACGTTGATAGCGGACGAAACCACTTTTCGGCTACTTTTGTATACCCTGTACCACCCATATGCACGTAGTTTTTGACAAAGGCAATTCACCATAAACCTTCTACAACATTTACAGCCATTCCGCATACGATATTCCATTTGTCACAAACAATTTTCCAACTGATGTTTTTGAAACACGTGCATTCCTTCATTGATGCAAACTCTCCATAGTATTTTAACACCCCTACAAATTGTTGCAATAGTTTTTGAAATAAGTTGTTACTTTGTTTGAAATCAACTCGTATTATTTTCACTGTACGTGATTGTGGTGCTACAAGCGAATTATAGCCATTTGTTTAAAACGCAACTTCTAGCCAAGCAGTAGAGTGGCAGCGGCTTTTGTTGCTGAAAGTTTCAAAGCCTCCGTTAATATGGACAAATATTGTTGGCTTGGTGGTTGTTGCCATTTTATTTCGCATTCAATGGAATCAATTTGCACTGAAATCATTTAAAGGCGAACGAAATGTGATTTAAAATGCCCTTAAAGTTATAAATAAAGGCTAATTTTGAAATTCTTCCGCTATCAAAATGTACTAGGTATTTGAAAATATATTTAATTGTTAAGCAATTCAAATAATTTAATTATTCAAATGGTTTGGATTTAAATGATTGAAATGATTTAAATACTTCAAAGAATGGTTCTAATCATTAAAAAGGTTCAGATGATGCAGAACGATGAAGTAATTCAGATGACTGGAGACGTTCAAGTCATTTAAATGATTGACTTTTTCAAATATTTCAAAGGATTCTATGGATTTAAAAGGATCTAAATGACTGAAATAATTGAAAACAAATTAAGTGATTCTTACATTTCAAATGATTCCAATGATTAAAATATTTCAAATGGCTGAAATTATTCAAATACTTGAAATAAAGAAAGTCTCTAAATTCACTCATGATTACTTAATCATGCAGTAATTGAATCGTTTGTCGGTTTGTATGGCTTATGGCATCGTCTAGATGAAAAAACATCCATATCTTGCAATTTAGGGCTAGTTAGGCGCTGTTAATTGATATCGACGGACTATCCGAATTTTCAGATAAGGCTGATCCGCTGATGCCCGTAGGAGTTTTGAACTTCGCTACATCCTAAGGCTTTAATTTGTTTAAAACTAATTTGAATTTCAGGTGAATTGACTTATATATATATCCTCTACTCAACGTATTTTTGTGTTGCTTCAAAAAAATTCTGGGTTAAAACATCAAAAAGAAGAAAAATTTTAAGTTTTTGAAGTCCTCTGAAGTGGTTGAGGCTTGTTGATTTTGGAATCTCCTTGCGCAATGGTCGAAGGCTAATATCGGTCTTTAGAGGAGAATGCTTAGTGTGGTGGCATGATTTTCACTGAATACTTTTAACCCCTTTTATCGATCTGATATGAAGAAAAGTGTGATGGCTGCCTTCACAGTGTTTGTAAGCTCGATTGGAAAATCCTTCTTAATCTCCATGCAATTGGTGTGTTCAAAAGGTGTGCAATCGCACACGGGATTCTTGATTTAAAACGTTTATGAAGTTATTTTAAATACAGGGTGGCGCAAGAATCTTGCTACAGTCAAATGTTAATGGAGCCATTATTTGAAGATGCTGAAGGAGTTTTTTTTACCCAGAACAGCGCCGAAGACGTATCCGTTTCAACAGGGTTCGGTTCCAGCAAGATGGAGCAATGAAAATTCCCAAACAAATAAATATCCAGAAACTCCACATTTAATTGGCCTCCAAGATCACCTGACCTGATTGCATCAGACTTTTTTTATAGGGTTATGTCAAGCATGCAAGGTGTACAAATCGAAACCAAGGAATTTGATTGAATTGAAGCAGTCGCGTATGCGTGAATACGCATGGAGGTCATTTATAGTCTACCATCTTCAAAAATAATTAGTTATGTAAAATAAAATTGAGTCTTCTATACAACAACAAAACCAAAAAAAAAAAAAACAAAAAATAATGAATACATTGATTAACAAAAATTTATTTGAATTTCTTATTGTACATATAATTCTTATTGTAATTCGTGCGCCACCCTGTAGAATACGTGTAAACACACTGAATGAGAGACGCTCTCCCATGTCTCACTCGTTGTAATTGGTCGATTGGTTGAATGTTTATTAAACACAATAAAACAATGGAAAAGTTGTTGGTTGCATAAAAGAATTATGCTTTACAGCAATAAAATTGAATTTCGAAACAAACGGTCGATTTATATTAGAGGTATAAGAGGCTGATCAATATAGCCGATTTACAATCTCCAGCTAAGATCTGACGAAACAAAGAGCTGCACTAAGTTTTAAGCAGTTTTATAAAGGCTGACGGCAGTTATCGTGTCTAACAGTCAGCCAGCGAACATATTTGTTAAAAAAATACTTCCATCCTTCAATCCTCTGGTTGAAGGAAGAGAAGGAACTGTCGGCCCTTCTTGGTCTCCTTGTGAATTAACGTTAGAGTTTCTGAGAGGAATCGAAAAGAAGATTGAAAATAACACGTTTCTTTAAAAGTTACAGGAATTCTTTATATTATTAATAGCTTTGGCAATGAACGGATTTCAGTTGTTGTCGTTTTGCCTTTGTTTCTATTTTATTATTTTTCATTTCATAATTGCATTTCATTTAGTATACAAAATCTGCTCAATAATCTAAAAATAAATTTTCTATAAACTTATTATAGGTATAATAATAATGTTAAGCAAGAAGAAAAATCACTGTAGTTATTTCATATTCGATTTATTCTGGCGTTGAAGTAGAGAATATAAAATAAGTAATTAAAAAAAAATAATAAATGAATAAAAATATAAAATAAAATTGAATTTTCTATACAATAAAAAAAAAAATAAATAAATAAAGAATACAACACATTGACTAAAAAAAAGCGTTATAAGTAAATAGTTACTAGCGAATTTGATGTTATGTTCTAAGTTATACAGGGTGGGCCATAAGGGTGTTGGCGGTTTAAATATTCAATTAAAAAAAACTACGAAACATAAAAAAAATATATTTGTATTTTTAAAAAGTAGAAGCATGGAAATTTTTAAGACTTAAAAATAATGTTGTCCAAATGGCTTCCCTCGGCTGCTTGACACTCTTGGAACCGAAGTCGCAAATTTTGGAAAACTCGTTGAAAAGTTGTTCTCGGTATTTTGTTACTTTCCTGAATAATGTTCCTCTTCAACTGCTCTAAATTGGTCGGATTATTCTCGTAGACTACCGATTTGAGGTATCCCCATAGAAAATAATCGCGTGGAGAGAGATCGGGGCTACGTGGGGGCCATTCAATATCCTCTCTTTTCGAAATGAGTTTTCCAGGAAAAACATTTTTCAGCAGCTCTATGGATACCCTAGCCGTATGACATGTGGCCCCATCCTGTTGAAACCACATCCTCGAGGTATTGCCTTGAAGTTCTTGCAAAGCTGGCACCAAAAAGTCTGCTAGCATGTTGCAATAATTGTTCGCTCTAACCGTCATCGCATGCCCTCTATCGTCCTCAAAAAAGTATAGTCCAATAATACCGGTTGACGTTATCCCAGCCCACTCGACAAGCTTAGAGCTGTGCAAGCGTCGGGGATTAGTCTCGGACCAGAACCGACAATTTTGCTTGTTCACATGGCCATTAAGGTGAAAATTGGCCTCATCATTAAAAATCACGTTGTTGAAATTGTTGAACCGCTCTAGCGTCAAATTGACAAAGTTAAGTCGGTTATTGGCATCATCGGGTTTTAATTCTTGGACTATCTGAATCTTATAAGCCTTCAAATGCAAATCACGTTTCAAAATTCGTCGCAAAGTTGTTCTTTTGACATCCAAAGACTGACTTCTCTTACGTGTTGACTGTTGCGGATTTCGCTGAACTGAAACACGAACACGCTTCACAATGTCGGCTGATCTTGCAGAAACTGGGCGACCACGAACCGTAATTGGTACTGTTGAGCCGGTTGTTTCGAACATTCTGATCCATTTTCGTATCACATTGGCGCTTGGAACTTCACTTAAATCGTGTAAACCGTGTTCATGCCGATACAAACGTCGTGCAGTAATCACTGATTTATTGTTTTCGTAATACGCTCGGACACAAAATGCTGCACTCCCGTGTACGGCTCCATGGCGACTAAATTCCCAGGAAGCGGCGCAGCGAACAACATATCCCCCGCCACCCCGCGCTGCGCGTTACAGAGAAATTGAAGAATTAAATCGCCAACACTCATATGGCCCACCCTGTATTTTGTTTTCGTTTTTTAATTCTAGTAGTATTTATTTTATGCATTTTGTAATTTGCTTAAAATTGGCCAAAATGCTTTAAATTACAAGACTGTTCAATAAATGAAATGAAATGAAAAACGGTATTTGAATTTCTTATTGTAACACATTTTGTACATCACTCTGTACTTAAGTCCCATCTTATGGAGAAAACTTGGCATCAACGGTTTAATATTGCAAGATTAGTTTCTGATTTGGAAGGCCTAGCAGTGGAAGGAAGACAACCGCCTGCTATGAAATGTTTTGGTGTTGAAGCGAAGTAAAGGACTTAAGAGATTCCAATGATTTCAATCATATTAATGATTCAAAGAATTCAGATTATGCCAATGATTCAAATAATTCAAACGATTCGAATAATTAAAAAAACGTTTTAAATGTTTCTAATAGCTTAAATGATGTAAATAATGCCAGGAATTCCAATAATACAAACGGTTCCAAGGATGTAGATGTTGGTTCAGATGGTTCAAGTGTTTCAAGCGATTCCAATGAATCAAGTGAGCGTCACAAATGCTTGCTATTGTTTATTCAAGTAGTTCATAAGTATTTTAATTTTATACCATTCAATGTTGTTTACATAAGCAATTCTGTATTTACATATCAACCAATTCAACATGCAAAAATGTGCAATTGCTGCGCTACAGCACCCCCAATTAATCCGAGTGGTTTTGGATTGAAAATATTTTTTTTTTATCTCAGTTTAGCACAACATTGACATTGTGACCCAGAGATCCATTCATAAATACCAATTTTTTGCTGTTTCTACTATTTGTATTGTTGTAAACGATTGTCGGACTGTGGTAGCCAGAAGAGGGTCGCAATATACGTACATATGCGCAAATAAATATGACGCCATCACATACAAGGTAATAATATTGCAAGTAAATGTACAACTTTAAATAAGTATTGAAATAAAGTCATTTAACTTTAAATAAAGTCATTTAATTTTAGTTAATTTTGTGAGCATAACATAAAAGCTCAGAATTAAGTATTTGGTTAGAATTTGAAGTTAGACATGGCCGTACAAGGTTTTTCCAAGAAACACTATGATTGTATGAAGAAGTAAAAGTACAAAAGTGTTTATCTACTCATCAGAGGTAAAAAAGGGTCAGTTTTAAAAACACAGACCGTTTTACATAAAAAAGGATACCATTCACGTCGTGTTAATTATCAAACTATCCTCGCACATTCCCATAAAATCTCACGATAAAATAATTAAAATCCAGACCAAACCACAGCAGTCCACGCAGTCAACATTAGCAAACAATGAAAACGATAGCACCAGCGGTGGGGGAGCCGCCATCCATGTTATGTTGTTGAGTGTTTAATATTGAGAATAATGTTGATGCTGCCGCTGGCATTGCTGTTCCTGACGCTGACTGCCGGAGGTGCTAAGGTTGGTTGGTTGGTTGGTGGCACTGCTCCTCATGATAATAATGCATGTAAATATGCGATTTTACTAAATATGTTTGTTAGCAGACAACAAAACACCAGTCCAGTCATGGCAACTGCAATAAAAGATTTACAAACAAATCAAAGTTTATGCAAAATTAAACAAAAATTCTAAAAATAGTAAATAATACCATTGTCTGGAATCATATTTCCGTTGCCAGTTTTTTTTTTTTTTTTGTTTTGTTGTTCAGAGCTTTCATTTTTTTTTTTCGCTGAACATTGGAGATAAGTGGAAGTATTGTGATAAATTTAATTGCGACACAAATGATTATGCTGTAGTAACCATACTGTTGTATTCTGTTCAATATTCTTAAGAACTCATTTGCAGTTTTCTTTAGAATAAAATGATCGTATGTAAAATTGAAAAAAAAAAATCCAAAAATAGTAAAGAATTATGTCGTCTGGAATCACATTTCCGTTGTTTTTTTTTTGTTTATGTTGTTTATAGCTTTGTTTTTTGCGGCTATTGGAGAAAAGTGGAACTATTGTGATAAATTTAATGACGACACTGAAGGTTTCGCTCTAGTAATCGTTCTTCAATATTCAATCAATAAAATCAATATTCAATTGTATTAAGAACACATTTGTGGTATGCATTTTTCTGTAGAATATAAAAATAGCGTGATAGTTGTTCGGAAAGTTCGTTCGATTAATTCTTTAGTTCACCAAACGACACTTTGTAGAGTTCCTTCAAACATTATCAAAATTTCCTTCAACCCCTTCTGTAAACTGTTTACTGTTGTTACTTGCGATCTCGTTCTAGTCGCGAGTGGTTATAGCGTTTAAAAAAAAAAAAGTTTTAAAAAGTGGAAAAAATGAGCGAAAAAGAGCATTTTGGGCATGTTATCCTGTATTGTTTCCGAAAAGGAAAAATGGCTGCCAGAGTCAGTTGAAAAATAAAGTCTGTTTATAAAGAAAACGGACCAAATGAAAGAATTTGCCAGAAATGGTTTAAAAAATTTTCTACGGGTGATTTTGCCGTAACGGACGCTCCCAGAACAGGGTGACCAAAACAGATTGTTTGCGAGAAGGTGAGAGATTTAACTATTGTTAACCCCAGTTGGGGAAATGGCTGAAATAATAAAAAAAAAAAAATCTGTCTCACCCGTTCGCGGGTCATAAAAGAGCTCGAATTTGTGGGCAACCTCGTTGTGTGGGTAACTCACTCTCTCACCGAGGCCTCACTGCCTTACGGACCCATCAGAAACTGTCAGAGCTTGGGTGGGAAGTTATACTTCACCCACAGTACTCCCTAGTCCTCGCCCCCTCCCACTATCACCTATTTCGCAGTTTGAGCAACCACTTGAAGGATTTGAATCTCTATAACGACGAGGAAGTGAAAAATCGAACTGAACGTTGCTTTTCAGAAAAACCACGCGAGTTTTATGAGAGAGGAATTAAAAAGCTCCCAGAAAGTTTGGAAGAAGTTACTAAAAAAGAAGGAGATTAAATAATAGATTAAAATAATTAATTTCTTTTACATAAATCTGTAAATAAATTTCTTTCAAAAACCGAACGAACTTTCCGAACCGCCCGATATCTTTAGATCAATGTACATACGTAGTACAATCGTTCTGGTTTCTGTGCTTCATTGCAACTTTTAAAACAGTTGGGTTGAAATTAAATCTATTTTGCAGTGGTTGGGGTTAACCTTTTTGCGCTACGTCTTGTTTAAATTTAGCCATGTTAAAATGGCGGGTCTTAGCTTTGTTTCCTTGGTATCATTCTGTATTACTTGTTTCAAAAACATATTGAATCACCGAAATAATGCTTATAATACTGAACATTTTAAATACTTTCTATTGAATTTGATCCCACTACTACGTACGAAAGTAAAAACAATTTTTATTTCATTTTATTTATTTTTTATTTATGTTTTTTTGAAACATTTGTATTTGTTTTGTCTAAATCTATTTCATTGCCTTCAAATTATTTGACACAAACATGACACTTATGCCAACGTTTTTTCCAGTCCTCAAAGCAATGGAGATAGTAAAATTTTGTCATGGCCTTCAGGACGCGTTACGATTCATGTTGAATCTCTTCAATCGACTCAAAACGGTGTCCACGGATTGACTTTTTTAAGTTTATAAAATAAACAGAAATCACATGATGCTAAATCAAACAAATACGATAGTGAAGAGCTGATATCAATTTAAAGAAAAGTTCACGAAGAGTCTATGCAGTGTCAGATGGCGCTTTGTCGTGGTATAAAAATCGGGAGATATTTGCCCATAATAGATTCTTGCAAAAGACGAATAACACTCAAATAAAATTGATTGTCTATTGTTTGGAGTGGCGGAAGGAACTCATAATGCATAATTGGAGAAAATGTTCAGTAATACTTTGTTTTTGGGCGATTTCGGAGCTATACTTTTCGGTCTTGCTTCATCTTTCCCATTATGTTCAATCGATTTGTCACTGGTTTCTGCATCATGGACCTAAACCCATTCTTCCGTAATAGTACATTTTATGATGTAAGTGTATTCGGAAATCATGTCTCTATATATTTTAGAGCAAAAGTGCTTTTCGAAAAAAATTTGTGTTTTTGATATCAATCAAAATTCTTATCTTTTAAATCGAAGTTAACTAACTCATTTGAAGTGGCAACATCATCAACAGGGCCTCTAATTGTAAATTGGCTGTTTTTAAGCAACAAATTTCGAATTTTCGGATCGATAGAGGTTGATGCTCTCTTTGACTTATTCTCGGTCTTCTTTGAATTGTTTATGCCACATAAGACGATTTCCTTTCTCGGCAAAATCATCCATTGCAAACTCCCGCGTAGGTGTTTGTCAAAGTGATACCAATTTAGAAAAAAATATATATTAATTGAAAACCGGCTTTATTTTGTTTTGGGCACATATTCAATATAAAATCGCGTTTAAATACATGTGAGTATTATTTCAAAAGTACTGAAAAGTCATCTAAAAATTGCAGCATTTCACTCCTATCATAAGTGTATGTTGAATTCAATGGGACCGATCCAAATTTCAGTCACTTCTGGGCGCAGCTACGGCAGTAAGACTAAGAGAGCTGTCACAGTGGTCAAACAGTGGGTATGGTCACAGTGTGGTCCTTAACATGGTGCCTGACATAACAGGCAAGACAAGAAGTATCATATACTTATACCAGACAGAGACACAGGGAAATGTAGAACTCCTGGTATCAGACTGTATGTCGACTTCTACACTGATGGTTCAAAATTAAATGATCAAGCAGGCTTAGGGGTCTACTTCAAAGACATAAGGCTAAGTATAGCAAGAAGGCTACCTGATCACTGTAGTGTTTATCAGGCCGAAATTTTGGTCATTAACGAAGCGGCAGAATGGCTGAGATATAACGTCCCCACCACGGTGGGGATTAACATGTTCTCTGACAGTCAAGCTGCCATTAAGTCCCTGGATTCTGTCTTCCTGAAATCAACATCAGCCCTGAATTGCCACAGATCTCTCAACAAGATGGCTCAGTATTACAATATTCACCTTATGTAGGTGTCGGGCCACAGGGACATACCAGAGAACTGCAGAGCAGACGAACTGGCAAGCTTAGGGACGACCTTATAGACTCCAGCGGAGTTGGAGCCCGTGGGCATGCCTCTAACCACTTGAAAGTTCCTATTGCGAGATAGAGCATATTTGGCAGCAAATGGTAGGTGAGCGTCTGTCCGAGACTGTAATCAATCCAGACAGATGTAGCCTCGCCTAGATCTAGAGCGTTCCACACACACTGCTGTTACTATCAAGACCCGACGTCTCATTGCTTGTATCCGTCATGACGGAATACTGTATAATTGGAAGACATGCAGTGAGATTGAAGGTTGTGGCTAGTGACTTCTGCAGGAGCCGTATGGATGAAGAGGAGGAGGAGGATTCTTCTCTGCAATTGCTCCGCCCTAGCGAACAGGCGGGGATCAACACTGGGGATATACATATTGGCCGACTTAAGAGTTTCTTGAGGCGCTCAGGATGGTTCAGCGGGGGAAACTAGGGACATCCATATCTTTAGTTTCAGTGGTATCACAATGGACTATACAGTCTAAGTGAGTCTGTCTATCAAACTCACACACTGACCTAATCTAACCTAAACTGGGTCCCAAGAAGCGATTATTACATTTCATTTTTTTGAAGCTCTGTGGTTCTTTTGCAGGCTGATTTTGAACCAGAAACCAGAAAATCATTAATTAATGTCAAATAATAAATAAATAATAGAACTAAAAGCAGATACTGTGAATCTCTGAAACTGCTGGATCTAATATTATCTGGTGCAAAGCAGGTTTGTAAATTGTGAAGCGAAAGAAAACCATGCCTGCAGCTTATCGCACTTGTTTGTTTGAAAAATTTGTTTTTAATAAATACAAAATTTAATTTTTCCTGCGAGTTTTGTTTATATAGTAAAAAATACACTATTACACTGTTTATTTTTGTATAAATATTCTATTTAATTCGTTAGATGACTCAGTGAATATCTTTAAAAATCTACTATCCCCATTTACAAGAAATGCAACGTTGGAATAAATCGTTGGAATCTAACAATCAGTTCAGTTCATTGACTTATTTGGAATCGACAAATTTGGTTGTAAGGGTAATATTTTTACATTTCTTTCCATAAATATATGCCTTAGGGATTTCAATGGTTGTTGGACACATGTGTCTTGTTAGGTATAACAGCATGTGGTATTATGTCTTATCCATTTAGTGGTTTCCAAATTTAGTCCATTTAGTCTGGCAAAACTGTCAGCTGTTAAATACCTGTCAACTGAATTGTTATTCATTTAGTGAAAGGTTTGTCATTTACGAATATGGAACGTTTAACAATCGTAGAACACGTAAAAATAGTTAAAAAGTGGTTATTCAAACGTGAGCTGTCAATCGAACAAAATTTGCTTTAGCGATGAAGTTCATTTTTCTCTCGATAGTTATTTCAACAAGTAAAATTGTGGCATATGGAGCTCGTAGAGGCCAATAGTGATTGTGAAAAAGCCATTGCATCCGGAAAAAGTGAGGTTTGGAAGTGTCATTGGACCATATTTTATTGAAAACTGCATCAAAAGGATCCACTGCTAAATGATATTGTATTTCATATATAACGGCAAGGTCCAAATGTTGTAATGAAATAAAAGTTTCATCGAAATCATAGGTTAATGTGTGTTTTATTGTACTTTAATTGAAAGCGAATGGTATATGAAAGAACTTCTTACATTCAAATTTAGATTTACCCAAAGACCCCTGCAATTTAAAGACGATGCCGTACGTCAGTTGAAGAAGCATTTATCAGACTTGTTGATTATCGCCGGTGATAGCCGCTTAAATGATTATAAGTGAAAGTATAGGGTGCTCGGACTCACGATCATAGGCGTGATCATCGTATGTTGTAACCATGCCGTGACTAGTCTATTGTCTTTTGTTTTTTGAATTTGGGGTGGTTTTGTAGCAAATGAACAGCATCTATTTTGGAGGATTTTTAAGCCAAAATTCGTAATTTTTTGTATTTTCCATCTGAATTAAACTAAATGCAAAGACAGAAAGTTTGTATTAGATTTCGCCCGTATCTGTCAACTTTCTCAATAGACAAAAATAGTAAGTTCTCGTGCATGCCACGTTGTTGTTAATAAAAGAATTGATTGTAAAATTGTTGGCAAAATATTGGAAAAGGTGAATTTTTAAACAGGTCACGAAGCCGACGTAAGGAAACAAACAGAAATTTCTGCTCTAGTGCAGCATATATGTATAATAGAGTAAACATGTAGCAGACTTTAAGAACGTAAAGATATAGGACGTAGAGAAAAGGACTGATGAAAAGTGTACGTTAAAAAGCTTACGGATCTAACGGAGAATATATAAATCCATCAACACAAACAAAGATAAATACAATACAAAGCTTCAGTATTCCACTGCAATATTGAAACACATTGATTTTACTTATTAACATTTCAAAAAGTTAACATAACTATACGGTAAGACATACTTTTATCTTAATTATAAAACTATGATGCAACCCAGCGTATATTGAAAGTGAATAAGGAATATAAAATTAATTTTTATCATATACTAAATTCAGCTAAGTATTTCTTACAAAATCAACCTAATAAACAAGGGTTTATTACGAAGGGGGATGTTCCCCTACTTGTTACTGTCGTTACACAAATTATAATGGAATTCCCAGACTTTGCGACAACCTAACATGCACTTTAAATTCACGTACTTCACCGTCCCTCCCCACGTTGTGTTCTTAGTAAAACGCAATAGTTTTGCTTGTAATTACATGAAAAGGACGTGACTCTTTAGAGAATTCAAGTACAGTAATCGTGTTAAACATACCTTTTTTCTACTCAACTATTTACAAGTAATTTGAAAACCATTAAAGCACAAGCTTGTAAGTATAACTAAAGATATCAAACGACAAAATATGAAGATACGATTATCGTATAAAAATTGCTACTTACTTGTAATAAATAACTACTTACGAAGGGAAATGAGGGATTACTAATTTGTAGGTACTTCTTTCAAACATAAAAAAACAATACATACATTTTATTTCGATGAGCTGACATTAAAATTCCGTCATTCCCTTTCCAAATCTCCCTTTCGAAACATCTGTGTCCTGTTGCAGACTCTATGTTCCTATGCAAGGAAATTTGATTTTATTTTTATTTGTTTATTTTGAAATCTGTAAATTTGGTTATTTAATCGAAATATTCAATATTTAGTCACGCCTATAGTTAACCTAATTAACCCATAAAATATTAATACTAATATTATGCTAGGCTAATGTAGCCCGTGTGACCGACCGTGATGCGATGGTTAGTACACGCGACTATTGTTCGCATGATTGCAGGTTCAACCCCACATACAGCCACCTATCATTATTTGAGCGACGGTCACTTTGATGTGTCTGACGAAAGCTTCGAGTATTCGAGTAGTCGATAAGTTTTGTAAATTCTTCTTAACCTGTGACGTTCGGAATCATCGTTAAACTGGAGTCTACAGTGGGTGAATCTAAAAATAGAATGCGTGTAAGTTCACTGAATGTGGGAAGCTCTCTCATATATCATTTATGAAATAATTTTTAAATTATATTCTTAAGTTGATGTTCATTATGGGAGGTATCGGTCCAGTTGCAGTTCATGACTAAAACGAAGAGAACAAATTGTAGTTTCAGCGAATTCGACATCTCAAAAGTTATGATAAAAACAATATTTAGGTCATTTGTATGAGCCTATCTTAAAGTATAGGGTAAACTCTCTCACTGTCACAAGTTGGACCAAGCAGCATAAAATATAATGATTTGCCAAATTTGAGGGGAATTTGATATATACCTATAAATTCAAAATCATAAACTGCGTTAACTGAGTTAAAAATAAAACTTGACAAACAACACTACTGGCGTCTCTCCCACTGTTGAATTGGATTACTCTGGTAAACGGGGCCTATTTACGTTTCTATTTAATCATATAAAATGTGACACTGACAGCTCTGCTTCGCTCAAATGCTAATAAAAACCCAACGAAGAATATCCTTTCCTCTCAACAATTTATATTTCGAGCTCATCACAACACAACGCCGTCTTTGATGAAAATTTTAATGTTGACAAATCAACTGCAACGATATTGCTCGATGTTAAAGCTGCCATTGATTCAATTTGGTATGATGGCCTTCTGCATAAACTCATGGTCATCGATATGGATGTTGGTATGATAAAATTGAACACAAATCAATTACAAATAGAGCTGATTTATTTGTGATCGATTTCCGGTCATTGCACGCGACTATCTTGAGTTCAAGCCCCGATATAACTACCAAATCTTTTTTAGTCAAAAATATATCTAAGGATCTGTCGTATTTATGGGAAGCAAGAATTTTTTTGTTTGCTTTATTTATCACCGTTAGCTGACGAGGTCGGTCCTAAAACTACCCGACCTAAGAAAGAAAACACAAAAATGTTGGCAAAAAATCTCTTAATTTTTCTACATAATCTCATTTTAGCTGGATACACTTTTCCCAGCGATATTCAATAGCTTCTATACTCTGTTTGTAGTAAGAACTGTCAAACTCATTAAAATATCCATCAACCGCAAACGACACCCCTTCATAGTTGGCAAATCTTTTATCACCAAGCCATTTAATTCATTAATTGTGGCCATTGCAATAGTGGATGTGTAAACTGGAGCATTATCTTCTTCGCTAAATGCGGCCTATTTTCCATAATTTCATCACCTAAACACTGCAATAAATTAGCATAATATTCACCGTTGATGATTTTTTCATTCTGAAGTTAATCAATAAAAATAATCCAAAAACAGACGCCATGACCTTGAACACAATTTTCCCATTCACTGCTTTGACTCTTCCTTTGTCTCAAAAAATCGTTTTTATTACGATGAAATGTCGCCCAACACTCTACTGAAACATCTTCATGACTCTGTTCTTTCTCTGTTGAACGCATGGCCTTCTCATCTTTAAATCTTCGGGCAATATACGATGTATAGCACTTTTTGAAACACCTATTATTTCAGCTAGCTCAAGCACCTTCAGCCGATTCAGACGATCATCCAATACCATTTGGTGGATTTTCTTAACTGCGTCTGGCGTGGACAATTCAATTATTTAATTACCTTCCGATAGAGAAACGGAATAAATTTAGGTTCGTAATTTTATTTCAGCTAAGAAACCAATTAATGTATGAAGCAACTTTGTTTTTAATATGAATCAGAAACAAAATCCTAAGGTAATTTAAAAAGATTTACAATATTAGAATCAAAATGAAACTGAACTGTTTGAAGGCTCCTGGAACATAATACCACAGGCAAATTGTCGTCATGTTTGGAGTAGATTTATTCGAATTATCGTGTCTAACAGACGGACATCGCTCAATTGTTTTAAAAAAATTCTGAAATTAACTTCGACATCGTGTTCTTCAATGCATTGCATTTTCCTTTTTAAATCTCCTCACATGAGCAAGGATTTAATGACTATGTCAAGCGCCGCAAACTAACGGGTGGCGCAATAGAACGTGCATATTGCGTCATCTTTTTTTGCTGGCTAGAAAAGGCGCGGGCGGGGGGAGTTGGTGGGCTCATGGAGTTTTAGTCGCTACGAATCACTTCGACGGGAAGCGTCGCGCATTTTGCGTGCGCGCATTTTACGAGAACTCTCGTTCATATATTGCTACTAGGCGACTATTTTGTGCTGAATATGGACTACGGCGAATTAGTGAAGCTCCGGGTGCTAATTTAATTAAAATATGGGTAAAGCGTTTTTAAGAGACCGGGTTAACATTTAAACCACAAGCAAATGGTCGCCCAAGAACATCTAAGACCGAAGACAATGTTGAGAGAGTTATGGAGTCAGTACGAGGAAATCCACAAATGTCGACTCGCAAGAGATCGTCTGTCTTACAATTATCGCGACGAAGTTTGCAACGAATTTTATCATTGGATTTTAAACTGCATCCATATAAGCTGCAATTAATACAAGAATTGAAGGAGCCTGACTTCATAGCAAGGCTCGCATTTGTTAATGAAATGCTTAATTGATTTTCCAATTTTGACAATATCCTTTTCTCTGACGAGGCTCATTTCCTTATGAATGAGTTCGTAAACCGTCAAAATTGTCGTTACTGGAACAGTGAAAATCCCAAAATCAAACACCAGAAACCATTGCATAGTCCTGAAGTGACAGTATGGGCAGCAATCTCTGGCAGAGGAATAATTGGTCCTTTGTTCTTCGAAAATGCGCGGGGCCAAAACGTCACGGTTAATACGGAACGCTATGTTGAGATGTTGGACGGATTTTTGGCTCCAGAAATTGAAAGTTCAAGAATAGTGAATTCCAGAACTTGGTTCCAACAAGATGGAGCTACCTGTCACACATCAAATGACTCCATGGCGGTGGTGAAGCAGATATTCCCTGGCAGACTGATTTCGAAAAGAGGTGATATCCCATGGCCCCCACGTAGTCCAGACTTGACGCCTCTTAATTTTTTTTTGTGGGGATACCTCAAACACGAAGTCTACAGTAATAATCCAAGAAACATCGTTCAGCTCAAGGAGAATATTTGTGGTGAAATGGCAGCCATTACACCAGTATTACTGAAGAAAGTTTTCAATAATTTTCGTTTGCGGTTAGAGGAGTGCCGTCGTAGAGAGGGTCACCATTTAGATGATGTTATTTTTAAAAAATAAACTCCATTTATTACTCTACAATGCCTCAGATTTATTTTAACCATATCTTTTGTATTTATTTTTTAATCTATTTTTTAAATATGTACGTTCTATTGCGCCACCCTGTATTTATTATTTTGACCAAGTACTGAAATCACATCTGAACAAAACTAACTCACAATGAAAACAACGGGGAAGTCCCAGTTTTATTTTTACTTTTAAAGGCCTGACCATATTAAAGTTATTTATATGTAAATAAAAAAAGAATTGCCGTCTTTACTTTCCGTTAAAGTAACTAAAATTAAACATAAACCAAAAATAAGCAGGTGCACTTATTTTTTCGACCATATGTGTATTTTCTATATATTAATATCGGTATCGCCTTTGTCCGTTTTTCCGATAAAAATCCGTATTTTCATATTTGAAGACAAAAAACTCTGGAAATGCGTACAATTCCACATTTGGATTTATTATTCATATAAGCAACTTTTTTCTTACTGCATTGAATTCGTCCTGCGATCTGTACAGTCATACTAATGTGGACAGTCACATTATCATCTCTTCCAATATTATGCTCTCATGTATTTAAAACCTATTTGAGATCTGGATTCCTGCCGTCCTATGAAATCTATTCCAAAATTCTGATAAGTGAATATAATACTGTACCCCTTGGGAAAATATTCAATATATATATTCAAAAATATTGTCCATTTTCATCCCCATATCGCGGCTTAGTAAACACTTAATGTACACAAAATTTCACTGAATATAGTGCAATTGAAGAAGAGGTATGAACGTAAGGATACATGAGTTAAATGGATCGTTTATAGGAGAGGTACCAGAAGATTCATACTATTCAAAGATTTAAACGCAAACTTCACTGAATTCAGTGCAGTTGCTTAAAAGATATGAACCTAATAATATACAGTTTTTTTTATTATCAATGTGTTTCATTTATTTATTATATTTTCTTTTATTGTATAGAAAATTCAATTTTATTTCGTATAACTAATTTTATTTTATATACCTAGACTGTAAGTGTCGTGCATGATTATTTGCGCACGTGCGAAACCTGATCAGAAAATTGTTCATTGTGGCCTGAAGGGCCAAAGTCGGGATCGCCCCATTAATAGTTTTGATGGACTGCTTCAATTCAGTAAAATTCCTTGTTTTCGTTTTGTATACCTCTTGCTTGACATAACCCTGTAAAAAAAAAAATCTGGTGCAGTCAGGTCAAGTGACCTTGGGGGCCAGCGGAAATTGGAGTTTCTGGATATTCATTTGCTTGGGAATTTTCGCTGGAGCTCCGCCATAACTGTTCAAGCTATGTGTGCAGTTGCTCCATCTGGCTGGAACTAAATGCTGTTGAAACCATATGCCTTCGCCGCAGTTCTGGGTAAAAAAAAAACTTCTTTAATAACTTTAAATTATGGTTCCCATTGACATTGACATTGTTTTTGTAGCGCGATACGTGTTTGCTTGATCGATTTATAGGCAAAAATCTAAGTTAGTGCATTCTACTAATTAGGAGGAAAAAACTTGAATTTCAAAAAGTGTGTGAGGTAACAGAAAGGGCTGGGCATTGACGTCCATGTTCGTTCTTACAGTCAACGAACATCATGCTTTCCCCAATTTTGACTAAATTCCATGCATACCCTTGAAAGACATGAACATAAAAATACATGAGATAACACGTTCATTAGTATGAGAACGTGATTAATCGGTCGGTTTCTTCAAATTTTGTCAATAATTTTAAACCAACACAGTGGAAATAATGTAAATAACTGCAATCTATAAATAAGAAGCTACAGTGTAAAAATTGAGTTTCGGAAAATTTCGTCAATTTGTGTGAGACGGGTGGATAAATATGATTCATTTAAAAGCCCAGGCTACTATCTGGCAAAATATTAGGCTATGCTAAGTTTTATGAAGTTTTTAGATATTTGTGACAATTATCTTGTCTACTAGCCAGTCAATTTGTGTGGGACGGATGGGTAAATATGATTCATTTAAAATCCCAGGCTAGCATCTGGCAAAATATTAGGCTATGCTAAGTTTTATGAAGTTGTTTAGATATTTGTGACAGTTATCTTGTCAACTAGCCAGTTAACTAGATAGACGAACAACACTCAATCGTCTTAAAAAGTCATTGAACACACTTGTTTCTCTAAACGCTCCCTTGTAGGTGTTCTATATTTGCCTTATCTTTCGGGTAAAGACATACAAATAATATATATTTGTATTCCTTTGCACGAAGGTGTAAAAATTTCCATTAACATTGTCATGGGTTCGTCATCGACCGTGGCGAGATGATTAGTATAGGCGACTATTGTCCACATGGTCGTGGGTTCGATCCCGCTTACAGCGGCCTGTCATTATTTGACCAGCGTCAACCTCTACACTTCGAGCAGTCGGGTAATGGACAAGACTGATTGACGCTTCTCAAATTGTGACGTTCGGAATCGTCGTAAACCGTTGGTCCCGTTGAGTGAGTCTAAAAATAGAATGCGTGTAAGTTTACTGAATATGAGAATTGATGTTCTTATTTGACCGATTTTGGTTTATTTTGATTTTTACATGTCTATGAATATCTGATAGCTTCGCGCAAGATTTCATGCTCAAGCTCAACCAGCGTGGCTTCTATTGCGGAAGGATGGACGAATATGTTAAGATCGACATAGGAATAGATAGTATTTCTAGTTGCTGTAACTGAAATGACAAAATGAACATCTTCATGAGTATAAAAATATACATTATCTTGCAACTTTGCCGCATATAGAAAGCTAAAGCAAATCTGCTTTATCGTCCTGTTTATTGGTCAAACAACTTAAAACCGGATTTTCGAATAAATGAGGTATTTGAACTCTATCGGTAGAACTCACAACTATCGACGATGTACTATTGGAGTGGCAGAATGAACTATGCTTCACTGCAGACACCTGAATGAAATTTACGCCACAGCTAATGCGGCTGCCAATTACGTAATAAATAATAATTTTGAGGAATTATTTGTTTGCGTTTATTTTATAGCATTTTTAATACAAAACTCAAAAGTAAATCACAGATTTTTAAAACCAAGTTATATCATATGTTTGTATAAGAAGCCGGCTGTCATTTGATACTCCAAAATGACTTTTTTTTTGTTTGGTTCACAAAGTGGTTTCACAAAGTTGGCTACCCATTTAACTAATTGATAATTTTAGAAAAATATAATGTTCTCGATTAAAGTTTTCTGTGGTGACACTCATGATATTATTCTAAAATTTGTTCTTTTGTTTTCAATACGTACTCATCATCTAAGTCCTCATGGCGAAAGCGGCCGGGGCTGCTAATGCTGAATCGGTGAGTCATAGTTGTGGGTTTCTTTCTTTATTTTCGGACAAAGTTCGAATTAATTGTGTGTTTTTTTCCTCTGACTTTCCACCTCCTCAATGGACTTACACACGCACACCATACGCACACAGAATATCGTTAATTTTGTAACAATTTTTTGAATTATTAATTAACTTAATCACATATTAAAGCACATTTAATACCGGATAACAATGTGTAGCAATAGGAGAAGAATGGACACAAATGTGTCGAATTCAAACAACTACTACTTCGTCTTCTCCTTTTCCCACTTTGCGGCTTAATTCGTTTGAGACTCTATTAAGGAATTGACGATACACTTGAAGAAATTTTGACGATACACTTGAACGAAACGAGCGAACAATTTGACGAACACTTTAAGACTTTCTCGTTGTTGATAAAAAATTTAACTGAATTCGAGTAAAGTTCAAGCATTGAATTTCCTCTTCGCAATTTGTTTTTTGTTTGTTGTCTTGCGGACATCCAGAGCGGACAACGTTTAGAAGAGTAATACACGGCGCGCATCAGAGTAGAACAACAAAATCATTTACGGGCTGGCTGGCTGTTTATTGGCAATACAGTAGCAGTCGTCCGTGCGTCCAAGCGTCCGTCCGTCAATCAGTTCAACCGTCAGACGACCATGTATCCCCGCGTGGCCGCTCCAAGTGTCGCAGCCACCATTTGTTAACGAAAAAGTGAACACTACTGTATATCATCAGTGGCGTGTATAATCTTATATGAAAATGTTTGTTGTAGAAAATGAACTCGACACGAAAAACAAAAATCGCTAGAATTTCAATACAGAATCGCGCAGTGTGTGAATATGAATGTGAACGAATATTAGACGCCCTCACGTTTCTGATTACTCGCTCTCTTATTTTTATCATAGTCAGTTACTTATTTTGTTGTTGTTGCTGCTGCTGTTATTGTTATATGAGCTGTGATCAGCGCAGCTAACTGACATACGAAGAGGCGAAAATGAAAACTGTAACGTTTGTGAAAGACAATGATAATCGCGTATTTTCGTCATTTCAAAGCAAAGGTCCAGGGGCGGGCAACCCTATGGGCAAGAGTGAGTTACTATAGTTTATTGATATTGTTGGGCAGTAAAAACAATGTTATAACAAGCCGTGAGAGGCAATCAAAATTGCGTGTCATCATGGCGTTTGCACGCAATTATTATTTAATGATTCCGAATTTTGTGTTTGAAGGTCTTGATCTCTTTGGTGGAAGGTAAAGAATCGAAAAAAATAGTTGCATACAAACAAGGCCAAACTTTTTGTCCAAAAAAAACTTATGGTTTTTGTCATGATATTGCCGACTTTTGAATAATGTAAGTGAAAACTTTAAACCATTAGACTTTTCTTCAAGACCGTGTGTAGGCGGAGAATTTTCAAACGTTGAAGCAATTGAAATCCAAAACTCGTCAAGTAATCGTAGAGATACCACCCAAAATGAGTGAAAAAGTGATCGAAAACTACTTCAAAAGGATGCACTGTTGCAACCAATCCAGAGGGTGTCATTTAAATGACATTGAATTTCGTAATAACGGTAAAGTCCAAGCATTAAAATAAAATAAAAGTTTCATCGAAATCATAGCTTTATGTGTGTTTTATTTTATTTTACTTGAAGCATAAAAATGGATAACCCTATGTGAAGAAGTTTTTCATTAAAACAGAATGGCAAGAGAAATGTAGAAAAATATGGAAAAAATAGAAACACCACTCTTATCTCGGAAAAGAGGCATCCAATTATAAAAATTACTTTCGGTTTTCAAAGCCAAAAATTATTCTTAACTCCCCAAACACACAAAGAAATACAATATGAAAAAGGAATATCTAATGCCAAACTAATGATTTCAGTGTTTCATCAAAAATTGCTAAATATAAAATATGATTACAACGTAAGTCTTTCCCAGGCCGGACACTTCATTCCTAAGCTGTGATCGAATTTGAATTCCTTAACTTTAGTGATGTCCTGAGAATCTGTAAGCATTCATCATAGTTATAAATTATGTTGTTATATCTTTTGCAAATTAAGTCTTTGAATTATACATATATTATGGTCTGAGCAATATATTTATTTTGGCGATTTTTGAATAGATTATGACTCAATGTGAAAGATGACGCTTTGCTCAACACAATCAAAAACCTTTAAAAATCTCTAATGAAGAATAGGTTTAAAAATCACTTTTGTTTATATACCGCGTTATTCTAATGCAAATTTCGGTAGAAAATTTTCAAGCGTATTCCGGAACGAGTACATTCTTGCGTAACTCAAATATATAACTCAATCCCTACACGTGAGGATATAAAACATGGCCGGGAGTATGGCCAAATAAAGGAGCTACGAAAAATTCATATAATCGTAGCATGTTCAACTAACTTTTAACCAGTAAACTTGAAATACATATGCAAAACATCTTATTTAGCATAAGTAGGTGAAATCGGTCCAATCAGAAAAACAACTGTTCTCACAAGGATAAAACTTAGTTTTAAAATAATGAGCATTTTCTGTAATTTTACAATAATTGTGAAATGTATTCGTTAACTAAAAGCTATATAGGGGTATAGTTTATGGATTTCGGAACAAGTCATCCAGCCCGTGTTCTTTTTAAAAGACCACCCTAAATGTGGGTGTGGTTATGAAAAAAATAAAAATGTTCACTGGAGAGACGGGAAATGTCGATATACTATGTGTGAGAAGAAGGTGTTTTCGCCACGCCCATATTTATGGGGATATGCCGGTATGCCGCCCACTACTCTGCGCTCTCCAGGTTTCGCAAGTGGGATACTTTGGTCGATGTGAAACTTATTTAGTCATTTAAACCAAATTTCAATCAAAATTGTAGCTGACGGAAGCAACAAAACCAAGTGATAAATAAAATCCCATTTGTATGGGGCTTAATTTCAAAGCTTTGTAGGAAGTCGACCCTTCTCAATAAGATGGATAAGCGGTCTTAATCTACAACTTTGAGAGGATATTAGAAGATATTCATTAAGATTCGTTGTCCCAGGAACAATCAAATTGTACGTGCAACCTTAGATTTTGTTTTCCAAAATGGTAGAATATATTGAAGGATATCGCCAAAAGAGAGAGAAATATTCACATTCTATTGGTATACATATTTTTTGGGTCTATATCATTCATATTTTGGATAAGATATACCTATAGAAAGTTATAGAAGTAAGTAAAAATACATTATATATTCATTTAGTGGTTTCAAAACCGCTGAGCTGGCAAGGCTATCAGCTGTTAAATACCTGTCATCTGAAGTGCTATTTATTTACTGGAACGTTTATCATTTCCAATATAGGGTAATTATGATCGTCATAATCGGCATACTGTGCAAGGGATTGACAAGATTATTAAGAAATTTGAAGAGGCTGGAAGCATTACAGATCTGGTCAGGCCTATGCACCGTCTCAATATCGCTGCTGTTAGTGAAAGTGTGGCGAATAATCTGAATTTCAATTTAGAGCGCTATGACTGTATGATAACCAAATTTTTTGGCTTACAACTAAAGATTATAATCTGAACGATATGTGGTTTCAACAAGATGGTGCCACGCAACGCGACCTATTTTGGCATTATTGCATGAGAAGTTTGCAGAAAGCATAACTTTGACGTTTTTGACCAGCAAGATCATGCAATTTGACGCCGTTAGACTTTTTTGTGGGGCTACGTCGAAGATCTTGTTTACTTGGATGATTCTCAAACGTTGGAGCATTTGAAAACCATGTCGCGTCAAATTATCATCGAGATACCACCTGAAATGTGCAAAAAAGTGGTCGAAAACTACCTGAAAAGGATCCACTGTTGCAACCAATCCAGAGGCGGACATTTAAATGATATTGTTTTTCGTACAATAATGACAAGGTCCAAGCATTATAATGAAATAAAAGTTTCATCGGAATCATAGTTTTATGTATGTTTTATTTAACTTTAGTTTTCAAACAAAAAATTGGGGAAACCGGTACAACCAGTCAGGTTATCAGAAATAATTTTAAAGGGTGTTAATTAGGGCGGGATAGATAAAAGCAGAATGTGGAGTGTTTTCTAAAAGTGTTACCATTCATTGCCAGCACAAATCTGTTGTGACACTCGTTTTCTGGTTTCTCACATGGGATCTTTGGAAATTGGAATTGAAATAAAATGCAAACCTCATTTGTTGTTTACGTGCAAGGATATGAATATTATTTGCACATAACTAAGCACAAATCATGGGAATTTGTTACCATGTTGCAGGAGCATATGAAATGTTAATTTGACCAAAGTCAGAAAATGTCATTACTATATTACTTAATTTCCACATGAGGCAAAATTGTACAAAATTTCAAATTGGATTTGATATTTTTCTTATTCTAAACGACAAAGTTGATAAAAGAATTTACAGAAACAGAATCATTTGCTTAGAGATACACTCAAAAAGACAAGAAAGCTATTACAGAATTTTAGCTGAAAATATATTTAAAATATGTTTAACAAATCTACTTAATACAAGTAAACTTTACTTGCAACGAGTAAGTGAAACTTGCATTTACTAAATTTTAGTTGATTTGTATGCGATTGAAAACAGTACGTAATTAAAATAAGTACGCAAACATCCTCGAATAATTTTCTTATTCCTCTGGAGAAAGGGGATACTTGGCTCTATGTGGAGATCAATTTTACTCAATTTGGATTCATATTAAAAATTAGTTCACTTTTATTAGAATAAGAGCTTGATGATATCGCCTACTTGCCAGTAATAAATTATGAAAATATTATGTATACATTTTCGCTAAATTCCTCAATTTTTATTGGAAGTGACAGAAGCCATTCGCCCATTTTCATTTCGAGGCTACGGTTTAGCATATTTATAATATTTGCAATTTATATGTAAAAAATTTATCTAGATTTGATACTGTTGGTGAGAATATGTATAAAAGTATTAATGTAAGGGTATGTAAAGAGTTCGAGAGAGATTTAGAATAAAGATCAATTTTTAAAATTTCGCTATAATAATAAAACGTTCAAAATGTTCGGTTCATACCGGAGGGTTCATGGTTCATACCGTAGAATTCCGATCCCTGGCCACTATAACGAAAAATGTTAAGTTTTGTCAAGTTTTAAGGGGAAGCATACAACTTATCTAGAAATATTGTGCGTCAATTGGATATAGGTCAATCGGTCTAAACAGTTGGCATATGTTTTTTAATTATTACGTCCTGTTTTTATATTTTTGGTTGAAACAGCCGAAATTTGTCTTTATTCCTAACGATGATGTTTAAAACATTTCTTTCACTTATAATTTCATTTAGGGATACTCTTTGAGTAGGGGTCTTGCGATTGATCAAACTGTAAAATTATCCAGTGTTTTGTCCACTTTTGTTTGACATTTTATGTTCGACAAACAAACGGGATGAATCCCGTGATTTCTATCACATCTAATTGCAACAAGATGGCGCTAAAGTCCACACAGATCTTGAAACAATGAAATTATTGCGAGACCATATAATTTTAGTATTGGCATCGTTACATTGTCTGTCTAGATCATATAAAACCACGCGTTTACACTTTTTCCTTTAGAGGTTCGCAAAGCTTAAAGTTGAAATAAATAAACGGGTTACAATTGAGGAATTAGAAATCAATATAGTTATGGTTAATACCTGAAAGAAATAACCTACCTATATAAAAATAAGCACAGAAATTTCAGCTTAGTAAATTGACTTTCACCTTTCTTCATCCAACGCCCTGTAGTGTCGGTCCAAAAGTGTGCGGACAAAAAATTTTCGATGTTAATAAATAATAAAGAATCAAAATTAATACATTTGTACCAAAATGGATTTCTGCTTAGAAATTATGTGTATGTGCGTTACCCTAAAGAGAGTGAGGATATGGTCCATTTTCATTCGCAGTACTACCCGACAATTGAATTTAGTGTTACTTAATGAAGGACATGAATCCTGGTATACATGAGTTAAATTAGGTAGTACAGTGATTTATGATACGGTGAATTTATGAATATCTTTACAATTTCGTTATAAATACTTAAAGGTTCCAATTGTAAGTTTCAGGTTTTCCATAAAATATTATAATATTTACGCAATATTGAATAATTTGCAGACAGAAGTTGTTGATTGAAATTAGTAGGCCCATCTCTGTCAGAGACTAAGCTATATTTAATTAGTTTGTATTTAATAATCTGTTCACTGCTTTCCATTAAATCAATATATTCAACCATTTTCATGGAAACATCATACAGGCTATGAGAAAATATCTGCAGCTAATGGAGTGCTAATGACGCTATCTCTTTGGAAGGCTTACCTTTGGTCTGATTCTATTTTGACCAACGTATCGTCGATAAAATACATTGAATTAAAATATCATTAGATCAGCGATATGACGAAAACAGTCCCGGCATGTGGAGAAAAGGATGACAACATATTGATATATGACGTGTTCTTAACGCTGATATCGCTGCACGTTTTTCGAAATAATTTCGTGACGACATACCAATAAATGATTGAAATGTGATAATTATAAAGCAGTAGTTTGGCAAATATTAAAAGTATGTGAATTTGATATAATTGAAAAAATTCCATGACGTGCTTTTGAAAAAATGACTGATATGATAACAGCAAGACGTACTGATATTTAAATAGCCTTTTTCACTAGGAATTTCTGTCCCGACATGCGCTGGGAATCTTGTCCATTTTTCACTCCCACCATACGGGAAGTTAATCTGTTTAATCAATTTCTGTTTACACTGAATATATATTATTCTTCATATATATATTTTTATAATCCCTGCAAAAAGCGCTTTCAAAATTAAAAACTTATTGAAAATGATAAAAATATTAAAAAAAAGTGAACTAATTGTAAGTCAAAACGAACTCAAATTGAGTAAAATTGATCTCCATATAGCGCAAAGTATCTCGTTTCTCAAAATGTGTAAGAAAGTTGTTCAAAGAAATTTGCATACTTATTTTAAGTACGTAATAATTTCAAGCGTGTTCAAATGAAGTATAATAAATTTTAGCCAATTTAAGTTTCACTTCCAGTTTCAAGTAAAAGTTTACTAGTATTGAGTACATTTAGTATACGATAAGTACTTTGAGCACATTTTAAAACTAAATTCAGTGTGAACTTTTTTTTCTTTAAATCAATATTTTTATTAAAATATCTGAGTTTTTGCAAAGCTTGATTTATGAAAAGGAGTTT
Source organism: Philornis downsi (assembly GCA_019455685.1). NCBI lineage: Eukaryota > Metazoa > Arthropoda > Insecta > Diptera > Muscidae > Philornis > Philornis downsi. The sequence goes on along the minus strand of JAHXMU010000724.1, from coordinate 1,309,681 downwards.
TTGCAGAACGATATTTTCATAATGCCTGCCTGTCAGTACAGGTTTTGGATCCAGCGACGGATGTACATCAACAGATTTGGTATAATGATTGTGAATAGTTTATCGAGTTTTACGCGTCTAAAACTTTCAATTTAATGAAAATTCCTTTCTTGCTATACAGATTCCATAGCTATACAGATAGCCTGGTATTATAAGAATATCGTTATGCAACAACTCATTTTCATCAATCAAGCTTTGCAAAAATCCGGATATTTTAATATGTAAATTTCAATCAGTTAATCTGAGTTCGCCCCACTCATCGAGGCGTCAGGATACCTATTCTGAATAAACTATGTGTGAGTAAGAGCAAAGTCATTGATAATGCCAGGGCAGTCCCAAAACTAGCCGAACTAACAAAGAACACATAAAAAAGTCGGCAAAATTTTCTTTATTTTTTAACATGATCTTCTTCTAGATCGGTACACTTTCTTTTATACACTTTTTACAGTAAGAATGGTCAAACTGTTTAAAACAGTCATCAACAGCAGACTTCACCTCTTCATTGTTGGCAACTATTTTACCACCGAGCCATTTTTTTAAGTTTGGAAATAGAAAACACTCCGAGGAAGCTGCATCTGGCGCATAAGGTGCGTGATGAAGCAATTCGAACTTTAATGCATCAATTTTGTCCTTCGCAATAGTAAATATGTGAACTGGAGCATTGTCTTGATGAAATAATACTTTATTTTTCGCCAAATGCGGCTTCTTTCCCATAATTTCATCACCTAAAGCTGGAATAAATTAGCATAATATTGGTGGTTTTTCCGTTGGTGGTTTTTCCTTTATGAAGATAATCAATAAAAATAAATCCAAAAACTCAGACATCATGATCCTGCCTGCGGATGGAACTGTCTTCGTCTTCTTTGGATACGATTCTCCCATTCCAGTCCACTGCTTTGACTGTTTCTTTGCCTCAAGTGTGAAATGGTAGACTCATGTCTCATCCATGGTTACAAATCGACGCAAAAATTCGGTTTTATTGAGGTGAAAAATCGCCAAACACTTCACTGAAACATCTTCACGACGCTGTTTTTGCTCCGTTGAAAGCAAGCGCGGCACCCCTCTTGCGCACAGCATTCTCATCTTTAAATCAATATACGATGTATAGCACTTTTTGAAATGCCTGTCATTTCAACTAGCTCAAGCACCTTCAGTCGATACAGACGATCATACAATACAATTTTGTGGATTTTCTTAACCGTGTCTGGCGTGGACATCTCAATTGGTCGACCACTACGGTGTTTGCTTTGGCAACTCGTGCGGCCTCATTTAAACTCTAGTACCCAATATTTTACAGTCGCAAACGAAGGAGCAGACTTCCCCGGAATTTAGCATCTAGCTCGGCTTTAATATTGGTTGGATTGAGGCCTTTCAAATGAAAATATTGAATTACATAACGGTGACCAATTTTTCCCATGTTTACAAATTCACTGAAATCGTTTATTTGCGATGTCTCAAATAAAAACACTAAACAATATGAGACCTTAAAACTTAGATTTTATAAGGTTGCCACTTTTTACTCAAATATTTGTTTAATTGACAATTTGAAAATAAAACTCAACCGAAATATTTCATAAATCGAATCACAGTCGGTACATGAATCAGAATCAAAATTATTTATAGTTTGCTTTGAATCGAAATTTCATTAAGTTTACAGAACGGAATTTACGACATTCAAAGCGCTACGAAAAGTTCCTATAAGTGTAAATCTTTTTTAAATGAATACATTCGTATGTCAAAAATATTTTTAAATTTCAAACTGAGAACCTGTTGAAAGGAAAATACATATGAATACGTACCGAAGAGTTAAATTTACGAAAAACTGTCCTGAACTGCCTTCAGATACTGGCATAAACTGTCATTTAAACTTGACAAATTGTGAAGCAATTAGGGATAAATCTGCTCTTAGGAAAGAAAAGTTATTTATACTGGAGTTGTGCTCTGTGTAATCTGAACCTTAACGAGCATTAAAAGAAACAATTAAAAATTTGAAAATTCTGCCGTTTACAAAAATGTAGACAATTTTAGTCCATACATTAAGGATTACAGAAAAAAATTAATTACTGGCGATACCAGATTGGGTGTTCCAATACTCTCCAGTTTCATTCTTAGCTCTTATCATCTTTATTCCCCTTAAAATGCCTTTGATTCCAATGCATTCTTTTAAAATCTAATGTTGATAACCTGACCAAAAATTATATCTCAAATATGTACGAAATGTGGACCGCAAATAATTGCTGAAATTTGGCATAGTTTCGGATTTGTGATCCGTAATCCCGAGGCTTTTAATATATTGTCTCACATTATAGCATAAGCTAACATCTATACAGAACATCTATTTTGGGCTAAGCTAAATCAATTATGAATCGTTTTTTCGTTACACCTCATAAACTGAAAAAACCTCGGACAATCGAATACAAACAATTTTTCCCCGGGTTAAGTTTGTATCAAAATAGAGTTGACTATTAGGGCAGTGCTATTCGATAGATGGAACAAGATATCGCTTTTTTACAACTTCGACCGCTAATTTCCTAAAAAAAAGCTAGGGGATGGTGAAATTTAGAATCCCAATTCTAATCAATTAACAGAAAGTTATTGTCTTCCTTGTGTTTTGATCTCAAAGAGCTTTAACCAATCTTAATCTTCCTTCCCAGTATTATTAGTACGGATAAATATGATGTTATGGGTTATCCATTCAGTATTTTCAAAACCGCCGGTCTGGCAAGACTGTCAGCTGTTGAATACTTGCCATCTGAAGTATTATGTATTTAGCGAAAGGTTTGCATTTACTAATATGGATCTTTCACCTACCGAGGAACGCGTAAAAATTCTTAAAACTTACTACAAAAGTGGTGATTCAAACGTGGGCATTCTTCAATTGAACAAATGTTTTTCTTTCCAGCGACAAAAAAAGTCACTCGGTGGTTACGTCCAAAAGCAAAATTGTCATATATGGGGCTCGTAGAACTCAGAAGTGATTGTGGAAAAGCCACTGGATCCGGAAAAAATTACTGTTTAGTGCACATTATGGTCTGGTGTTGACATTTCCGTATACGTTTAGCTAAACAAATTTTAATTTTAATACTCATAATGTGTTGAGCGTTCGCTGCCTGCAACTCAGATATATCGAGGACTTTTTTGTTCTCAATAGTCGTCTTAATGTTGAGAAATCGTACGTGCAATAGTAAACGCAAAGGCAGCAATTCATTTTGTCACAAATCAGATTAAAAGAATTTTTTTTCTTATTTTTATCGCAAAAACGTGTTACTTGTAGGAAACTCTGAACTTACATTTTAGAGACTGATGGTGATGGAGTATTTGGCATTTATCTATGCCATGCAATACCTGTCTGCAACCTAATGACGGATTGGTTAGACAACTTTTGAATTGTTTTTTGCCTGTTTAATTGCATTTCAGAAAATTGATGAGGGAGAAGAGAATATGCATACCTCAAACTGCATGAAAGCGCATTTTATTGTTTTGAATTATTCTGTAGTACATATATAGGTATATATATATATACTTATATATACATTGTAAAAAGTCTTTTATTTTTTATGCAAATTGACACTTTTTATGAGCTAATTTTACTTTGAAAAAAGTACTTCATTTTATATAATGTGATATTCTTCAACGATGACTACAGTAACTATTCTGAACAGTAGAATAACGATGTGTACTTTTATTTTCTTGACTTATATTAGAAAACGTCATATTCAATGCAACGTTACCACTTGCAAAAAATTTAAGTGGTACCTCTTTTTCCTCCAGTTCTGAATATGATTTTTTTTTGAGTCAAAACAACAACAAAAAAATACTGAATTTTAAGTGCAATCTGAAATAACAAACATTAAAATATCTGAATTCTACGTCATTGTCCCAACTGTTAGCAAATTTATTCTTTTTTAAAAACAAGTAAGTATGTTGCATAAACTATTTATTTCTATCTATAAATTTGTTTCTATTTCAAGTGTTGAGTATTAAGAAATTGTTAAAAATGTGTAACTTCTGCGCACTTCATGATGTCCAACATGTTTCTTCTAGTTTGTTTTTTTATAAGCGCTACCATAGGTGGGACTATTCCGTTTGTAATAACTAGAAATACTCATCTGAGACTTCATAACGTGTATACGTTGAACCGATTGAGGTATCATAAAAATATTTCATAGTCATAGGAAGGAAGAAGTTACACATAATCGGCCGGGGAAAAAAATCCTGCCAAAACAAGGACTAAAGTCGACCCAAGAAAGATACATATTTTCCTAATTTTTGTCGACAATTTACTATTTATATGAACAAACCATACGAACTTAGACAATTTTTTAAAAAAAGTGGGGTTATTTAAAAATTTTAAAAAATTCATTCTAAAAATATACGGAGTGGTAGATGAAAGTCGATGCACTATGGAACTCAAATAATTTGTTTTTAATTGAAATAAATATTTTCTTATTTCTTATTATTGCAATGGAAAATAATACATTTTCATTAAGCATTTTTAATAGATTTTAAAATTCTTGGAATTTAAATGGCCACTACTCCTGGTGAAGCATTTATGGTATTGTGATTTGTTGCTAATTGAAGCGTTCCAGCTGGAATAGACCCAATTACTGTTTGAATAAAATACTGTAAATCATCCGAAATTGCTGGATTAGTTATCTAAATGACATGATTGCAGTAATCCCACAAGAAAAAATGAGGTAGGAAAGAAATAAAGATGTGTCAAAAGATTGCAAAATCTCTTGTAATCAGCTAAGAATAACAAAGAAAATTATCCGTCTTTCGGTTTCAAAAGTAAAGTTAAATAAAACGCACATAAAGGTATGATTTCGATAAAACCATTATTTATTTAATTACAATGCATGGACCTTGCCATTATGTACGAAATACATAACCATCTCTAGATTGAGGTTCCTTTTGACGTTTCTCCAGTGTCATTTTCAAAAAAATATAGCCCAATGACACCTCCAGACTATAATGCGTACCAAACAATTACTTTTCCCGGATGCAATAGCTTTCCACGACCACTTCTGGGTTCTCCGAGCCTCATATGCGACAATTTTGAATGTTGGCGTAACCACCGAGTGAGAACCGAGTGAGCTTTATTGCAGAAGAAGATTTTGTTCGATTGAAATCCGACGTTTCAACCACAAATATTTTGGTAAGTTTTAAACATTCGTACGGGTTCTTCGGTTGTTAAACGACCCGTATTCGTAAATGTCATAACTTTCACTAAATAAATAGATGGCAGGTACTTAACAGCTGACAGCCTTGCCAAACCGGAGGTTTTGAAACCATCTATATTAGGCAATATATTTGATACATTTACATCGGATACATCGGTTACTCGACTTAAAAAGTTATGAAACACATTTGCTCAAAAGATTCTGTATATTTTAGACACTTCCTTCGGATGAAGGAATACAAAATATAATTTATTCTATGGAAAGGTTGAATTTTGAAAGTCCGCAAAAGTGTTGAGAATAGCGCAATAGTGAAATGCTTATTATATTTGGTAAAGACTAACTATCCATTCTATTAACTTAATGTCGAGCAATCGACAAAGTGCAGTGAAAACTTATTAAAAAATCGTTCGGAATCGTCCTGTAGAAACTTTTAATTGAGCCTACATATAATGCATGCAAGATTCCTGAATGTGAAAAGCCCACTCATATTCCATTCATGGGATGCTGAGGAATAAGAGTTAAGTTTTACTAATCAAACACTTTATATAATATATATTTATGGCACTTATTCAGTGTTAATTTTCAGTTTTATTTCAAATTTAAAAACAAGAAAAAAAAAATGCAGTGGAAGTGTGACAAAATTGGCTGACAACTTTAATAAGAAGAATTTAGTCTTAGCTTTTTACTGGTTTCTAATAAATATGCTTATGTCGATCATGGGTGGAACAAAAGTTTGTTTGATTAATAGCGAAGAATTTTGTTTGTTAATCCTCCTGATTAAGACACATGCTGGCTCTTCCGTACAATTACAATTTCTCATTTATTATACCAATTTGTCTTCGCATTCGGTGTTTTTTTTTTTCATCATGCCATACTCTTGTTTGTTGTGCTCTCTATTGAAGATATTTATCAAAAATTAATTACGAAAATGGACAAATATAATGCAATACCATTAAGCGAGTATACTCGTATTCCCATCCGGCAAAGAGAAGTAAGATAAATATGAGTCATATTACAGGCATTTCTCGCATGAGAAAGCGTATGTAAAAGAGAGGACACATTTCCAGATAAATCAAACGACATTAACCAATTTGAATCGTATTTTCCAAAAAATGACAAACGTTTAATATGAAAATTTAAACTAATTATCCACAATTCCGTTAGTTTGTCATCCTTATTCTTGTGAGGCTCCGCTATTATTTGTTACGTTAACAAAAAAATTTGTATACACAGAACAAATTTAAAATCGGCTTCTACTGACAAATTCGCATGTTCAATTAATTTTTTTTCCAATGTGTGCTCTCATGCTTAGTGTTTTAATCAAATTTTTGTTTGATTTAATTAAAAACTTAATCAACAAAATTCTTGAGATCAGATAACATTTTAATAGAATGCAAATCGAATTTATTTTTTTCTGTGAGCAACAGACAACGATCATAGAAAGACAATTTGTATGAAAAAAAAACCTTTTTCTAACATAGATTTTCCACAAATGCCAATAATTTTCTAAGTTTAATTGCGCTTGAAACGATTAGTGAAAACTCTTTGTGCATTTGACCTAGGCAGATATCAGATAATGCCCAGGAACTTTCTTAATATGGGATATGGAAACTGAAGTTTTATATTCTGACTCATTTTTCGAAAAGTTTCAAGGTCATTTCCAATGAGATTAGAATTTCATAACCGCTATACTCCAGGTTAAAGTGATTTACTTCATTTTCGGTATAATAAATGGTTAATATAATGAAACAATTGTTTGCATTTTTTCGCTTCTTTCTATTACGATGGAATAACTTCTTTTAATGTCAGGGAAATATTATTGCACGTAACGAATGAATGAAATTACAAAAACATCTTGTTAACCAAGCAGTGAAAATTTCGTTTAATTCTATTTCATTTCCAGAATTTCATGTTTTATGTACTTGATGTTTTTGAAAATCTGTTGGACGTCGATGTACCCTCTGTTGTGAAGAATTGATTAATGTTTGTAATAATTGAGTCAAAGAAGTGATGTCAATACAGAAAAACAGATATTTTAAACTTTCATATTTTCAGTTTCTTAAGATGTTTATAATAAAAACTTTACTGTTAAGGATAGTTAAATAGACAAGATTGTCCAGAAGTTATTTCAATATGCAAATAATACTATCCCAAAATACAGGGTAGCGCACGAATCGTGATACAAACAGAAAACGTAATAACCCTTGTTTTAAAATGCTGAAGGAGTTTATTTTACCCAGAACTGCGCCGTTTCAACAGCATTTGGTTGCAGCAAGATGGAGCAACTGCACACATAGCCAGACCAGTTATGGCGGAGCTCCAACGAAAATTCCCAAACAAATTAATATGTAGAAACTCCACTTTCCTCTGGCTCCCAAGGTTACCTGACCTGAGTGCACCAGAATTTTTAATGGGGTTATCTTAAGCAAGAGATGAATTGAAGCAGTCCATTAAAACAATAATTACGGCGATCTCGACTTCAACCCTTCAGGCCGCAGTGAATAATTTTCTGATCAGGTGTCGCATATGCGTGAATAAGCTTAAAGGTCATTTACCGTCTATCATTTTCAAAACCAATTAGTTATAAAATTGAGTTGTTTATAAAATAAAAAAATAAATAAATGAAATGCATTGATTAAAGTTATTTGAATTTCTTATTGTAGCACAATTGGTGCGCCACCTTGTAAAATTATAAAAAAGAGCAATTTGGTGATAACATAAGGTATTGCAAAACCGATCTCCAAAGCAGTTTTAACAACTAGTTTTCACTAATCGTTTCCTTAACTACTAAACAACTTTCGAGGGGTTTACATTTTGCTGTCACTAACTGAGGAATAATTGATAATTTCGCTGTCCGTTGTGGACGCCGAAAGAGAATACCTTTTAAATCTGTAAGGATTCAACTCGATGGTGGAATTAGTCGCATAAAAAGCCTTTTCGAGGCAAAATTGCATCGAAAAATTCTCCAATAAGGTTCACATTTCGTTGTTCCTGAAGACCTGACCACACTACACACAATTCTTTATTGTGCATTTATTGAAAACACAAAATTTAGGAACAAAAACACCAAATTTGGCAATAATACAAACAGTGTTGAATAACGATTAAATTCTATTGTATTTAGAAGCTTTTAAAAAGACTTAATAGAAATGTACTATTTTTCAAATGAATAAAAATAAAAAACTAATTATATGAATTAAACAAAACAGTTATTTGACTTTCTGAATACATTTTAATATCATATAATGAGTAACATATTACTCAAACTTCTTGAAAGGCCAAAAAGTGGGCTATTTTCACAACTGGACATTCCGCTTGCAAAATTTCCACATTTTACGAATTAAAAAATTTGGTAGATAATCAAAATCAACAGGTTAAAGACACTCCAAATTCAATATAGTTATTTTTGGGATTTGCGCTCCATTTTCGAGATATATACATTTTCGTGTTTTGGCAATTTTTTCATGTAAATGGATAGTACTCTCTCCAATTTTCTTACAGTTTTGAAAATTTGATCAAAGCGATTTTTTTTGCTTCATCTAATATTCTCCAAATCCCTTAAAAGCTCGAAAATCTGTTTATTTTTGCAATTGAACGATTCTTTTTCGAGATATATATAGGGTTATCCATATAGTGGTTTCAAAACCGCCTGTCTGGCAAGGCTATTAGCTGTTAAATACCTGTTATCTGAAGTGATATTTATTTAGTGAAAATTTTTTTTTTTACCAAAATGGATCATTACAACCGAATAACGCGTAAAAATAGTTAAAACTTACTACAAAAGCGGCGATTTAAACGTGGGCTTTGTTTCACTGGGTAGTTACGCCAACAAGTCAAATTGTCGCATATGGGGCTCGGAGAACCGAGAAGTTTTTGTCGAAAAACTATTGCATCCGGAAAAAGTGACAGCAAACAGTGTTATGGTCTGGAGGTGTCATTGGGCCATATTTTTTCGAAAACTACCTAAAAAGGATCCACTGCTGCACCCAGAGGAGGTCAATAAAATGACATTATATTTCGTCCATAATGGCAATGTGCATTATTAGCATTATAGTGAAATAAAAGTTTCATCAAAATCATAGCTTTAGGTGTGTTTTATTTAATTTTACTTGAAAACTAAAAAATGGATAACCCATACAATTTTGCATTTAGCTCTTTTTCATTTGTGAGTTTTTACATCTATTTTGGGGAATATTTCTTACACTCGGCATCGAGCTAGAAATCAGAGACCTGTTAACTCAACAGCCGTTACGAATTCTAAGTTTAGCAAATAGAAATGGGGTCGGACAAAAATGGAAATGAGAGCTTACAAGCCTTCTCGTTTTTGAGATAAAACAACAGTGTTACGAGACGGCACAAATCAATGAACAAAATCAAACAATATATAAAACACATAATTATTATCGTTTTTCTATTTAGTTTTACTCCTATGTAGCGGTAGACCAGTAGGATAGACGAAAGCCAAGTTCTTATGCGATCTCTTAAGCCGCGTTTACAATTGTAGCAATAATTTTGTAGGGTGTTCGTAATATAAGCAGCAAATATTTTTCAGAGCAGCTGATGAATTAGTTGATTATTTACGTCTTTTCAAATACAGAAGCATTGCTTCCCAACCATAACCACATAGCTGAATTAATTTTGCAATGTTTTTGCAAGCATGATAACTATTGTCCTACATGCAGCTAAATCCTTATCCATGATCTGATTAAAAAAAATAATATTGCGTTTCTAACAAAAAAAAATACGTTTTTCTATGCAGATGGTTTCTTCGAACATTATGTGGGTGTTAATAAAATGATGAAATACATGAAAAATTTACGATTGGAATATTATACGTATAATATTGCCGCTTAAATTACAGTTTTTGAAACCAAAACGATACCGGGTTCTACTTTGTGTTATTGTGTTTCGATCAAAAAAGTAATTGAAGTTAAATATATTTTTTTTGGCATAGAATTTCAGCTACACTTTTGTATAAAAAAAATTAAAGATGTTTCTAATGATGTTTGATGATGTTTGAAATGAAAGAGATGGTCACAAAAACGAAAATGTTGCTACCATTGTAAACACGACCTATGAAACTGCCAACCAACCAGACTTCAAATCCTTCCATGACGAGTTCTATTTGAATAATAAAAATATGGGTCACCACTTACAAGATCGGTCAAAAATCTAATCGACTTAACAAAGAAGACACAGAACGTTGGAAAAATGTTTCTTTATTTTTCAACATAATCTCCTCTTAGTTCAACACACTCTTTCCAGCGAATAGTTGCTATATTCTGTTTATAGTAAGAACTAGCGGACCCGGCGAACTTCGACTCGCCACAATTTAACGCCTTCAGATAAACTCCCGAGTAATAATAAAAAACAGATAGCTCAAATTTCAATGTGATTTATTTGAATGGAATCGAAATCAGTAGAGAGCAATATGATGAACAATGTTTTTTGATTTGTTTTCCGGCGCAAAAACAAACAACGAAGACGGTTGTCCCCAACACGCGAACTGGCAACGTTGAGCTGACCGTACGAAAAACAGGGAGATTAATCCCACAGACTTCCAACGATTGGCCTTGCGATTTATTGATTGTCATCGCAAAAGCTAATCGAATGGGGAACTGAATCCTCTTGAATTGGTATGGAACATCAGTTGGAGTTATCGAAATTCGTGGGATAAGGACTTCCTCTCCTTTGAATTTGTCCTTGATGATCGTCGCTTGAATCATATTGTTCATCAGTTTCTTGATGGACAATTGCGTGCCATTGCACAATTTCGGATGATTCAGATTCCGCAACATGGGTATGATCGATCCTACCTTCAGCTGTAAATTATGCGGCGGAGTTCCTGGCACATCAAGCGAGTTCAAAAATTCCTTCGGATAGTTTGTCGCTTCATCCTCATCGGTCACTCTGTCAATAGATTTGTACGAATACAGTTTTCCAGCGATTTGACTTTGAATAACTAAATTCAAGCTATCGACGTTCTTACTCTTAGTTGCTGTTATTGCCAGTTCACTAATCCAATCGAGATTTTTATAATACCGGGGAACACTTTGGTGATGAGTTCCTCCTTCGACAATGTGATGTGGTGATTGTGCAACGCGAACTTGTGCAATATGGGCACGTCTCCATTCATTTTGTTCAGCGCGTTCCTCTTGCGTTTAATTATCACAAAAATTCTGACTAATTATTGCACGACATGTACGACGTCCAAGGTTTGATCGTCTAATAGGTGGAATTAGTCAGGCAAATAACTCTCCTTGAAATAGAATAAAGTCGTTGTCCTATTAAAAAGAAAATTACTTAAAAAAAAAACTTACGAAATGAATGTATCGCAATAAATGCCTGCAATCCAATAAGATGACCTGACTTTTTATACGCAAACTTATTTTCTGAAAAAATGATCGAATTGATAAATATTGCACTGAATTTCAATTGATCGTACTGTTTGTACCATTTACTGATGTGATACGCGATATATGAGTATCCGAAATCAGTGTAATAATAGGTAAAACTCGAATCAATTGCAGCAGGAAATATAGCACATTTGTTTAATAGAAAATGACAATGCGAAAAGTGCACCTGTCAAATTGCGCTCAGCCTAAGTTAACGTATAAGGCCATCTACGGGGTTGTGGCATTAAACGCATCGCAGCGCCATCTGTTAATTATCTCGTTAACTTCTCCACCCAAAACATATTTTATCACAATAAATTTCATAATTTTCCGAACTTTACAACGAATTTTCCAACTTTACACAGTCCAAAATCAAACAAATTGAAAATTTTCCGGAATCATCCGAGTTTTCCACTAACAGTTTTCTGTTTTGGAACAATTGCACACAAAATTCCATACAAAAAATCCATTTTCGATTTTTTAAATTTTCCCACTTTTCCGGAGGGTTTCCCCAAAATTTTCTTTCGTAAAAACCTTCTCCAAGCAATTACGAACAACTGAGAAAAAATTTGAGCCAAATCGGCCCAGCTGTTCTCAATTAATGAATTACTATACATTTTTCTCTTCATTTTTATATATATATCTATACATATAGCTTGATCTTCATGTGACTGAATTAATCGGGATTCTAATATCCGTTGGCTGTTCCTCTCAATACGATTTGCTTGATGTTCAGGACTTTCAATCACTCGAGAATTTCTTGATCTTGCAGCCGTACGGCCTCTGCGACCAATGTTCCTACGTCTGATTGGCGGCATCTCACTCACTTATTATGAAAGTTAATTGAAAACAAAATCAATACTATCATCTAACACTGTTTCTGACCGAAATTCATTTTTATATATAAGAGAAGAGAGAAGAAGAAGAAAAGAAAATGTTCTTCGTTTTTTCTTATAAAAAAAGTTATTGCTGAAATTATACTCACCAACACCTATATTATATTGTACAAAAAAATTTGAGAGCACGGTTAATTGTATTTTAAAATTTTCACTTTTTGCAGCAAACACAATAGCACTGAATTAGGCTCGTAAACAATTTTCACTAATTAGGAACTTTTTAAAGTTTAAGCTTAGGCTAAGTAAAAAAATTGGCAAGTGAAAAGAAGGCAACATGATTGACAAAGTTAGATGTTTGAGTTTCTCCTAAAAGTTTCTCATACATAGAAAAATGAGAAGTGAAATAAAGTCAGTATATGAAAAACTTAAATTTTACTATAACAGGATCAGAAATAATGGTTTTTTTAATTTTTGATTTCTTCGGGTGGTACCACGCCTATTTGTCCAATCCCGCCCATATTTGCAGCAGAACTTACAATGTGTAAACTAAATTTATATACCAAATTTTGTTCACATATTGTTAACCGGAGCAGAAATAATGGATTTTTAATTTGTGGTTTGTATGGGAGGTACCACGCCCCTTCGTTCAATCCCTCCCATATTTGCAGCAGAAGTTACAATATGCACACCAAACTTATACACCAAATTTTGTTCAAATACCGTTAGCAGGAGCAGAAATAATGGATTTTTAATCTGTGGTTTGTATGGGAGGTACCACGCCCCTTCGTTCAATCCCGCCCATATTTGCAGCAGAAGTTACAATATGCACACCAAACTTATATACTACATTTTGTTCAAATACCGTTAGCAGGAGAAGAAACAAAGGATTTTTAATTTGTGGTTTGTATGGGAGGTACCACGCCCCTTTGTCCAATTGGACCAAAGTATAAATCTAAACCACTCGGAGCGCCACTCAAACATATACAAAAAATTTTATGCAAATCCCTCACTCCGTTCTTTAGTTATGCTGTGGCAAACACACGCCAAATCATTTTTATATATATATAAGATATAAGATTGTGAAACGCCTTAAAATAGCCGTCAAGCGGAGATTCCACCTCATCATTGTTGGCAAATCTTTTACCGCCGATCCATTTTTTCAACTTTGGAAATAGGAAATAGTCTTAAGTAACTATTCGAACTTTAGTTCATTAATGTTGGTCATCGTAATGGTGGATGTGGGAACTGGATCGTTGTCTTGATAACACAAAACTTTCTTTTTTCGCCAAATTCGGTCTTGTGTTCATAATTTCACCACCTAAACGTTGCAATAAATTGGCATAACGTACGCTGTTGATGGGTTTTCCTTTCTGAAGATAATCGATAAAAACAATCCCATGCGTTTCTAAAAAAAAACAGACGCCATGACCTTACCTGCGGATGGAACAGTCTTCGCTTTCTTTGGTCACGATTCTCCCATTCCAGTCCACTATTTGAATGTTCCTTTGTCACAAGTGTGAAGTAGCGGACCTATGTCTCATCCATGGTTTAAATCGACGCCAATATTAGGCTTTATTACGGTGAAACATTACCAAACCCACCAATCCAGCATGCCCACAAATAAAAATATTGAAAAGCCAAACAGTAGAAATCGTCAAAAATGTATTTAAATCGCAATAAAGTGAAATGATTACTATGCGAAATTTAATTTGCCTAATATTCATATTTTTCACAGTGACTGAATTGGCAATTAAGACATTTGCGATTCGCCCATCCGTCCGACTATTCTCTAATTCTGCGTCCCGCAATAAAATGTCCCATCATCTTGTTTAAATCCCATGAAAAGTATTTTGAAAATGTTGCGCATGGCCACGCGCTCGCTCATCTAGTAGTTGAAAGTTTTTAATTTATTACCACACGTGCCACAGATTAGCCATCTTGGTGGCAATTTAATATGAAAAATCACAATAATTGAAAATTTAGACGCGATGGATGAAGAGATCGAATAACAAGTCTACGTACATATGTATATACAAGTATCACCGCTTTGTATTGTGTAAATTTCCTGATATTATTTTTCATTTTGCTTGTTCTCGCTGTTATAATCGCCGTCATTTCTTCATTTGTTTTATGTGCATTTCTCATTAACTCAATTTGAATTGATCTCTTGTTTTTGTAGCCGACTCTCGCGCTCTCATTATTCCCCAATCTCTGATTTTAGCAAGCACCACCATCATTTTCCACTTGGGCATTTGACAAATTTATAAGATCTCGCTTACTCTTGCAAATAAATGTCAAATTATACTTTTGACACTGTCCGACAATACGTCACGCAACCGCTGCGCCAATCACCGTTAGTCGGTTCGTCAGGCTGGCAGATAGATTGACAGACAGACGGACAGATTATCATGTTAAGTCTATGTCAGCTGTCATATGACATTTGAGCGCTTAACTAGCTTATGCTCTGTTAGTCTCTGCTGGTTCGAGTCATCGCTCTTCATTGTTTAATCTTTAATTGACGAAATGTCACTAGCAGAACTGGCCAGAGAAGTGGGAAATGTCTCAATTTAGTATGCTTCTTCTGTTGTTGTAGTTGTTGGCTTGTTTCTTGTGCCTTCTTTTATTGTTTACATTATCATTTTATTCGTTGTTATCATTTGCTTTCGGCTCCAGAAACTTTTGTCGGCAAAGTTTACGCTGCACAGTGGGTGGAATATTGAAAATGATGACAGAGTGTTAGGTAAAATAATGTAAAAGATTAAGTATTGAATATATTGAATATTTGTAGGTTAGACTGCCTGTAGAGAAAAACTTCGTAGCATATTTCGAACCTAGATGTCTATTTTTGTGGTTTGGATAATTAAAACACATCCAGAAATACGTTCCTCGGTATCTATGTATTCAATATTTTCCAGGTAAGCTGATGGATGTTCAACGAGATTTTGTTCCAATTGCAACTGATGGCGTAAGTTATGACATAGCCAGGACTATTTATTTATTTATTTATTTCTGGCTTGTAATTTAAAGCCTTCCGGCCAATTATAAGTAAATTACAATATGCAACAATTCATCATAATAAAAATTAAATATAAAATTTATAAAAATATAATATGACATATAATAATATAATATAACATTATGATCGTTGAACACAAAAAAAAAGTATGGAAAAAAAAGACTAATTCAAAAGTTAGAAGTTAATCGGAATATAATCTTGAAATATAAGATAATCGGTATGTAATAAAGGCTGCTCACAGTTTAATTGAAAACAAAATTTTACAGTAAAGTCTGAAAGTGTTGTAGAATGTGCCTTTTGTAAGAATCAGGAAATAATGTAAAACTTTTTAAATGGCTTGGTAGTAAATTGTAAATTCGAGCTACTCTTACTGCAAAAGCACGACCCATGAGTGTGGTTATTTTAGGAATAAGAAGCTGCTTATTACGAGTGGAATGTGAACAATTAAATGAATTAAAAAGAAATTGAGGACTACACAATCGAACTACTTTATAAAATAACAGCAAAGACCTAAAATCGACATAATTTTTAAAACTACAACCCAAGAAACGCTTAACATACGGTGTTATATGAACACGACGCCTCAGTGAATATAAATATCTCATAACTCTATTAAACGCCATCTGAACTTTCCTCATATTTTGTTTATTAGTGCCACTATATAACTCTAAACAATATAGAATACTAGGCATGATATAAGCATGAACCAATTTCTCCTTAATCGATCTGGGCAACACTAAGTCGGTATTATAAAAACTTCGCAGTGAATAATTTAAACGTCGGACTACATTATCCACATGATAGTTAAAACTTAGTTTGTTGTCTAAAACTACTCCCAAACAATGTACACTGTGGACCACTTCAATACGTGTGCCACGATAAGATAAATTCAGGTTTAAATCACGATTAGAAAAAAGCATAGCTTTTGTTTTTGGAATGTTAATTGAAAGTTTATTTTCCGTCATCCATGAGCAGATCAAATTTAACGCATAATTAATTTTACTTTGCAAGACATCATCAAACTGATATTCTCCCTTAAAGAGCAATTGTACATCATCTGCAAATGAATAGGGAATACATGTATCATCGAGGATACTAAACTGGTCATTCAAGTACAAAATAAAAAGTATTGGGCCAAGTACCGAGCCTTGAGGAACACCGCTTTGGGCAGGTAAAACAGAAGCAACGAATCATTGACAACAACATATTGACTCCTACCGTATAGGTATGATGAAATCAATTGACAGGCATTAACGTCGAAATTATAATTGGTGTATAACTTATTCAACAAGACACCATAATCAACACGATCAAATGCCTTTTCTAAATCCAAGGATAATAACACACAAACTTTTTGACCATATACTTCTTTCCTTATGGTATCTGTAAGACCAATAAGTAGTCCAGTGGTATTCCTATAATTTCGAAATCCACATTGACAGTCGTTCAATTCAATTCAATTCGTCGTTTGGTAGAATTGCAGCAAAAATTTTTCAAGAAGTTGGTTTTGAGAATGTCTCCTGACCTGAATACATCAAATTATATCTTGTCACTGGGAGATTTGGTTGATTTGAAGGAATCCAACTAAGGCAAATTCAATTGGAAACCTCCAGTAGTGCATACTAATGTAGCAAATGCATCACCGAGCGTGAAAATCGTATAAATTCAATTATTCTAATTGCCATAAAAAGGCATTATTTTTCGAATTGATGTAAAATAAGAAGTTTATACGAATTTAAATTTAATTTGAAATTTATTTCCATTTGTTAATTTACAATATTTAACAGCTATCCCACTCAGCCAAACGAGAAGTACGTTTCGTAACTTTTTATGTCGAATGAACGATGTCCGTCTGTCTGACTGGCTGACTGGTGGGCACGATAACTGTCAGCAACATTTTTGAAACTTCTTAAAACGTGGCACAGTCTAATATTTTCCTAGCCTGTGGCTGGGGATTGTAAATAGACTATATCGGCCCACCTTCTGATACCTTCCATGCAAATTGATCGATTTTTCGAAATTCAACTTCTTCTATCTTCACATCAGCAATACGCAGCAGCCCAGATTTTTGTCTGTTGCATTGCATCGCAATTCCACGTTAAAGTGCAAAAATCGACTTCATTCCTTCTGCCAAATTGAGCACATTGCTACACCAATTATGGTACTTCTCAGACAGATACAAAATTTCGGCAATTCTGATGCCAAACAACAAACATTGATCTATTTCTGAAGTAGATGGTAATTAGTGGTGAAAAGTGGGTTACTTGCGGCAATCTCAAGCGAAAACGATCGCGATCAAATAGCGGCGAGGCCGAGCTAATGGTGGCCAACACAGGACAGACGGTCAGGAAGGCTTCGTTGTGCGATTGGTAGGATTGGCAGGGAAACTTCTACTATGATATTAATTCACACTTGTTTTGTCAACCAAAGAACCGTCTATAGAAAGCACTAGACCAGAAGACGCCAGCCATTGACATTAGAAAAGGCACACACACATCGATTGTGTCTCTTCAGAAACTTTGGGAAGTTTTGTTGGGAGGTTATTATACATCCAACTCATAGTTCGAATATGGACTCTAGTGATTACCACTTGTTCCAGTTGGTCGACTGTCCGATTGAGGGATGGAATTTCAAAGTGGCAACAAATCATCGAACGAAACGGTATTTATTTGACCTAATTTGGATCATTCTAAGTGTGATAAATAAAGCCTTCAATGTTATGCATATAAGTTATTATATGGAGCCAGGCATGAATATATCTGTGGTCACAACACATAACAGCCTAAGTCTGTTTTTCAATATTTTCAGTACAGGAGTTTAAAGTTTTGAATCTTCACTGAAAATCAGGAGAAGGTGTTTTTGGAAAACTTTGCTACAGATTCCAAGGAAACGAATTTCTTTACTTAGTTGTTAACAAAAAATAGTTGTTTATTCTCGCAGTCAAAAGATATTATCGAAAAAGACACTTAGGCTCTTATGTTTATCAAAAAACGAAATTGTAATTCGGAATAAGAACTTAACTCAAGTTAGGAAAATAAAATTGTTTCTTTATTTTTTTGTTTATGTTTATATTTGTTGTAATCCTAAATTGACTTATGCAGTTATGCCAAAACAGTCATTTAGAAAAATAACTTAAGCTATTAGGTTTCTTAGGATTAATTGCCTTCCTAGAAGAGATACTAACATGAAAAATTTAGAGCAAATAAATTTAGATGCGCTGAATACGATGGTGCTAATAACTCAATTGTGTCCTAACTCGAGTTAGGCTGTTACGGGTTGTGACCACAGATATTACAAACGGAACGATAAAATGAGTATACCCGTCATCCAATGAGGTGAGCATAAAAAGATACCAAGAAACCAAATTTGGTTGCGTGTTTTGGGATGCGAATGGGATTATTTTTATTAACTATCTTCAGACAGGAAAAACCATATTAATATTATGCGTTTAGGTGATGAAATTGTGAAAAAACGGGCGAATTTGTTGAAAAAGAAAGTGTTGTTTCATCAAAACAAAGCTCAAGTTTACACATCCATTATTGCGAATATTTTCTATTTCCAATCTCAAAGAAGTGGCTCGGTGATAAAAGATTTGCCAACAATGAAGAGTTGAAGTCTGCGGTTGATGGCTATTTTAAGGAGTTTGACAATTCTTACTATGAACAGGATGTAGAAGCTATTGAATAACGCTGGGAAAAGTGTATCGAGCTAAATGGGGATTATGTTGAATAATAATCAAAATTTTTCCCAACTTTTTTGTTTGTAGTTTTAGTGCGGCCTCCTTAACTATAAGATTTCGCTGCAAATATGAACAAAATATTTGTTTTTTTTCCACTCAAAATCCCCTACTGTGTGATGTATTTGTTGCGTGAGATGTGAAATTATGACACTTTATAATAATCTGTACATCGCTCTCTTCATACCGCCCACCAACCACATCACGATTGTCATCATCTCATTCATTCCTTAGATTACTTCTGGATTTACAGCTGTTTTTGTTAGTTAAACAGTCTTTAGTACTGTTTTTTTTTTGTATCCCATTCAGGGGAAGAGGCAACAATTGTGCGGTTCGGTGCGACGCGGTGTTGCGGATTATTATGATACTTTTCCTTGAATGTTTATTATCACATTCTGCTGTTGCACAAATTGCGTTTATGCTGTGCTTCTTTTTATTATTTCATCGCATTCATGTGCAAATCTCAATTGTGTTTGATTTATTTATGACGATTTTATGGTAATTTTACTTTCCATTTTGTTGCAAACTGATCTTTGGCCCTGGATGCTTCGCATTGTGTGCAATGCATGCAACAATGCACGTCCGCAATAGTTACGATTTGGATTATGCAAAAGTGTGTTTCGCTATTGCCGGTTTAGTGCAGTAGAAAGTTTTTCTAGATTTCTCTAAATTTTCAAAATTTGTGATATAATTGAAGACAAATCTCATTCTGTCGAGCCAGTTATTTCAGTTAAGGAAAAGTATGCCTAATTCTATGAATCGAAAGACGGCTAAATATTCTAATGTTGTAATAGATTTTATTGCAGATGTGATGTCAGATGTGAGTCATCATAATGTGCCCAATATGGTGTGACGGTATAAGTCCAGCAAAGGAAGGAAGAGGTGATTCTCCAAGAAGAGAGAGTGAATTGAATTCAATTAAATGTTTATGAGCACATTTACACCATTAAATCATCCATTAATAAATCCGAGTGCTAATTTAATTAAAATATGGGTAAAGCGTTTTGAAGAGACTGGTTCAAAATTTAAACCACAAGCAAATGGTCGTCCAAGAACATCTAGGACCGAAGACAATATTGAGCGAGTTATGGAGTCAGTACGAGGAAATCCACAAATATCGAATCGCAAGAGATCGTCTGTCTTACAATTATTGCGATGAAGTTTGCAACGAATTTTAACATTGGATCTTAAACTACATCCACATAAGCTGCAATTAACACAAGAATTGAAAGAGACTGACTTCATAGCAAGGCTCGCATTTGCTAATGAAATGCTTAATCGATTTTCCAATTTTGACGACATCCTTTTCTCTGACGAGGCTCATTTCTTTATGAATGGGTTCGTAAACCGTCAACAGTGACAGTATGGGCAGCAATCTCTGGCAGAGGAATAATTGGTCCTTTTTTTCTTCGAAAATGCGCGGGGCCGAAACGTCACGGTTAATACGGAACGCTATGTTGAGATGTTGGACGGATTTTTGGCTCCAGAAATTGAAAGTTCAAGAATAGTGAATTCCAGAACTTGGTTGCAACAAGATGGAGCTACCTGTCACGCATCAAATGACTCCATGGCGGTGGTGAAGCAGATGTTCCCTGGCAGACTGATTTCGAAAAGATATGATATCCTATGGCCCCCACGTAGTTCAGACTTGACGCCTCTTGACTTTTTTTGTGGGGATACCTCAAACACAAAGTCTGCAGTAATAATCCAAGAAACATTGTTCAGCTCAAGGAGAATATCCGTGGTGAAATGGTAGCCATTACACCAGTATTACTGAAGAAAGTTTTCAATAATTTTAGATATGATATGTTGTTATTTTTAAAAAATAAACTCCATTTAATTCTCTACAATGCCTTAGATTTATTTTAACCATACCTTTTGTATTTATTTTTTAATCTATTTTTTAAATATGCACGTTCTATTACGCCACCCTGTATTAGTATAGTTGATATAAGCGCTTGTAAAGCGCTTACCGATGGTTATCCAAATTTTCACCATTTCCGGGTTACGAATCCCAGCAAAAAACAAAACAAGGAAGAAAGAAGTCTTTCCCTAAGAATAGTACTTTTATGGTTTCCATAAACGTTGTATTAGTATATTTTTCATTTCTTAATAAGTTATTTGTAATATGTTGTATTGAATAATATTAAATACTTATTTCTTGGCTTAATATTATACTCGTATGTTACATTCAAAGGAGTAACTAAGCACGGCTTCCTAAGCTCTTTTTCCCGTCCATATAGATTTGCATAAAAATCACAAGTTTTTCGCTCATTTCTAAGATCCACTGAAAATTCAATATAATTTGTCCAAAACTACAGTACCCTTCTTAAGCCTATATTACATTCGTCAATGATTACTCAAATTTTTGATAATTTTCTGAATTTTTATGTTTTTCTGAGATACATACATCATCAAAATGATAATGACGAATGATTAGAGGCCACAGTGTCGAAACGACCTTAACCTATTTTCAAACTTTAAATGAGTAAGAATCTCATTTTTCTTGGAACGAAGGTTGTGGTTTATGTAACGTGTCCAGTGAACTACTTTTGATAAGCAGAGCTGAAGCATTGGAATGAACCAAACGTAATGGTTCCAAATTTTCATTATTTCTAGATCCCTTGTATATAATCTATATCGCATATTTGAATGCTCTTTTCTAACAGAACTGCTATGTTGCAATTTAAATAATGTGCGTGTTTCGATTTTCAGAAATGTTTTGTTTTCTAAGTTGGTAGCACTGTGCCAGATGTCTATCCAAATTTCCCATCGTAAATGCTATTAGTGTTTAAACTACACTAGGCGCAAAATTTGATTTCGGCGATTTTTGCAATGTTTGATTCTGTTGAGATAAGAAATTGTTTAAAGTTTTGTTTAGTTAATGAAATTTCTGTTTTGGAAACGCTTAGAATATTGCAGTAAGCTCTTGGCGAACTGTTTTTGTGGGAAATACATGTTTACAGGTGGCATCAGCTCTTCAAAGAAGATCGAGAATGAGTTAAAGACGAAGAGTTCCCAGGCCGGCCATTAACCTCCAACGATGAAATTTGTGTCCAACAAATCCGAGATTTTGTGCACAAAACTCATTCATGCCGATGACATTGACATTTCAAGTTACAGCGTTCAGTTAACAGCGTTTTGTAGTGAGGGAATATCTTGAAATCGATAAGGTAGGTTTGTTCAAACAAATATTTTTTTTTTCAAAAAATCTATTATTTATAATATGTGTATATACATATGTATATATATTTTGTTATTAAGTTGCACAAAAATTAATTAAGCCTAAAGTGCTGGCAAAATTTATGTCTGAAAATTAAAATTTAAAACCTCACTTATAAATGGGCCGATTCTCTGCAATTCGGTTCGGTTATTCACAAATGATTTGTAATTAGTAGAATGCAGTAACCCTGATTTATAATACTGCGCAAAATTTGAGTAATTATGGACCTTCTGGCACCTTCCACACTAATTTACCAAATTACCGAATTTTTATTTTTCGCTGCAATAGTTTAAATGTTTGTCAATTGTCTATTTTCCGGATATTATGATAACGAGATCGATATTTTTATTAACATCAGCATGATATCACAATTTCCGATAGCAGCAACATTACTGCAATTAGAAATAATTGGGTTTATGTGCTTGAGAAAATTGTTCTAAAGCCGAAATAGTAAAATTTAGCTGTAAGTTAATGAATTGGTTGCCAAAATGTATGTAAATCACTACTTTGTACATTTCGAGGTAAAATATGAAAATTTTGTAAATTTTTGCCATCGTTTTCAAATTTATCAAAATTGTTGCACATTTCCGCAATTTCGCATTATCGAGAAAAAATTGTATTATCTTACAAGAATGTGAAATGATTTTCGGAAGAAAGTTCATTGAAACTATGATGTCATAACGATGTTGTCTTCCATTATGGTAGACCACATCATAATCTATATTTGTTGATTTTGATATCTCTCTTAATTTTATTTATAGAGCCTGTACAAATCTTCTCAATCTTGCTCACTTCTGAAACCGTACGACAAACATTTCAAATTTCCAGAATATTTCAAATAAATTGTTCCCGCAATTTAAAAAAAAAATAATATTACAAAAATTCTTGTAAGTGAAATCGAAATTGTACTCAAATAATTGGTAACTGAAAAGGGCAATATTTCGACAAAAAAAAAAAAAAAAAAAAAAGTTTCCAGAGTTTGACAGCACATTTTTTTTATTTTTTATATAATTCAAACAAATATTCAATAAGTTCCAGTTTCCCATGATAGCTAAGAGATGATTATTTGTATTGTTTTTTGATTAGGAACGTATTAAGAAGGTTTCTTATAGAAAATTTGTAACTTCTGAAGCATGTATATATAGTAAGGGCAAGTAAGGGTTATCCAATCGCCGCCAATCTGGCAAGGCAGTCAGCTTTTAAATACCTGTCATCTGAAGTGTTATATATTTAGTGAAATGGAATATGAACCGTTTAATAATCGAAGAATACGTAAAATTAGTTAAAACTTACTGCAAAAGTGGTGATTAAAAAATGAACACTTTTCGTGCATTACGGGGTGATTATGGTTATCATAATCAACCTACTGTGCAAGGAATTGTCAAGATTATAAAGAAATTGGAAGGACTGTGCACCATCACAATGTACGCATTGCCGCAAATGTCGCTTCTGCTTGTGAAAGTGTGGCGGATAATCCGAATTTGTCGATTCCACGTCGTTTTCAGCAATTGAACCTATTTTACGGCTCATTTCATATTTCGCATTTGAATTTGCACCTCCATCCATATACCTATAGAGTTCAACTCACGCAACAAATAAAGTCGGCTGACCATTTACCACGCCGTAGATGTGCTGATTGGCTGCTAGAGCAACAAGCCTCTATGCTGATTTTTCGAACAACATTTTCATCGGCGATGAAGCTTATTCCTCAGTCGGTGGTTACATCAGCAAGCAAAATTGTCGCATATGGGACACGGAGAACCCAGAAGTGAGCCATTGCAATGGCATTTTCCAAAAAATACGACCCAACGATACCTCCAGACCATAATGCGCACAAAACGGTCATTTTTTCCTAGATACAATGGCTTGAGCAATTCGTAGGGTCGTATTTTTGGAAAATGATGCTGAAGGAATGGTTATCGTCAATTCAGAGCGCTATGGCTGTATGATAACCGATTTTTTGGCCTGCAATTGATGATTATGAACTGAGTGACATGTGGTTTCAACAAGATGGTGCCACGAGCCACACAACACGACTGAGTTTGGCTTTATTACATGAGAAGTTCTCAGAAAGTGTAATTTCATGTTTTGACGACGTCAATTTGCATCATGCGATTTGACGCCGTTAGAGTTTCTTTGTGGGGCTACGTCAAAGATCACTTTAGCGTGGGGTATTTGAAAACCAACATTCGTCAAGTTATCGCCGAGATGTCGCGCGAAATGTGCGAAAAAGTGGTCGAAAGCTACTTCAAAAGAATACACTGCTGGAACCAATTCAGAGGTGGTCATTTAAATGACTTTGTATTTCGTACATGGTGGCAAGGTCTAAGCATTATAATGAATGAAAACCTTCATTGAAATCATAGCTTTCTGTGTGTTTTATTTAACTTTACTTTGGAAGCGAAAAGTGGATAACCCGGTATATTCTACGTGCGGCATATCGCTCGCCTCCTAATTAAGTAAGTTATACAGGGTTGCCCATATTCGACGGACCCATGTTTTTCAAAAAAAAAAAATCAAAGAAAAAAATGAAAATTTGGCGGTTGGCAATCTTATTCATTTAATTTGTTCCAAGTAGATTTGTTTACATCAATTTTCGAATATGATATCTCTCAAATGGCTGCCTCTGGCGTTGATGGCGTATTGTGCCCTTTTTGCAGCATTTTCCATCGTTTTCGCCAACATTTCGGCCGGAATAGCTGCTATTTCTTCACGAATGTTGTCCTTGAGCGGTTAACGGTCCTTGGCTTGTTAACGTAAACCTTTGACTTCAAATGTCCCCACAAGAAGAAGTCAGCGGGCGTCAAATCGGGCGAACGCGGTGGCCAGTCCAAATCACCACTTTTCGACATCAAACGGCCCGGAAACAAATTCTTCAGAAAATCGATTGTTATGCGACTTGTGTGCGGTGGAGCGCCGTCTTGTTGAAACCAGAACTGCCTCATACGCTTTCGACGAATAATTGGCATCACAAAATTGGTCATCATGTCGCGATAACGCTCCTGGTTGATGGTAACAGCATGACCATTTTCGTTTTGGAAGAAAAACGGCCCAATGACTGTTTTCGCACTAACGCCGCACCAAACTGTGACTTTTTCGTCATGAAGAGACAATTCTTGGATCTCCTGAGGATTTTCAGTGGCGTAAATACGGCAATTTTGCTTATTTACGGTCCCATTCAATGTGAAATGGGCTTCATCGGACATGATAATTTTGTTCCAAAATTGCTCGTCATCATCGGCCATTTCGATGACTCGTTGGGCCCATTCCAATCGACGAGGATTGTCCGCAGGCAACAATCTTTGCGTCAATTGAATTTTGTACGGGAACAAATGCAAATCAACGCGAATAATCCGTTGTAAAGTGGACCGAGCCATGCCCAACTGCTGAGAACGGCGTTTTTGGGATGTTCTTGGGGACCTCTCAACACTGGCTCGTACGGCAGCGATATTCTCGGCCGATCGCCTTGGTCGACTTTTATTTGGCCTCTTCGGATTAGAAAGAGCTTCACCAGTCGAAAATTTTTCGTATAAACGCTTAATGGTGTTCTTAGAAGACGCACTTCTCACATTTTTTAATATTTTAAAAGCACGTTGAGTTTTCACAATTGACTTCTTCTGTTGAATGTAAATTTCAACTATTTCAGAGCGCTCGCGTGGCGTGTATTGTTACATGGTAAAAATCTGCTTGGACTGACGCTTCAAATGCGGTATAAGCGATCTGACATCTCTGTCAAAAGTTATGGCGTTGCCAGATGGGTCCGTCGAATATGGGCAACCCTGTATTACTCTATAAAATATATAAAAATTGCTACGAATATAACTCTAATTGAAGTAGTTACCTTAAAGTAACCATTACCTACATATTAATTAAATTTTGACAAAAAAAAGTGAGCGCTTATGACACATAAGACAGTTTGCCTAACTGTAAGGTTTTTGAGAATGTTGTAGAATTTCGTCAGCCGATTTTGCATTTATTTACGCCTATAACTAAAAACGCTCAAATTTAGAACTGTGACCATTTGACAAGTCATTGTATACTGATTACATCCTTTTAAAGTTCTGTTCACATGGCTACACATGTAGCATATGTAGCTTCCCCAATCGATCAATGGCTGATTGTTAACCGATACATTTTGTGTTTGTGGTGTCATTAAATTAATTGCAATTTGTTTATTTAGGTTTAAACGACAACAATGCCTTTGTTGTGGTGGATGTTGCTGCTCTGCCAGTCATTGTTATTGTTATCACTGTCTGTGGCGTTTTATAAATGTCAGTATCCATATTGACTTTACGTGTAGCATCACCGCAATTTTCATTGATTAGATTTATTGTTATTCATCGAGGGGAGAGCAGAAAATAATCAGACATGCCCATGACCAAGACCATGTCCGACAACAATATTAGAGCGTTAAACAGACGGACAGACGGATGGGAACAACAAACAAATAAGTTTGAATTTCATCGAATGGGATGAGAGAAGAAACGGAAAATTCAGATAACTTGATATCCGGTTGATAAACAATTACTACAACAGACGCCTCATGAACATCACCATCAGCTAGACGCGTCGATGCAAACAGGAAACTTAAGGTAAGCACTTAACGGATCTATCGTAACTCAATAAAAGTCATTAGACAACGAATTACCTTGACCAAGACAGGAACGATAATCGTTATTTAATTCTACTTTGGACAGCAGAGGTAACCTTCCAAATGCTTCCCAAATATACCGACGTGAATTCCATCCCATTTGACGGTCTTTTTATATTATGATGTATTCTAGTAATAAGTCACGTTTCTAAGGTAATTTTCTAGGTCAGAAGGATTAGTAGAAATATTATAAATTATTTTTGTCGTCACACACACACACACACTTGAGCATTTCGTTCTAAGGTTTTATTTTGTCATCAATATTTTGCTGGTAAACAAAGTAATAGTTTCCAATTCAGGTATTTTAGGGAATGGTTTCTACTTATAGTACAGGGTTGTTCATTTAGTGGTTTCAAAACTGCCGGTCTGGCAAGTCTGTTAGCTGTTAAATATCTGTCATCTGAAGTGTTATTTATATAGTGAAAGGTTTGCAATTTACGAATATGGATCGTTTAACAATCAAAGAATGTGTAAAAATAGTTAAAACTAACTACAAAAGTGGTGATTCAAACATGATTTAGGAAGGCCAATTTTGGCTTTATTGCATGAAAAGGTTTCAAATAACATAATATCGCGTTTTGACGACGTCAATTGGCCTTAAAAATCATGCTATTTGACGCCGTTAGAATTTTTTTTGTAGGGACAAGACAAATACAGTGTGAAAAGTCGTCGAAAACGACCTCAAAAAGATCCACTGCTGCAATCAATCCAGAGGTGATCATCTAAATACGATTGCATTTCTTAATTGCAAGGTTCAAGCATTATAATAAAATAAAAGTTTCATCGAAATCATAGCTTTATGTGTGTTTTACTTAGCTTTACTTTTGAAGCCGAAAAATTTATAACTCTGTTTAAATTTAATTCTAAATTTAATTCTTTATTAAATTCTTTATTTACGATAGTTAAAATGATACAATTTCGAGTAAATATTCACGATTCCCACCACACACTCAGCAAAGCCTTCCTGACTGTCAATCCTGGGTTGACCACAGTTTGTGCCGGGTGAACGTGATTCGATCATAGTCGTTTTTGCTTGACATTGTGATAAATTAACTACTTTTCAATACCAGAAGCCATCCGCTTAAGAAATGCGTTGATTTTGTTGCCATTCGGCAGGGATTAGCGGATGGAAATTCGGTCCATGAGGCTTTTTTGGGTTAGCTTGCGTCCCCCCCATTCAACGAGCTTTCTTTTGTATCCAGCCCTATTCAATTGGTTCGATGTTTTGTGAATTAAAATATTTAGCTTTTGGGTAATTGAAATATTGCTTACATGACGGCCAGACATGATGATTTCTATTATTCTATCGAAATTTTTGACAATTACACTTCCAGAACGTTGTGCACTTTTGACATCAAAATTGACAAAACGGAATCAATCGATCAAACTAAAATTGAGCCAAATTGACTGTTACAGTATTAAAAATATAAACCCTGTTCACTTTTTCAGGCACCTGGCTTGCGCATTCGTTTTTATCGAAGAAAAATTGTAGAATGTGGCGTATTTGCTCTTATCAAATACCCATCATTGACGCGCTCTCAAACATTGCTCACGCAAATAATCACAAAACTGTCGTAAGTAGTTTTTTGAGTATGACGTTTTATCTTTATATGTTTATATGTTGGATAAATAATGGATTTCCTTTTAATATTATATAATTTAGCTATAAAACTGAATGTTGACCTTACCACTTTTGGTGGGGATTTGGGGAACTACTTCAGAAAGTAAATTTAACTATGTATTGCTTTTAGAATCTGACACTTTTTTAAATTTACAAATGGTTAACTTTTGAAAATTTTCTCTAAAACCATCAATTTTCCGTTACTTTTTTAGCTTGTGCTGTCAAGATTACTAGTTCGGTTTATACTTCAAATTGTATACAGATATCACTCCAACGGTTTATAGAAGTGCCAATTAAAGTTTGTTTTCTAAAAAAATGTTTTTCATTCTTTCATTTGGAAAAGAAGGCGCTGTAGACATTAATTATATTTTACATATTACATCTTTCGCTATTGGGACAATTTTCCTAATAGGGGATATACAAGCACTATATTATAATCTTTCAAGACCAGCTGTAAAATATCCACTGTTATTGTCTCATAAATAACATTTTTAGAATTATTTGTTTTTAATGCCAACACCCACAGTTACATTAAAACATGGATCCTTCTCCGATAGAGAATGTGTTAAATAATTACAATTACTAATCGTAAAGCGATTGTAATAAAAGATATAGTTGTCAGTTCTATAAGAAAGGTAAGACGCGTTGTCGAAACTAAACTAAATCTTAATTTTTTTAAGTTACGTTTGCAATGAAATGAACGTTGGTATCGTGGAACGTATTTCCACATCAACGTCAACTTTATTCATTCCATTCAAATGTACAAAGTTGCTCTATTTATACTAAAATGACATTCTAGAATATGCTACGATATTTCAGAGAGAACACATATTTACATAATGGGTGCAACAAAGACAAACATATTTACAGAATAGTGTTGTATATCATATAGTTAACTCTAGAATGTTCTTATTTACATAACAAGTGAAAAGGATATAACAATGGGAGTGAGAGGAACAAACATAACTTATTGTCGTAAACGTAATTCTAGAAAAGTCCCACCCACAGATAAAGAGGGAAAAAGATTACATACATCATACTTGAATGTTCTGGGAGCGGTTATGATGATCTTTCTAGAATATACACTTAGAGAAATTACACTCACATACTACATATAGAATCAAAATCACTACATCGAATCGTAATGAAGTAACCGAAAATGATACTAAACTATCCTCTGAATAGTAAGATGAATTATTTCAGATGTTGTTTGGCCTTACAGGCTATGGTATTATGAAGACTATGGAAAAAATTAACTTAACAATATCAGATATTATTACAGTAGAACTATTCCACTTTACATCATGTAAAGGTCCAAGGAATATAATTCTATATATAACAAATACATAACAAATAGAGATTTATTGCGATCCTGTACATAAAATGAATGTGTAGTAGGACACGAATTTGAAAGAGCCCATATCAATTAAACAAAAAGCAAAAGAAGGTATAATAAATTATTTTAACGAGATCACTGAGGTCATCTTTTTTTTTGGAAAAACTTCTTAAAGCCAGTAAAGATTTATCGGCCAGGTTAACTGACTTACAGATGTCTTCACCCAGTGTTTTGTCAGTGTCAGAAAGCGAATGGTAAATCACACAATGAAGGTGTAATTATAACTTATTAAACTTAATTTTTATAGCTTACTGTCTCCGCTTAGAAAGTATAAGGAAACCATTCGTTTTTGCTAAAACGACTAATTTTTACGTGGGGTATCTTATAGGGCTTTCCTTTAATATGTGGGTCATCCTTTAACTAAAGCCTAATGAATGCGACCTTACTCGTATACTGAATATTGCACAATTAAGTGAAGGATATCAACATATATATGTATGTATAGGATTATGCATTTATTGGTTTTAAACCCGCCGGCCTCGCAAGGCTGTCAGCTATTAAATGCCTGTCATCTGAAGTGTTATGTATTTAGTGAAAGGTGTGCCATTTACGACTATGGATCGTTTAACAACTGAATAACGCGTAAAAATAGCTAAAACTTACTACAACAGTGATCATTCAAATGTGGGCTTTCAATCGAACAAAATTTTCTTCAACGATGAAGCTCATTTCTCACTCAGTGGTTACGTCAACTACAGGGTGGCGCAATAGAACGTGCATATTTAAAAAATAGATTAAAAAATAAATACAAAAGGTATGACTAAAATAAATCTAAGGCATTGTAGAGTAATAAATGGAGTTTATTTTTTAAAAATAACATCATCTAAATGGTGACCGTCTCTACGACGGCACTCCTCTAACCGCAAACGAAAATTATTGAAAACTTTCTTCAGTAATACTGGTGTAATGGCTGCCATTTCACCACGGATATACTCCTTGAGCTGAACGATGTTTCTTGGATTATTACTTTAGACTTTGTGTTTGAGGTATCCCCACAAAAAAAGTCAAGAGGCGTCAAGTCTGGACTACGTGGGGGCCATGGGATATCACCCCTTTTCGAAGTCAGTCTGCCAGGGAACATCTGCTTCACCACCGCCATGGAGTCATTTGATGTGTGACAGGTAGCTCCATCTTGTTGGAACCAAGTTCTGGAATTCACTATTCTTGAACTTTCAATTTATGGAGCCAAAAATCCGTCCAACATCTCAACATAGCGTTCCGTATTAACCGCGACGTTTTGGCCCCGCGCATTTTCGAAGAAAAAAGGACCAATTATTCCTCTGCTAGAGATTGCTGCCCATACTGTCACTTTAGGACTATGCAATGGTTTCTGGTGTTTGATTTTGGGATTTTCACTGTTCCAGTAACGATAATTTTGACGGTTTACGAACCC
The DNA here is from genome assembly GCA_019455685.1 of Philornis downsi. NCBI lineage: Eukaryota > Metazoa > Arthropoda > Insecta > Diptera > Muscidae > Philornis > Philornis downsi. The sequence goes on along the minus strand of JAHXMU010000724.1, from coordinate 1,278,192 downwards.
ATTCATAAGAAAATGAGCCTCGTCAGAGAAAAGGATATTGTCAAAATTGAAAAATCAATTAAGAATTTCATTAGCAAATACGAGCCTTGCTATGAAGTCAGACTCTTTCAATTCTTGTGTTAATTGCAGCTTATATGGATACAGTTTAAGATCCAATGTTAAAATTCGTTGCAAACTTCGTCGCGCAAAATGCGCGACGCTTCCCGTCGAAATTATTCATAGCGACTAAAACTCCATGAGCCCGCCAACCCAACGATGTTGGCGCCCCCCCCGCCCGCGCCTTTTCTACCCCGCAAAAAAAGATGATGCAATATGCACGTTCTATTGCGCCACCCTGTCGCATATGGGGCTTGGAGAAACTAGAAGTGATTGTGAAAAAGCCATTGCCTCCGAATTATGGTCTGGAGGTGTCATTGGGCCGTATTTTTTCCTAAAACTACCTCAAAAGGATCCACTGCTAGAAACAATCCAGACATTGTATTTCGTACATAATAGCCAAGTTCAAGCAATATAATGTAATAAAAATTTCAGCGAAATTATAGCTTTATGTACGACTTAAGTTAGGACAAAGTTGAGTTTATTCACTGTTGTTATTGTACTTAGTCTTAAGCATTTTTATGTCCAGTTCCAATTCCAATTTTCGATGTTAATTTTTCCTAAATAATGGAATAACTCTAATTTTTGATATTAGTAAGAATACACTTTTTCTTATTATTGTTTACGCCCTTAAGACAGATATTGTCGTCTAAGCGCGATTTCAAAATTCCATACATTACGAAAGTTATTATAAATTCCCATCATAGCGATTTTTTGAAAAATGCTTTGTATCTCAAAACGGAGAATTTGTAGTTAAGTTATTTTTCCTTGTAAGCACAAATATAATGACAGGTGCCAGAAAGGGTGGGTCTATTCGGTGTATTATTTTACATTTTATCAAGTATTATCATATAATTCAACTAATAACAATTAAGGTTATCGCAGTCTACGTATTAGGGTTTACAGGAGAAAAATTAAATTTGAAGAACTAAGCAAATTTATACAGGACTTACCCCAAAGAGCATGGCGGTTCATACATATCATACACATCATACAGTTCATTTTAATTCTTAGAGCTAAGCTTAGCAAATGCATGATGTGTGTTAAATTGAACGTTATTTTAAATTTTGCATATGCCATGCATTTGGTGGACTAATTTTTTGAATATGAAAACGGAAAAATTGCCATTTTCCTTCTGGTACTTCCCAGAGAAATGACCGAATTAATCCAAACATTTTTCAGTTTATGTTCTCACATAATTTCATTGAAATCATGAATTTGGTAAATTACGTTCTGAGAATGAAGATAGAGAGCATTATTACGCCACATTATGTTATGCCCACACAGATTGACTATTTAGAAAGATTTAGTTTTTCCTCTCTAATCCATAATTCATTGACTGCAGTTACTTATTTTTTTTATAAATTTTCCATTTTTCGGTTTCCAAAGTAAAATTAAATAAAATATACAAAAAGCCATGATTTAAAGGAAATTTTTATTTCATTGTAAAAACTGGACCCTGTCATTATGAAATACAATGTCATTTAAATGATCGCCTCTGGATTGGTTGCAGCAGTGGATTCTTTTGAGGCTGTTTTCGATAAGATTTTCTCACATTTCGAGCGGTTTATTTGGAAATTATCGGCGAAAATACGGTCTCTAACGTAGCCCCACAGAAGAAGTTTAAAGGCGTCAAAACGCATGATCTTGGTGGCCAATTGACGTCGCCAAAACGCAAAATTACACTTTCTGGAAACTTCTTATGCAATTAAGCCCAAGTCGGTCGTGTTGAATTGCGTTTGATTCACCAATTTTGTAGTAAGTTTGAACTATTTTTACGTGTTCCTCACTTGTTAAACGATTCATATTCGTAAATGGCAAAATTTTTACTTAATAAATAATGTTTCAGATGACGGGATGGCAGCTGACAGCCTTGCCTGACCGGCAGTTTTGAAACCACAAAATAGATAACCCTGTAATAACGCCCTATATAATGCTTGATAAACTTTAAAAAATGGGACAGATAATCACTCTCAGTTTAATTACCCTCTACTAATTGCCTAAAATAACTCATAAATCAACCCATCAGCCTTTTGGTACTGGGAATGAAAATGGACTGCCTCGTCACGCCCCTTATGGTGGCACACAGACCAATTGGCCGATTTAGCAAAAAATAAAAGAATTTTCTATAATTTCTGAGTGGTGGACTTTAGAAAATTATAATTTTGCTTCTTTTACTGTGCTTTGATTCATTGTGGCTTACATTATGTGTTTGGTGAACTAATAAAGAATGAAAACAGATTGTATAGTTGCACCGCTCCTGGTCCATCTTAGACAGCTCGTAGTTAAAGTTGTATTGACAACCAAAACCTTTCTGCTGACTACCATACAAAGCCATATGATCTTATGTTCATATTTTTCATTCAATTGACCAGGATGTTCGTAGAAGCTGGCACGCATCAAACATTTAGTCAATTCAGTTCTGAGATTGAAAATGGACTACATTACCACGTCACTTAGGGTATTACGCATGCAATTTGACAGGTTTAGCAAAAGTCAGTAGCCTATATAAAATTCCTTAATGGAGAACTTCGGAAAATTAAAATCTTACTTTATTTATTGCTTCATACTTTAGCATTTTAAAAAAAAATACTGTGCTAAACAAATTACTCCGCACGCCACGAATATGATATGGAAGAGCTTCTCACAGCCAGCGAACTCAAACGCATCCTATTTTTAGATTTACTCGGAAGGATCTATAGTATAGTGAAGATTTCCAATGTCACAAATAATGGGAAGTGGCTGTGAACCCGCGATGACGCGAACGGTAGCCGCGTGTTCCGTTCCTTTCGCATTAAATATCATTTTTACAGAGTATATTTTCTGTAATTTAAGTAAATTAATTTCTCTTCATAGAAAGTGGAATTAGGATTTTATGGTATGGAAAAATTATTGTTAATAAGTTTACGATTGTCTCTAATAATTTATATTACTAATTGAGGAATTGAGTAAAGCATATAAAGCAGATATTTTCAAAGCTTCCACTACATATATAGCTTGTATTAGTTCACATTAAACATTCTTTTAATTTCTGCCTTTTACGATGCCCCAATCAAGTCTTCCATTTCACACTTGTTGCAACACATTTGCAGTTGATTGACTTTCTCTTTGTATTGCCAACAATTCTGCACACAGAGACCTTTCAAATGAAATGCAACACCTAACAAGTAAACAAAACCCATCCTATCATGCCGTCAGCATTATCATCATTGACTCACCCATTCCCGCGAAGCAAATGTGAAACTAAATATGCTGGCATGTGGGCCACATGAAGCGCTGAGGCAACATCACCCATACTTGTACAGAAAGCGGACGTGAACATGGACTTGGCCGTTGCGTGCGTGGCATGTGCGGTGGCAGACAACCTCAATGTTGTGCGACATGTTATTGACATTGTCTTTATCATCTTGTTTTATCCGTTTACATTTTGTCCCCTTTCACACCCCGGATGAAAGACAACGTGAACCGAGGATTGGAAGCGAATTTCTGGTGGTTGTTTAGATATGCCTTCGTCACTGGAAAGTCTAATCAATATAATGTTAAATAACCAATAGCGACGAAAACAAATTGATTTTTGTGCAGGAATGAATTCTTCAACGACTGACTGCTCGAACATTTTCCTCAGCAATTGTTGATGAAATATGAGTAAATGCCATCCAGCATATTCTCTAACATGTAAGAACAGTTTATAACGAGATATGCATGGAAACAACTTGTATTTGTCAACTCAATGTGAAGTGAGTTGTTTTTTTGATTAGAGTATTTATTGTCTGCGTTCACTTAAGTAAGTCCCAGCACTTTCCACTGCGTTTCATCACAGTTGTTGCCATTGCCGTTGTCATTGTCATTGACGCCGTCATCTCTGCAGTTGGCCAATTAATGATTATTCACACGTACTCGTATCTGGCCATTAATTACATTTGTCTTCATTTTGCGTTCGTCTCCCTCTTTGTGTCTTCTCTGTGTTTATCGTTTAGTGTCAGTCTGTCAGTGTGCCACAGAGGTGTTGTAAAATGTCACCCATTTAGCTGACAAACCCGCACACTATGTTGGGGTTGTCGACACCAGGCAGACATACTCGTTTTGTTGAACATGTCCAAGTGGTTGCAGACAAAATTAATGTGCTGGTATTTGGTTTCTGGAGTGACGAATGTACCACAAACTTGGGGCATGAGCGGCATTTGTGTAAGTGTCCTAAAATTTTATAAAAATTGCCAATTTCTTTTGGGTTATGCAATTTTTGAACTTTGAGGAGCAATAAGACAAAATTTCAAAATGAATATTTTAATATGCATTTGAATTGGATTAATAGTAATCGCAGCAACAATGAACAAACAACCATTCTTTACAATGACATTTTCGTGTAACTTTCAATTATATTCATATTATTTATATATTTATGTATTTGGTTAACTACACTAGTCAACAAGGTTTTGGGTTGGAGCAAACAAATATCTTTCTTAGAGTAATTTGGTGGACTGAATTTGAATATGTAATTTGTTTTTCTCTACCACGTCAGGTTTTCGAGATACAAAAAAAAAAAAAATGTTTTTATTCATTTTTTACATACAAAACCATTAGTTTATTTGAAAATCAATGAATTTTCAATAGTGAATTACGTTATTTGAACGTCTTTTGTATTTTGTTGGTGTTTATTCCCATAACCCACATTTGCAATTTCTAAGATATAAATCCTAAATTTATCATTGAGACGTTTACATGTAAAGTTCTCAATTGTAATGAGAATTTATTTGATTTGCTCAAGTCAGTTCTGATTCTCCCTCCATACGTGTAAGACGGGTTTGGCTGAACACATAATCCTTTATTTATTGCAAGGTATAATCTCTAATAAATTCTGGAAACGAATGCTAATCCCCGCTGTTTTCTATATTTTATAAATCTCTTGAGGTAAATATATGTCAGAGTGAACCTGTTCCTGTCGAACCATACAGTTGGTTTGGTGTTACGTATTAGAGTCCATCAATAGTCTCCCAGCATGCTTTTGTCCCAAAATTCTTGATAATTTCTTTCAATATTCATTAAAATTTGGTGAGCACGCTCCCCTTGTTCATCGCTCACCGCAGTTTGACTTTATGGAAAAAAAATCTAAATACGAATGAAGAAATTGCATTTCGAGTGACATTCGTGCACGTAATTCGTGATAATATTTTTATAATTCAGCAACAATTTGCCTGTAGTTTTCACTCTTATTGTTTCCAAGAAAACTGTTCACGATGCTTTTGAAAGTTTTCCACGTTGCATATTCTTTCTCCAATAAATATTTTGTAAAATTGTCATCATTCAATAGCTTTCTGATCTAGGAGCCAACAAATATGCCTTCTTTGCTTTTAGCATATGAAATTTTAGGAAAAAACCGCCAGTAAATATTTAAATGATGCACCATCTTTATCCAGAGCCTTGACAAAGTTCTTAAAAAGACCCTATTTTATGTGCAACGGCGGAAGAAGAACGTCATTTGGATTAATTATTGGTTTATTTGAAGTGTTTTGTTTTTTCTGGTAAATTTCTCAGTTCTTTTGGGCACTCTGTTCTGACGTAATGATGGCGGTACATGACATGACTATCCCATAGACCAAGGAAGCAGTGATCTGAAACAGTTTATTTTAGAGTTATTTACGATGGTCTATTACTATATGTACAAAAAAAAAAAAAGAAAAAATTAAATCACACATCTTAATGTCACCACAGATCTTCCATTTGTTATCGTTTTATTTGAGCAATGTCAAAATTTCAGTCATCGATTCGTAATTTTTCTTTGTATTAACGGCATGAGCAATTGGTATGGATGAAAACCCATTCCCATTATGCAAAAAAAGAGCCTTTAAACTGTACTTAGAGCGATCAATAAGTAATCTCCATTCAGTATTGTCATATGGCTGTTTCATTTTTTGAAATCAAACATCTACATCAGTATAGTATAGAATAGAGTGTTTATTTTTAAAATACGCGGCCAATTCCAAGCTTCTATTTCTATAGATTGTTACTTTTGTCCCAATTGCAAGATGTTTCCACTGCTGCATGCGTGAAGCTAGTCTTGCTTCGTTAAATGCAAATCCCGAATTAGATACTTTAGGTCAGCTTGAGTCACTAAATGGCGTTCATCATCAGTCTGTTAGAAAATAACCACTGCTGGTGAAAGATGTTTCGGACTCACTGCTCGTAGCACTGAGAATGACTGCTAATGGATAATTTGGAGGATGTTGAACTGGTTTGGAAACCGTTGGGACCGTTGGGTATATAATATTTTTTCGATTTTTCACATTGAATCCAGCAACTTTTGTTAAACAGAAATAACAATCGTTTTGGTGGTTACTCGACTCTCTCCAAAGTACTGGAATTGGAAAATCGAAATAGATCTTCTTTCCATTTGACCACTTGTATAAAACAGTTTTGCAACTGTTGCAAAACATTGTCATTGTCCACGGTTTGTTCAAGTTTCTGACGTCAAAAACAAAATAATGTAAATATGTATATTTTAATGATTTTGATATTGCATACGAGTATCCTTTTTTCCAACCAAATATTCACTACAAACAAAGAAAAAATAGTTTGAATCAGTAACACACGATCTCCCTGACATGCTTAAACGCTATTATTATGAAGATTTAGAATGAATGCCTCTGTCAAATTAATAATTGTGAAATTGTGGTGTTAGTATTGACTGTTTTACAGTATTGCCAGCATGCGATAAAAAATGAACAAGGCGTTATAGACTAATTTTTATGAATTTTTCTTCGAATTCAGCGCACCCAGATTAGTTAAAAAATATGCTTCATTTTGCAGTCAATCTTTTTCTCCAAATTTGTATTTGTAAAGGGTGTCCCAACAAGATTTAAATTTTGAATAAAACACAGATATTAAAAAAAAAAAAATCGTGAAACTTTATTATATCGCAAAGCAGACAGAATGAGGTTATGTATGGAACAATACATCAGGCAGATGGCCGCCGCGGCTTTGCTGGCACACACGGGATATTTTAATGAAATTTTCAATGACCGTTTTGCATAAATGCTGCGGTATTTCATTAATGCAGCGTCCAATTTCCTCTTTTAAGAATTGAGTCGTCCCCAAAGAAAAAAGTCTAATGATGTTAAATCGCACGATCTAGGCGGCCAATTCTGGTCTCCAAAACGCGAAATAACACGACCGGAAAATGACTGATGCAGCAATTAAATTGTTTCTCTGGCTGTACGACATGTGGCGCTGTCTTGTTGAAACCACATGCCCTCCACATTTATTTCTTCAATTCTAGGCACGAAAAAACTGGTTATCATTTCACGATACCGAACACCATTGACTGTTTGCGCTTGACATGCCTCATTTTCATAAAAAAAGTCCAACCAGCCCAAAATCCACACCATACAGTGACACGTTGAGGATGCATTTGCTTCTCGTGAATCACTCGAGGATTTACCTCACCTACAATTCTGCCTATTGACGAAGCCATCAAGATGAAAATGGGCCTCGCACTGAAGATGATTTTATCGCCAAAATCAGCATTTTCATGTTGTTTTTCCAATACCCAATTAATGAACTCCCTTCGCTTCCATGGCCAGCTGGCTACAGTTCCTGAGTCAATTGAACTTTGTATGCATGAAGATGCAAATCTTTCGTCAAAATTCGCTGCACTGTGGATTTGGAGACACCAATTTGCTGAGCTCGGTGTCGAATTGAGCTGCGACGTTTTCGGTCGATCGACCAGGTCGAAGACGCGTTGATGTCTTTAAATCACTAACAGACCCAGTTTTGGCAAATTTATCCATTAATCTCTTTACAGTTGACTCTTTGGAGCATTATTGTGACCCCAAATTGAACTGTAGCCGCAAAACTTTTACCATTTTGGTAAAACAATTTCACAATGAGAATGCGTTGTTCATTCGTGTAGCACTCTATTTTTACTAACCTCGCACCTTCTACTAGCAACCAATAACAATTGTTCAAATGTCAAACAACGACACTTTTAATGGCACCAAATTTAAATCTTGCGTTCTTGTTGGGACACACTTTAGTAATAAGTCAATTTAGGTAAGTTTAACAAAACTTTTGTGTGAGATAAGCGAGAAGGCATGGTCAATTTTTTGATTTTTTACATTTTACCCAGTGTTGTAAGGCACGTACAACTGACGAGAATATTAGTAACTTCAGGCAACGAATTAGTCATATCAATGAAAAATCAAATTGAGATCAATTGGGCAATTTGCACGATAGATACCAGAATGAGCGTGAAAATCCCGCCAAAAGCATAATATGTGGAAACCTTGGTCGAAATTGGAACAACCGATTGGACGATATGGTGGAAAGAATATGTAGATGAAGCCGATCATTTGCATGGGCAGTACGAGAAAGGACGCGGTTACTTGATCTCATTTGTTTCGATACTGTACAAAACTACAAAACAATGTGATGAATAAAAATCTAGATTACTAGAGCCTACTAATTAAAAATTGCAGAGGATTGATAGAATTTCGAAAAATTGGTCAATTTGTATAGAAACATAGGTGTAGTAAGAAGGGTCCTAGGGGGGACTTAACCTCCACTAGAACTTTTCTTCAGCACCCCACAGGGTTCCCAGATTAGGTGCTTTAAACGAATTTAGCCCCGCAGTCAATGTATAGGAGCTATCAGCCTGGATGCCGAAAATTCCGAAAATCAATTTTCTCCCTGCAATTGCTCATCCATAACCTAAAGCAACCCATATTATTGTCCTTTCATAACTCCTAGTAAGGTTTAAAAAAATCAGCCGACTAACTACACCCCCACACAGATAACCAATTTAACCCACATTTCCTTACGTCCATGTCTTTCATTCAGTTATATCGAATTAATTTGGTAAACTAAAGTCTGAGAACGAAAATTGATGACGTTACCACGTTCATTCTGGTAGCTCCCATACAGATTGCGTGGTTTATTGAAATTTAATTTTCTCTGTAATCCTTTGACTGCTACAGTTCTTAAGTTCAGTAGAAATTATTGAAGGGGTTTCTGCAGATGTTAAAATTGTGCACATAATTTAGATCCAAAGGAGTGTGCCAAATATGAATACGATTATTTCATTTGATCAGGAATCCAAACAAACAAAGTTTTTCTTTTATATTAAAGAGAGACCTCCAAACTTTTCGGTTTTGATATTGTATTAGGTGCGCAACAAAGTTCACGCTGGTTTTTTTTTTTAAATGCAACTTTATTATGAAAACATGTTTACAAATGATTCATTGAAAATATTGCCCATTGCTAGGTACAATTTTTTTTTTCATCTTTCTGGCAAAGCTCGAATTCCGTCACGGTAAAACTGTTCATCTTTTGAGGCTATCCACGAATCTAGCCACTCCTTAATGTCGCCATATGAGTGGAACTGCTGGTCAGCCAGACCGTTTGCCATGGAACAGAACAAGTAATAATCGGACGGCGCAATATCTGGAGAATATGGCGGATGGGGTAAGACTTCCTATTTCAGCGATGCCAGGTAGGTTTTAACGGGCTTGGCCACGTGAGGTTGAGCGTTGTCATGCTGAAGAATTTCTTTTACATGCTTCTCCGGGTATTGCGGACTTTTCTTGCTCAGAGTTCAGCTCAATCGCATTAATTAAAGTCGATACCGATTTCCAGTGGTAGTTTTGCTTGGTTTAAAGAGCTCATAATACATAACACCGACCTGGTCCCTTCGTTGAGTGAATATTTGGCCCAGCCGACGACGTAGAGGCATGACCGGGCAGCCATCATGACTTTCTTTTCTTTAGATTGCTGTAATGAATCCTGTTACTATACAATGAAGAATCTCCTTCCTTTTTTTGTCGCTAAAGCAGTTGTTCACAGGCGAAAAAACGACGCTCAACGTTCCTTCGCTTCAACTCATCAGGAACCCAAGTCCTCTGCTTTTGAATCATTCCAAACGCATGCAATCGCTTGGAAATGACCTAGCGGGTAGCTTCTAATACTGAAACAAGCTGTACATGTGTTTGACACGGATCTCCAACAAGCAATGCCGTTAATTTAGCGTCTTCGAAGGTTTTTCGTCGTCCTTCATGCGAACAGCCGTCAACATTAAAATCACCGTCTTTAAAGCAACAGAACCAATTTCCACACGTTGTTTCACTTGAAGCAACATCTCAGTAAACGTTTGGAAGCTATCGAAGAGCTTCAGTCGCCGTTTTCTTCGATTGAAAGAAGAAAATCAAGACTTCCCGCATATGACGATTATTTGGCAGAAAATCATACATATTCATACAACCAAAAGAATATGACGTCAAAAGCAAATCACTATTGTGTCGAGGCGGTATATTTACCATATGCCTAAGCTTGGCTCATAACGGCGCCATCTATTGGTAAACAGCGGGAACTTAGTTGCGCACCTAATAAATCTATTTGAAGTATATTAGAAATTTGTTTTTGATTCGTTTCTGAATTTAAATCATAACTGACATAAAATGTAGTTTTGTTTCTCGGTAGAGAAAAAGGCCTGGCTTCAAACTGTGAAAGGTGTTGTATTACAAAAATGAGTGAAATAATTTTGTTTTCCGAATTTACTGCATTAGTTTTCCTGAATTTTTCACAGCTATGCAAAAATGTTATCTGTTTTAAAATGAACAATTTCAAATGAAATACTAATAACATTGTTTCTAATTTCATTTCTGGTGTAAGAATCGAAATCAAATTTGGTTGTAGTTTCGTTTTGGATATATGGAATAGAAACAAAATTCAATACAATTTTGATTCGGTTTCCGGAATCAGAATAAAAGCTTTGAATGTTTTTGACTTACGTTTCGAAAACTGAAAAAAATCCAAACTATTTTCGTATTAGATTTTGTTTCGGTGACAGTCTCTGGCATTAAGTTATATATCTAGAAGCATTTCTCTCTTTTCACCACTACTTTGAAAAGGGGAAACTGCTTCTGCTTTTTTACCTCTACTTTGAAAAGGGTGAACTGCTTCTGCAATAATTTCCAATTTTTATTTGTAGAATCAACATTTTATTTTTACTACAAAGTGCTTTTACTTTACATTATATTGTACTTTGTTTGTGACATTTTAAGGAATTCGAATTTCAATTTGTAATCTTTAAAACTGCAAAATGTTAACTTCAATGTGAATTCCCTACCATCTTATCGAACTGCCCCCGTGCAAAGTATTTCACTGTACCGCTGTATGTGAATTTGCTACGCATGTGTTGCTCTATATGCGAGTGTAACATTTAATACCTGCATATGTATGAAAAGGAATGAAATGCATTTTGATTGTATATGTATTGGAATTTTATTAACCCCAGGTATTTCGCATAAAGTTAATTATTATTTTTTTTTCATTTTTGCCGCAGATGATGCTAAAACAGATATGGATTGTGGTATATGGAAAATTGCTCGTCCTGTTGCCTTCTCTATACTGTTAAATTTTGTGAGGAATGAAAAGCGCAATTAAGTGGAATATCTGGTTGGAATCTTTTAATCAGGTTGATGTTGCAAGGAATGTAATAGAAATTAATGTTATCCCAATGCGTTGGGTCACGATGAGTGAGGAACGCATTTATTCTGGGATCTGTTGTGGTGTATTCAAAGTATTTACATTCAGTTAATTAAATTTAGAGACACGTTGAAAGTATTTGCAATGTGTTTCAATAAAAAGTAGTAGAAGGAAACACAGATTTCTTTACCGTCATTACTTTTGTAAGTACAAGGTGTCCCTCGGGAAGGTATACGACTTTGTTTGTTTATAATTTTTGATTAAATGAAAGAGAATGGATCTTATATTGATAAATGTTTAATGTCGGCAATTATGTATGGAATACAATATCAGATAAATGTCAGCCTCTGTTAGCCTCACAAATGCCAGCCCTTTTGAGTACATTTTTCATTACATTCTCACACATTTCACGCTGTATTTCATTAATTTCATCACGAATATTTTGTTTGAGTTGCTCAAGCGTTTCTGGTTTGTTTGCATAAACCCTACTTTTCAGATATTGCCACAAAAAGAAGTCCGGAGCAGTCAAATCAGGCGACCGTAGAGGCCAATCAACATCACCATTTCTTGAAATAACTTGTTGTGGAAAGAGGTCTCGCAGTAATGCCATTGTAATCCTGGCTGTATGCGATGTGGCATCATCTAGTTGACGCCACATGTTAATCAAGTCCAAAGCATGCAGTTGTGGCGTTAAAAAGTTTTCAATCATATCACGATATCGCTCCCCATTGACAGTTACCGTTACGCCGTTTTCAGTTTCAAAGAAGTAAGGTCCATTGATTCCTCCTGACCAAATTGCACATCAGGCTGTTACTTTCAATGGATGCAAATGTGGCTGATGAATAATTTGAGGGGTTTTCATTGCCCAGTTTTTTGTTTATTCACATATCCACTCAAATGAAAATGTGTCCCGTCACTCATTATGATTTTTTCATGAAAATCGGGGTTGTCATGGGCGAGCTATGACATCCTACTGCCATATGTATAGCGACATAAATGGGCTCGCGGAAGAAGCTCTTGTGTCGATTGAATCTTAAATGGAAACAAATCGTGCAAATCGTTGTGCAAAATTGTGGCCAAAATTGTTCTTTGAAGTCCAAGCTCCTGAGCACGGCGTCAAATTGAGATTGATGGATTGTTTTGAACATATTCTTGAGCAGCAGTAATATTTTTAGGCGATCTTGCAGTACGTTGTGGTCCGCGTTTGGCTCTATCAGATACAGACCATCTTTCTTCGAAATCATTCGCTACACAATAAATAGTGCGTCTTGTTGGCACTTTGTTTCTCCCAAAAATTTCACGTAACTTTCTCATCGCCACAGTAATCGCTGATTGATTTTGATAAAGTGTTTTAACGATTAAAACACGTTGGTGTTTCGAATATTAATTTCATGTAAATGTTGTCCGCGGCTCAAAATTCCATTCGGAAGGTCAAATTTTTCGTCACATTTCGGTCTGCGTTCCACGAATAACGCGTGACATAACCCCACAAGAAATAATCAAGAGGCGTAAAATTGCAAGATTTTGGGGGCCAACTCATAGGGCCAAATCGAGAGATAAGCTGCTCACCAAATTCATCCCTCAACATATCCATTGTTTTACGAGCAATATGACATGTTGCACCGTTCTGATAAAACCACATGTCAACCAATTTCAACTCAGCCAATTGGGGCAAAACAAAATTCCTTGTGGTTGAGTAACACATGACCGTCGACGAATTGACATTTCACGATCGCTGCGGCTGCAACATTTTCTTCGATACGCACTTTACACATGCGAGTCGATGGTTTTGTGTTCAACAAAGTAAATTTGGTGCGAAATTTGGAGATAACAGAACGAATTGTTGATTCAGCAGGTCGATTATGACGACCATAAAATGGTCGCATCAAGCAATGCACATTTGTCATAGAGCAAGAATTTTGATAATAAATTTCAACAATTTGCAATCGTTGCTCGTTTGTTAGTGTTTCCATAATGAAGTGGCAGAGCATACTGTGCACTTTTCACTTTGACAGATGACGCTTGGACGCCGTTACTAACCACTGCTGCTAACCTGAAGAACTTAAATCTTAAAAAATCACTCTATACATTGGGTAAAGGAAAAGTTGTTTCCATTTCTTATTGTAGGACAATTGGTGAGCTATTCTGTAGTAAATATCTCTGTTCCAATGCGGGTGATATTTGCTAGATGTAAATCTTTTACTAGCATTACTAAAATTTATAAAAGTTTTGATTAGTTTTAATTGAGATGTGGAAAATTTGGTATTTTTGTTTACTATTTCTTATCCAAAAAGAAATTTATCGCGTAAAATTAATAATTTACGTTATTTGAAGAAAGAAGATATAAATAAATAACAACAAGGTGTAAAATTCTAGTAGAGATAAGGAAAATAATGAAGAATTTTGTCGAAATTTTACTACTTTAACTATTTTTTGTTTTTCCTTAATTTTCTTTTTAAATATTTTCTGTTAAAGCGAATTTTTTTCTTGACATTAACTTTACTATTGTAGTATATGTAGTAGACAAAAATGTGCCGAAACAAATCTGATGCCATTTATATAAATATTTGAAATTCATCTTTTAACTCGCATTTTTGTTCATTTTTTGCTTTTTTTTATAGATCTGAAAAACCCTCTTTAGCTACAATTTAATGCTAAATGGAACATCATTCAAGGGATTAAAAGGTAGATTCAACAGGATTACTAGGGTGCTTTTCTTAAAAATTATCGGAAAAAAAGTTTACTAAGTTGAGTCGATGAAATGAATACAAATTTACTGCTCTGTGAATTTCAGAAGGGCATGATGTAAATGCAAAATGGCAACAAATTACGTAACAAAACTATCCATATTTGACCTAAATGGGATCATTCTAACTATACTAAATTAGGCCTTCAATGTCGTGCAAAAAAAAAAAGTGATTTTTTTTACTACATCTTATACGTTATCAATGTATACCGCTTTTAGTTATTGAATGAAAGGTGAAATTGTTAGCTCTACAACATTTGTCCAACACTATATAATATATAATATCTCAGGATTTCAATGGTGATAAATGAGACAAACAGAAGGGACTGAATTAAAAGTTGCTGAGAAAGAAATAGAGGATGACAGTTAATGACATTGCAAAATTAGTTGACTATTTTACGGGTTTCATAGCAATACACAAATGAGCTGCTTAGGATTATTTAAGCCCTACTAAGATGTGGAAATACTTGAAACACTCAGAGCTTATTTCGAGATGAAAGTACACACCTTAACGTCACGTCTCGTCTTGCAAATTAACTCTAAGCTTTAAATCGCATATTCGTTGCCATCTACTACAATCATCAATTTATTTCAAGGCCTAATTCACGCAGATTCATAACCTTTTTAATCTTTCAAACCATCTGCGTCTTCTTGTTTTAATTACCACGACCACAGCGTATTAATCTCACCTTAAAAGGGGTTGGTTATGATTGTTGCAGTCAACTGTGGCGTTGGTTTGGTTGACAGCTGTCTTGATGTTCGCTTCACCTTTTCCTTCTGTACAACCTTCAAAATAGTCATTCTCTTATATTTATGGCAGCAGTCGCTGATAGCTTTTCACATCGAGCAAGGTCAAAATGTGCTCCAAAATGGTATAAACTGTCATAAGAAGTGACAGCTAACATGTGGGGTGGCAGAGAGAGGAGATAAATGTTAAGAAAAATTCTTTAAAATATGTTTTCTTAAACCAGAACACAAAGCAGAAGCGACAGTAAGTCAGTCAGTTGAAGAACACTCAAATGAAAAGTAGCTGTCAAGAAGCTGAAGTACATAAAAGTTTCCTCATTCTAAGAAAGATGGCTGAAAGAAGAAATATGAAGCAATACTTGGAAATCATAATTCAGCCGATAGAATTAATAAACATTTCACAGATACATTATGAATGTATTGGAAAGTTCAAGGTTTGACAGAAAACCGCAAAGAACAAAGAATGACAAATTTCTTGACATTTCAAGAAAAAATCTTGATGTTTTATTAAAACCCAAGCCTTCATACTATTATACTCATATTTATAGAAAAACTTACTTGGTGTTGTGTAAATATCCGTTAAATAGCTTACCTGGAAAGAGACAAAGGGGGAATGAATGATACGTTGTGTTAAAAAATTACAAAATTACTTTGAGTCTTTAAATAGGCAAAAAAGAAATTCCTTTGCATCCCATAAATGGAATATGCAGAGTTTCTGACCTTCAATGAGCTTACATGCATCTCTAATTTTGACAAGAAGTTTGACAAGTTATTGCTATACTTTTAGATTACTTGACCGATGCTCAAAGAAAGATATGCGGTTCCAAAACTAGCCGAACTGACGTATAGATGGTGCCAGTAGTTTGAAAAAAAAATTATTTTGTCGAAAAGTAGCAACCTTATAAAACAGTAGCAACCTTATGAAACCGCCACGTGTTTTAGTATTTTTATTTGAGCCATCAAAATTAAACGATCTTAGTGAATTTGTAAACAATGAAAAAATTGGTTACCGTTATGTAATTCAATACTTCCATTTCAACGATTTCAATCCAAATAATATTAGAGCCTAGCTAGATTCTACTCTGGGGTCTGCTCCTTCGTTTGTGACTGTAAAATATTGGATAGCAGTGTTTAAGTGATCGACAAATTGAGGTGTCCATGCCAGGCACGGTTAAAAAAATCCACAAAATGGTATTGGATGATAGTCGGCTAAAAGTGTGTGGGCTAGCTGAAATGATAATCATCTCAAAAAGTGCTAAACATCATATATTGTTCCGAAGATTTGAAGATGAGAAAGCGGTGCGCGCTTGCTTTCAATAGAGCGTCATAAAAATGTTTCAGTAGAGTATTTGGTGATGTTTCACCGCAATAAAGTAACATTTTTGCGTCGATTTATGACCTTGGATGAGACATGAGTCCACCACTTCATACCTTAAACAAAGGAATAGTCAAAGTAGTGGACTGGAATGGGAGAATCCTGTCCAAAGAAGACAGTTCCATCTGCAGGCAATGTTATGGCGTCTGTTTTTTTGCATGCACATGAGATTATTTTTATGGATTATATTCAGAAAAGAAATATTATGTTCACTTATTGCAGCGTTCAGGTGATGAAATTGTGGAAAACAGACCGCATTTGGCGAAAGAGAGAGTGTTGTTTCATTAAGACGATGCTCCAGTTCACGCATACATAATTGCGATGATCAAAATTAATGAATTAAAGTTCGAATTGCTTCATTTCGCACCTTATTTGCTGGATTTAACTCCCTTGGACTATTTTCTATTTCCAAGCTTAAATGCTTTGCTGCCAGTGAAGAGATGGAGTCTGCGGTTGATGGCTTTTTTAAAGAGTTTACTTACTATAAATAAGGTATAGAAGCTATTTAAAATCGCTAGAAAAGGTGTATCGAGCTAAAAGGATGTTATGTTGGGAAATAAAGAAAATTTTGTCTCGTAAGATGCAGTATCGGAATTCAAACTCAAGATTATATGTACGAAATTAGTGCTGCCTATATACAAACTATTAGCAATATTCTTTACTTGTCAAAATTTCTAACGCATGAAACCGAGCACTATAAACATATTAAATGACAGATCGTTGTTCT
Source organism: Philornis downsi (assembly GCA_019455685.1). NCBI lineage: Eukaryota > Metazoa > Arthropoda > Insecta > Diptera > Muscidae > Philornis > Philornis downsi. The sequence goes on along the minus strand of JAHXMU010000724.1, from coordinate 1,261,026 downwards.
ATATCCGGGTCAGAATAGAGGACGACTTAGTGACAAAAAGAATTTTGATGCTCCCTTTAAGCGGGCTTTTTAAATGATAAATTTTCCGTATTCAATATCAAGGGTTTCCGTTTTTTCTCCAAGACGCAACAATAAAAGTGGGCTCTCTCACATCAATCAAAACACATTAATTTGTTTTTGTTTGTTTTCAGCGATTTAGAAAAATGGTTACTATGTTGTACAAAATACAAATATAATATTAATATTATATAAAAAAAGGCTGGAAAACTAATCTGTTTTTACTATTGGAGCTCCATTTTCAAATTACAGATGTTTTTCTATTTTTCCAATTTTTTGTGTGTCAGCTTTTGGAATACTTTTTCATAGTGATTTGCTCGTATAGTTGCTTATTTCCGTGATCGGATTCTCAGTTTCTGAGAATGATTGAAAAAATTGGAACTATGATGAAAATAATCAGTCAAAAATGTGTCGCTGGAACCCAAATATGGTTATTTTCTAACTAGCCGTTCCAATTTCAAAATACTAACATATTTGCTTTTTGACGATTTCTCTATTTGGCGACCTCTTGAATACTTTTACACCCGATATTTGATATTTGTATTGGTATATTTCTTAAACATGATTTTTTGAATTTGACCATTTAAAATAGCTGGACGCCTGTATTTTAGTAGTACACATTTTTGTGTTGAGGCGCTTTCTCAAAATCCACTAGAATACCGTAAATTTAGTTATTTTGACGATCCATTTCCGATATGGGTGTACTTCAATTTTAGCGATTATTTAAATTTTAGATGCTTCAATATTCCCTTACACAATACGATAGATACCATTTCTTGAAATCCTTTAGAAATCCAAAAATTTTAGAGTTTTCGCAACTGAGGGCACATTTCCAAGATATAAACACTTTTCGTTTTTAGCAACATTTTATACGGTGATTTTTAAATATTTTTAAAATCATGTGATGGGATACAACTTTCTCCACTCCTCGTAATTTTGGCATTTTTGCAATTACACCCCATAGATATGAGAGCATATAAAAATGTAGCCAAATTTTTTTTTCTTATCTATTAGTCTGTCTCCGACTCCTATCTGTGAGTCGCATCTCGAAATCAAACATTTTGTCGAATCCGCTGTAGTCATCATCTGTATGAATTAGATTGAATTAGCTATAAATTAGATTTAGCTCAGTTTTGTACGAAAATTGAACATATTACAGAGAAATAAGAAGCAGGATGGCCGTCTTACTCTCCTTAGATAAGCGGAGGTAAGGATGAAAATGGAAGGGTGAACATCTCTACTTTTTACACCTTAAAATTTAGTGACAAAACGGTGTCGCTACAGAACTAAATGATAACCAAAAGTAATATTTCGTTAAAACACCAACAAAAGAAATTAAACAACTAACAAATAAACACAGACCCTTCTTCCCAAATTGGGCGGATGACGAAACTACCCAGGGAATTGCACCAACATCATCCACTTACTGTGGATGTGGAACAGAGAAAAACGTCAGTCCAAATATTCAGTCAAACCATCTCAAATTAACTTTAGAAATTAATAGCCTGAATGTCAGATGACTGACACAAAATTTGATGTGGAATGATCATTTCCACACTTTAAATTTTGTGCAAGTAACATTGCTCTCGGCAGTTTGCACAGTTTTATCCAATTTAGTGGTTTTAAAACCATCGAAAAGACTGTTAGCTCCTAAATACCTGTCATCTGAAGTGTTATTTGTTTAGTGAAAAGCTTGTCATATACGAATATAGATCGCTTAACAACCGAAGAACGCGTAAAAGTAATTAAACCTTACTACAAATGCGGTGATTCAAATGTGGACTTTTAATTGAACAAAATTTTCTTTAGCGATTAAGCTCATTTCCCACTTGATGGTTACGTCAACAAGCAAAATTGTCGCTAATGGTGGTTGGAGAACACAGAAGTGATTGTGGAAAGGTCATTGCATCCAGAAAAAGTGACTGTTATGTGGCACATTATGGTCTGGAGGTATCATTGAGCCGTATTTTTCTGAAAATAACGCTGGAGGAACTTCAAAAGCATCCACTGCTGCAATCAATCCAAATGTAGTACGAAACCCGAAAAATTTATAACCCTATATATACAATTGCTTTTTAACAAAGAAAAATATACATTAATCTTGGATTACCCCCCATTTGCGCAAGCTGACTATGATTCGAGTACGATCGATTTCACTTGATGTTGTTGTATATAACGCTCTTTTCATCACCGGCCACCATTTGCTGTAAAAATTGTTAATTTTATTGGAAATGAGGTTAGCTTTGATAAGAAACAAAATACCCAAGTGGAGGAGTTAATGTTATTTATGGGTCATTACTCTCAAAAAATAATATTTATTTGCTCGCTTTAAAGGATAAATACGATAGATAAATACGTTAAATTAAAAATAAAATGGACAATTTTAGTGTTTTTCTATGTGGTTTGTATGAAAGTAACAAGCTTTTCGTATGAAGCCTTATGCAAGTGATTCCAAATGTTTTTTTGTGACAGAAGTACTTTTTGATTTCCATGATTCTACGGACATTTGGCCTTCCACAGTGTGATGAATTTTTGACATCAAAATTGCCGCAACGGAATTGACAACGGCTGGTTTGCATTTTTGTCTTCATAGAAGAAAGACTGCAAAATATGGCATCTTTTCTCTTTATTAGTGTCCATGTTTGACGCACACTGAAAGAATATTGAGTTAACCATTTGCAAAACTGTTTGAGTAGTTTATTGACGCTGACGCCATCTATTTTAACCAGAACGCACTTACGCAACGCAAGATACAGATTACTAAAGCACTCTGTTGGTAAAATAGCGGATTTATTTTTACTATCCTTTATATTATATTATAATCAGGAGCAATTTTAGAGTGAATCGTTTGCTATTTGCTTGTCTTTGATGAGTTAAAAGCTGTATTCGGCCGATATATGAGTATACTAATATATATGAAAAATCATATATATGCTCAGCCTAGGTTCAAATGAATGGAATTAAACCTGCTTTTATATACTGAATAAATTTGTATATTACGCCAACTATTCAATATAACGTGATGTGAATATATTGCAATATATCATATTGCAGCACAGCAAATTTAACTACAAGTGGAAATGCAGAGAGGAAATATCTTTCCGTCATGTTTCTTCGAATACAAAAGGCGTCCTTAATTTCATAATGAAAGTGGTGAAAATATGGAGTTTTTATTTTTATATAGAAATGATTTTGATACTGATAATTTATTTGCTTTACGTTTCAACCCTTAACACTGCTGTCAGCTTCTTGAGGAGCAGTCTTCGCCTAGCGTCAAATAAGTGGAATTATAACCACATCTCAATCATTGAATTAAAATTACATTTTGTTACATCAATTGCTCCATATAGAACGATGGAAATATATCACAGCACATCTTATTGTAACACTTAAATACACATAAAATATCTGCTGGCAGCAACAAGTCAAAACATTTGAATTTCGTTTTTTTTTTTTCATTATGTTTCTTTGAAGATAATTATGGTTCTCAATTTCATATGGAAAGAAGGCAGATATTGAAATGTTCAATTCAATGTGGAAATTGTTTTTCTAACTGATAATTTATTTGCTTTGTGCCTATGCCTTGCTTACAAAGCTTCAACGATATTCTCAGCTTCTTGAGGAAACGGCTCTGCTCTGTTTAAATACAATTTGCTTATAACGATTTCATACACAGAAAATGAAGTGAATTGAATGAAATACTTTTGCTTGAGTTAAAGAACATCGACAGCAAATGAATAAATAAACAACTCAATTCATTCATGCTTATTTATTCATTCAGAAAAGTTACATAATTGAAATGTTCATGTTGTTGTCACTTGGCCGAGGAGTTAATTACATTTAAATATATTTGCATATCGCAAATATTATGAATTCCCCTTTAAAGACGTGAAGATGGTGATAGGGTTGTGCTCAATTGGGGTGATGGAAGCCCAATCTTTGGAGTAAATTCTATATTTTTAATAATAAGTGGAAAACGTTTAACATTCAGCGGTATTCAAATATTTGGTATTAAAAAAGAAGGATAGGTAATAACACGAATACGGCATTAGTTCAAATAATCGTAATCAAAGTTATTTATTAGAGTGCCTCGCCTTCCACGAGACTAAAAAAATTGAGAATAAAAATATAAAAACTTATTTCTTTTTTTTTTAATATAGAATAATTTTTTAAAATTTAAGTTTTTTAGGTTGGCAGCAGTGGTTGGTAATGTTGTCCAAACGTCATCAGTCAAAGTGAAAAGGGTATGGTACTCGCATACTCTACCTTTTCATCATGGAAAGACTAACAAACGAGCAACGATTGCAAATCATTAAAATTTATTATTAAAATTCGTGTTCTGTGACAAATTTACGTCGTTTGATACGACCATTTTATGGTCGCCATAATTGACCTGTTGAATCAATAATTTTGATACGTAAATAAGCAAAACTGTCGCATCTAGAGTGATGAACAGTCACATGCCATACATGAATAACCGATGCATCTCGAAAAACGACAGTCTGGTGTGGTTTATGGGCTGGTGGCATTATCGGTCCAATTTTCTTTATAGACGACCGTGGAGGAAACGTTACCGTCAACGGCGAATGATATCGAGCCATGATACGCAATTTTTTTTTTTTTGCCCCAATTGGCTGAGTTGAACTTGGTTGACATGTGGTTTCATCAGGACGATGCAACATGTCACACTGCTCGTAGAACAATGGATATGTTGAGGGATGAATTTGGTGAGCAGCTTATCTCTCGATTTGGCCCTGTGAATTGGCCTCCAAGATCTTGCGATTTAATGCCTCTTGATTATTTCTTGTGGGGTTATGTCAAGCCGTCAGTGTATGTGGGCAAGCCGAACACTACTAAAGCCTTACAGTATAATATAACACACGGTATTCGTAGACTTTCTGAATGAAAATTTTGAGACGGAGCTGCGGACAACAGTTACATGAAATTATCTTTGAAAATTAAATAGGGAAGACCACTTTATGGATTCGAATGAAAAATTTTAATAATTTGTTTTCTCCTTTTTATGCGTAGCGCCAACACATTACTTGAAGGTTGAATCTATTTTCATTTCTTTCAATTGTACGTCCGCCTTTAACACTTTATCTACACGGAACAAAACTGACAACGCTTGCCTCAAGACATTAATTTTATGTTGGTTGCTTAAGTAGTTATTCTAATTCAGTCCATCCTCTTCTTTGCTTTTCAAATGCAGCAGCATAATTACTTACTGTCACAATCTGACGGATGTTCCTGCCACTCATGGCACAGAGGGATGGTGTGTTATAATGAAGCAAGAACGGATACAATTTGAACTTTTAAAGAAAGAGAGAGAGAGAGAGGGTGAGGGAAGTCTGAATAAATACTTGTACCTATACTCATATGTAAAAGTAATTGACCCAAATAGCCTTTTTGTGTTAAGGTCGTTCGTTCGCTCTCTCTCTCAAGTTCATGTTGTGATGTTAAAGTGTCTGACACTTGGTACGAAAATAGTCATAGTGGGATGTAATGCGAGTGTTGGTAGCACACGCACACACACAGCCACATATCAAAGTCCTTCACCAAAACACTAAGTGCTCCGACCATTTATAGGGTCAGCCTCCGACATGCCTTCGTTCGTTCTTAGACGGGTTTGGGTTAATTAGTTCTACAGCGACTAAGTGTGTCGATATGTGTGTGAGATACAATAAGTACGTATATCCTTTTGTAGATGTAGTTTCAATGTGACTGCTGATGTTTTTGGATGAAATCTCTTCATGGTTATCATGCTTGGTTGGTTTTCAATACAAAAGTTAGTTATCATGTCAGTGCTTGTAATAATATAAGCGAGTTGCCAATTTTTTTTTTCGCTTATCTGTTTTTACTGCCGTCCATTCTTCACGCTTTTCCCCTCTTAAAACTTGTTTCTTCTTATTTTTTACGAATTTTGCCCATTTTGTGTAGTGGGTTAAGGGAATAAATAAACATTTGTGAAATGTTCATGGAAAAATTTTTATGACTTTGAATTTTAAAAATATTTTTAAATTAAATATTAATGCTGAAGAGAATATGGTCGACATAAAAGCTGAATGACTTTAAGGGGAAAAAGTGAATTTACAATTTATGAGTGTTAGTTGAATAAATTATAAGACTTGTAATTTTTGTGTAGACCCCAATACGGAAATTTTCTTGTTTTGTTGGAATTACTGAAATGCTATCATATCTTCATGCAATAAGTTAGAGTTACGTGTGCATGATAAAGATCTAGTTTATCAAAAAAGGTAGCAGTCAATTTTCTCCAAAATGCCATTTCTACCTCATCTATGCTTGATAAAGAACCGGTTTATCAACTGGGTACAAAATATTTGGTGGCGAACCGACTGAGCCATTTTTGCAGACTTGCCGTCAACATCAGTATTCTAATCGTATCTCCATGTATGCTCATGAAATCAAATTATCTTCACAACATTTCCCAGCTTAAGACTTTAGACTTTAGAGAGCCATATCGTATTCGTAACCACAGGCCCAGGCCACAGGCCGACAGTAATTCGAAGCGCTTTTTGTAAACAAAAAAGCTTAAACCCCAGAACATAAATTTCAGTCTGGTGCATTAATTTACATGTACAGGGTTATCCATTTTTCAGTTTCACTGGTAAGGTTAAATATCATAAAATAACATAAATCAATGATTTCGATAAAACTTTTGTTTCATTATAATGCCTGGACCTTGCCATTAGATACGAAATACAATGTGATTTAAGTGGCCTTCTCTGGATTGGTTGCAGCAGTGAATACTTTTGAGGTAGTTTTCGATCGCTTTTTCACACATTACGGACGGTATCACGGCGATAACTTGACTAATGTTGGTTTTCAAACACCTCAACATTTGGGGATTATACGTGAAAACAACGTATTTGACGTCGCCCCACAAAAAAGTCAGAGAGCGTCAAATAGGATGATCTTGGTAGACAATTCACGTCGCAAAAACCTGAAATTACGCTTTCTGTAAACTTCTCATGCTATAAAGCCAAATTCGGTCGGTTGTGTGGCTCGTGGCACCGTTTTGTTGAAACCACATATTGTCCAGTTCATAATCTTTAATTGCATGCTAAAAGTTGATTATCATACGGATTATCTGCCAAACTTTCACTAACAGAGGCGATATTTTCGGCAGTGCGTACATTGCGATAATGCATAGGCCTGACCACTTACATATGTAACGCTTCCAGTCTCTTCAAATATCTTTATAATCTTGCCAGTTAATAATATAATACAATTTAATTTTGCCACAACGAATTTAACCGTTTTCGCAGAATATTGTATTTCATCATTTGAACTTGGACATCAAGTTGAAACAGATTGCACAGATTTCGCATTTGATAAATTATCTCATAGTATACTCGTATCTTGTGCTAAATTGCAATCTATGGGACTTCTTTCTTTGATGTTAAAGTGGTTAAAATCGTATTTGTCAAATAGAATATGCAAAGTCGTTATTAGTGGTTATGAATCTCTTCCATATTTGCATATTTGGCGTGCCGCAAGGTAGTCTTTTGTAACCTTTGTTGTTTAATTTACTTATAAATAATATTTCTAACTGTTTTTAAAAAATAAATTTTTCTTTTATATGCAGATGACTTAAAAATATATCACAAAATTTGTAATATATGTATTTCTGAGGCAATAGCTCTTTAGAACTATTTAGGTAATCTTCTTGGTTGGTGGTCTCTAACCAAATTTTCATTAAATCTATCAAAATGTTCATATTTCATTTTCAAGGTCTCGTAATGCAATTCTTTCCTCGCTGCTGAAAGTAAAATGGATTTAGGTGTTGTTTTTGATGCGGCATTGACTTTCACCTCGTATATAAATTATATTATCCTCAAAGCTTATTCTATACTAGCGTTTATTAGAAGAAATAGTTCCGATTTCACCGATCCACATACCTTAAAAAGAATATGTACTTCCTACGTAAGATCAAATTTGGAATATGCCAATATCATTATATATTTAATGTAACACGCAGCTCTACCAATTTATTTATTGAATTCAATTTCCTAAATGGGATTGCAAGAAATGAATATCCAATTCAATATCTAGAGTTTATATGTCTAGAAATAAGTTTAAACTGCTTCTTTTAATATGTTTAACATAAAATAATTTGCATAACTTTACGGAAATATGTTATGTCAATTTTTAGTCTATAAGGATTTATACATATGCCCGTAGATCTAAATAAATGAAATGAAAAAATTCCTTGCACAGTAGGTACATAATGACGGTCATGATCACCCCGTAATGCACGAAAAGTGCCCACGTTTGAATCCCATTTTTGTAGTAAATTTTAACTATTTGTTGGTTTTCTTTGGGTTTTAAACGAGCTATATTCGTAAATGGCAAAGCTATCACTAAATAAATAACACTTCAGATGGCAAGTCTCTAACAGCTGACATCCTTGCCAGACCGGTGGTTTTAAAACCTCTACGTGGATAACCGTGTATATACGAGTACTTTCACTTTACCCCCTTTTGTATTGATTCAAAAATGTGGGTGTTATAGAAGCAAAATTTAAAATTTTTTCAAATCTAAAACGTGTTTTAACGCCGTCCATTTTCGTTTGTAAAATAAAGTTTACTAAAGGTCTAATACGTTCTAAATCGTGCCAATATAGAATATGGCTAAAATTGTGTAATTTATGTGACAGACAAGAGATTGGGAGTTGTTATAGCGACTTTTTCCAAATTTTGCCAAACCTGATAATGCGACAATAGATAAAAATTTAAGTTACTGCAATCTTCGAATAAGGGTAACGGAGGAAAATTTCAATTTCAGCCAAACGGACAGGCTGTATGAGAGGTATCGGAAGAAGTGTAGCAATAATGTTCATGTTCATTTTCAAAACTAAGTGTATCGATCATATGTGTGGCAAATTTGCCTAAATTCAATGTAACTGCTTGAAAGAGCCTATATAAACTTAGAAACCTAAAGCTAATTTCGATATTTGTAAGGAAAGCACCAAAAAGAACGTATTTACTTGGTGCTTTGTTCTCATATTTTATCAAGCACTACAAATTAATACAGTGTAAAACACCAGAGGGGTGTAGTCGAAATAGATCCACGGCTACGATCTAATCAAATATTAAGCCTGGCGATTTTGGCATTAATTGAAAATATTGGACGAAGGATTTATTCCCCCTTGATACATTGAAAATGTTGCAGAAGTCATGTGGTGATAGAAAATAATCAGACAACCATTCATATGACTGGTAAAAACCCCCTAAGTTTGATCGCAAAGTTGTCGAAGACTTGAAGGACTTGTGATAAAATCGACAAGTGAAGCAAATTGTATTTTTAATTCCTTCCAGTTTGAAAATAATGGAACACGAAGATAATATGTCACATTAGCGAATTCGTCCGATATTAGCCGATATTTTCGATGTGACATGAGCTCCAACAAGGCTCTTTCCGAATGAACTGAAATTTCCGCAAAAATACTATCAAAAGTACAGGAAGACGCACGAATCGTGATACGGTGCAACAGTAACTGTCAATGGGAATCGTTTTTTAAAGATGTTGAAAGAGTTGTTTTTACCTCAACTGCGCCGAAGACATATCAGTTTCAACAATATTTGAATCCAGCAAGATTGAACAACTACACACTTAGCCAGATCGGTTATGGCAGAGATCCAACGAAAATTCCCAAACAAATTAATATCCAAAAACCCCACTTTCCGCTGGCCCCCAAGTTCATCTGACCTGACTGCACCAGACTTTTTTTTGAGTAATTATGTCATGCAAGAGCTGTAAAAAACGAAACCAAGAAATTTGAATGTTTTGAAGCAGTGCTTTAAAGCAATAATTGAGGCGATCCCGCAATGTATCAATTTTCTGGTCAGGTGTCGCATAAGCGTGAATGAATATGACGGCCATTTATAGTCTGTCATCTTCAAAACCGATTAGTTACATAAAATAAAATTGAGTCTTCTATAGAATAAAAAAAGGATAATTATAAAATACATTAATTAAGAAAAAAGTTATTTGAATTTCTTATTGCATTTTAATTGATGTGCCACCCTGTAGAAAGCGTGTAAACCCTCCCATGTTTTATTTATTTGTTGTAATTGGTCAATCGGTTGAATTTTTATTGAACATAATAGAACAATGGAGAAAAATTTAATGGGTTGTACTCGTATAAAAGAATTAGGCGCTGCAGCAGTAAAATTGAATTTCGAAAAAACGGTCAATTTGTCTGGCAGGTGGAAGAGGCCGATCAATATAGCCGATTTCCAATCTTTAGCTTAGATCTGAAATAATGGGCTGTACTAAGTTTAATAGAGGGTGGCGGCAGTTATCGTGTCCAGACAAAAGAATATCATGCAAACAAACATATTTGGCAAAAACTACTTTTATTCTTCAATCCTCTGGTTGAAGGAAGAGGAGGAACCGTCATCCTTTCTTGGTCTGCATGTGAAGCAACGTTAGAGTTGCTGACGGGGATCGAAAGGAAGATTGAAAATAACAAACAGATATAAGTGAGTTAGAGGAATTATTTATATTATTAATAGCTTTTACAATGAACAGATTTCATCTGTTGTCGTGTTGCTTTTATTTTAACTACAATAATATCCCACAAACTATCTAAAATTTCACAAAATTTCAGAACTATCACTATCCGGAGCTATGTTGATTGACAAAAGCTCATGAAGTAAAATAAACATTTATGTTAAAAGAATTGTTTACGGAAGGATTATTTATAATAAAAAAAAACTCGGACACATACTGTCGATAATATTCCCCTGTGGAGCTAAGTCGAATAACATTTCACATACTAAATGGTGTCCCAACAAGAACGCAAGATTTAAATGACTGATGCGGCAATTGAATTGTTTCTCTGGTTGTATGACTTGTGGCACCGTCTTGTTGAATCCACATGCCCTCCACATTCATTTTTTCAGTTCTAGACACGAAAAAACTGGTTATCATTTCACGATACTGAACACCATTGACATGCCTCATTTTCATAAAAGAGGTTCAATTATTCCTCCAGCCCAAAATCTACACCCCACAGTGACACGTTGAGGATGCATTTGCTTCTCGTGAATCGCTTGAGGACTTTCCTCACACCAAATGCGACAATTTTGCCTATTGACGAAGCCATCAAGATGTAAATGAGCCTCGTCACTTAAGATGATTTTATCGGCAAAATCAGCATTTTCATGTTGTCTCTCCAATACCCAATTAATGAACTCCCATCGCTGTCCATGGTCAGCTGGCTTCAGTTCCTGAGTCAGTTGAACTTTGTATGCATGAAGATGCAAATCTTTCGTCAAAATTCGCTGCATAGTGCAATTTGCTGAGTTCGGAGTCGAGTTGAAGTGGATGGAGTTTGAGCGACATCATCACGTACATCTGCGACATTTTCGGTTGATCGACCTGGTCGAAGGAGCGTTGTTGTCTTTACATCACTAACAGACCAAGTTTTGGCAAATTTATCCATTAATCTCATTACGGTTGACTCTTTTGGAGCATTATTGTGACCCCAAATTGATCGCAATTTGCAAGCTGTAGCCGCAAAACTTTCACCATTTTGGTAAATCAATTTCACAATGAGAATGCGTTGTTCATTCGTGTAGCGCTCTATTTTTACTAACCTCGTACCTTCTACTGGCAAACAATAACAATTTTTCAAATGTCAAACAATGACAATTCGAATGGCGCTAAATTTAAATCTTGCGTTCTTGTTGGGAGCTCCTTTACAATCAGATTGAGGAGAGAATAAATATTAAAAAACCTAAGTTTTTTGTTGAAAATGTTCGCATGCGGCAATACAGCGACGGACAGAATTAAAAGATCATCATAAACTATAAACTATACATACATATATACATCGTAAAATATAATAAATATTCGTATTAAAAAAATTTTACTAAAGGAAAAGTCAAAAATTTTTTACGAAAAGAAAAAGAGTTTTCAACTGCCTCAGTAAATAGAATACAATTTCTTACTTAGTTAGTTATTATTTAGATGGCGTTGAGAATAGACATTCTTATCTATTACCCACCGCCCGCATCGGGCTTCTCGGTTTGTTCTCCAATTCGTCATAAGTTTCGTAAAAGTTTTATACGGGATTTTAGTCGACATTCTCTGCGTGAGTTTTTGCCAGAGATTTTCGAACTGGAGCGTTTGGATCCATCCGCACAAAATGACCGACTGAAATAATCACTGTATTTTGAAGCGTTTGACCACGTAGTTTTCTACCAGATCCATATTTACAAGCGCTTTGTCAATCATCAGCTTACGCAATTGACATATGATTCTTACTAAAGGTGGCCGTACTTAAAGCAGTTTCTTTCACAGTCAATGTATATTGAAGAAATCGCATCATGGGCTATCGCCCTGTGTAAATCCTCGTTGGGAGCAAAATATCACACTAAGATTTTTGGCTATATCTGCAGGCAGACTTCGTGTCAGCCAATGTCAAAATACAAAGATTATACATCCTTGCATGAATATCAAACTCCGGCCATGGCATCATAATTTGCTGTGTAAAAATAGGTTTTATAGTCGATGAAAAGGTGCTGTGCATCAATCCTCCTTTCCTCGGGTGTTCTCCAGGATCTACTAATTTAGTGGGTGTAAATCCGCCTTGATAAAACTGAATCAGATGAAGTAGAGTAGGCTTTTCACTTAACACATTCTACAGAATATTATAAGCGGTAAGTTAAAGGCTGATACCGCGAAAGTAAAATAAAACGATAGAGATAGCCTTACTTGAATACAGCCCATATTAAATTAAAATTTAAATCATTAGGCATATATTCATGGAGCCGAATCTTTGGTTGGAGTTGATACACGCTGATTATCAGCCCTCCGTCAGTTTAAAACAACTCTGCCGGCAGGCCTTCAGCACCCGCAACTTTGTTGTTTTTAGGCCTTGACGCTCTTATTCTAACTTCGCATGAATTTGCATGATTTCTTCGTAATTTGCATGATTTCTTCACTTATACTGTTATCTGGAACTAGCAGGTTATAGAAATGGTCTCCATAATTACAGCACACCCTGCATATCTTTGCCCAAATTTTCATTACTGCCCCTACAGGAGAGAAGTCCTGTTCCATAACCGCTGCCTTTGAACTTTTTTGTGGAATCCACGGACTTGCCCCTGTCCTCGCATTTTGCCGCTCTTGCTACAACCATTTCTTCAGCATCCTTTTCCGCAGATACAATGCAATATTCTTCATCGTACCAGGGGTTGCGTGAGCGGAATCTTTCATACGCAAGTACGCTTTTTTTTTTACAGTGGAAATAGAATGAGCAATATCGTATGTCGCCATTGTGTGCCAGAAACAGCGAGATTAATTCCATTTTGTTATACAAGATTTCTGGAGTTGACTGTGATTATTTCAGTGCTACGCAGCTTAGCGGCGTCCGGCCTTGTTTATGCTCGGTAACGTACGTTTTTTTGATCTGGTCAATTTCGTGCGCCCCTTAGTTGCAAACAGGTGGTGATCCGAATTTATATTAACACTTCGGATTACGCGCACGTCGCACTAGAAGCATGCTTTCTATTTATTACTAGGTGATCAATCAGGTTTCTCCTGTTATTATCAGAAGTTAGCCCAGTTGCTTTTTGAACATATTTATTTTCGGAGGTGTCGCCATGTAGACTAAATTTCCCATCGGTTGGATTAGGAACATCCTCCCTACCTATTTCAGAATTAAAATCTTGCAAAATATTATTAACATTCAGTTTCAAACAATGGTCGTCCACTTCTTCTATGCGTCCATAAAATTTGAATGTTATGTCTTTTTTTTTTTGCTTTCCATCAGGTCGTGTGCACGAATAGGCGTAACAAAAAATATTTTGCTTGATAACGGATAACTTCTATACCGCGAGAAAAGTTAGGTAAATCTCTTACACGCAACAAATCAATGCCTCAACTTATGCTTTTCTACATCGTAGCTGTTGTAGATGTCACAATTTTTACCCCTCCAAATGGATCATTATCAGGCCCACCTCATCTCTCGGATATCGGTGATGTCAGCTTTACATTTGTCATACACTTCTGCCAAGCCGGATAGAGGCACCTCCTCTGTAAGGAGCTCGAACAGGAAGAATGTCAAGAATGGAGTTAAACTGAGAACTAAGAAAAATTGGACCAGTAGAAATGCTTTATTATAACGCATTATCAAAATGTTCGCTTTCAAAGTAAAGTTAAATGAAACACACAAAAAGATAAGATTTCAATGAAACTTTTATTTCATTATAATACTTTGACTTGGCCATTATGTACCAAATACAATGTCATTTAAATGACCGCCTCTGGATTGGTTGCAGTAGTGGATCATTTTGAGGTAGTTTTCGACCACTATTTCGCACATTTCGGGCGTTATTTCGGTGATAACTTGACGAATGTTGGGTTTCAAAAGTTTGCCAAAACGTAAAACTACGCTTCCGGGAAACTTCTCATGTAATAATGCCTTTCTCATGTAATAAGGCCGTTTTGTGTGGCTCGTGGTACCATATTGTTGAAACCACATAATGTCTAGTTCATAATCTTCATAATGCGCACCAAATAGTCACTTTTTTCGGATGCAATCGCTTAACCACAATTACTTCTAGGTTCCCCGAGCCCCATATGCGACAATTTTGCTGTTGGCGTAACCACCGGGTGCGAAATGAGCTTCATCGCTGAAGGAAATTTTGTTTGAAAAATCAGCATTGAAATTCTGTTGCTGTAGTACACAATCAGCACAATCTATACGGATAGAGGTGCAAATCCAAATGAAAAATACGCCATAATGAGCCGTAAGATAGGCTCAATTGCTGAGAACGTTGTGGAATCGACATATTCGGATTACCCGCTACACTTTCACTAACAGAAGTGATACATTCGCCACCGATTCCACCGTGATGACGAACAGGCCTGACCATATCTGTAACGCTTCCAGTCTCTCAATCTTTATATATATAATTCTACGGTACGGGCGTTGTCATTGAACTCCTCCTAAACGGCTGGACCGCTTTGCATAAATTTTTGTATATGCGTCTGGGTGGTGCCCGGAATGGTTTAGATTTACAATTCGATCCAATTGGACAAGGGGGCGTGGTACCTCCCATACAAACAAAAAATTAAAAATCAATTATTTCTGCTCCTGCTTACGGTATTTGAACAAAATTTGGTGCGTAGGTTTGGTGTACATAACTTAAGTGCTGCTGCAAATATGGGCGGGATTGGACAATGGGAATGGTACCTCCTATACAAACCACAAATTAAAAAGCAATTATTTCTCCTCCTGCTAAAATTTGAAGGCAAAGCAACGTTTGCCGGGTCGGCTAGTATTTCTTTATAATCTTGCCAATTCCTTGCATAATTGGTGGATTATGACGACCATAAATAATCATTCTGTAATGCACGAAAAGTTTGAATCACTAGTTTCGTATTAAGTTTTAACTATTTTTACGCATTGTTTGACTGTTAAACGATTCACATTCGTAAATGGCAAATCTTTCACTAAATAAATGATACTTCAGATGACAGGTATTTAACAGCTGAAAGTCTTGCCTGACCTGCGGCTTGAAACCCTTTACAAAGACTGAATTCATCTCTTGAAAAATGGAAATTTCCCAGAATGCTTCAATAGTTTTACAATTTATTTGTTTAAGAAAAGGATAGTCGTAGGTATAGTCAGTGAAAATTTTTAAAAACCTAATTTTAACTGACATGTTAGGTATGAGTAGAGGGCGTTGAGTCGTTTTGGAAGTAAAAAATAACTTGCCAGAGGTGAGACATAAAAATGGGATAGAAAAATTTCTATTTTTCAAAAATTGATTTTCGTCAGTCGAAAACAATTTGTGATGATAGCCATCACAGCTCATTTATATTTTTAAGAGTCATCTTAGATGTGGGTTTGATTATCTAAAAACACAGAAAAAAAGTCCAAAATTGGTATATTATTTTTGGCACCCACATTTTATTACAATTAATTAGTAAATTATAGAACCTATACCCCAGATTTTCTTTCCAACTTGGCGCTTGCTACTGATTTTATATTGCTTTATTGTTATGTTTGTTTAGTGTTGTTATTATTTGTTTGTTGGACATCCGTTTTTCTGTTAGCTGTTAGCTTTTTCTTATCATTATATTATTTAATTGACATTTTTTATTGTTTTATTATTATATTATTTAGCTTTATTTTGTATTGTATTCTATTTACCAATAATTTCCTTCTTGCTTATTAATTGTCAAAAAGCCATACGAAATAAATTATGATAACAAAGCTATGAAAATGATTATTGCGATAGCAATTATGGCCACAAAGTGCAAAGAATTGCCAATTTAGACATATCAGAAGTTTTGCACGAAAAGTTTTCGTCGAAAATAATGTTTTAGAGCTTAAATCCTTTTGTTTTGGTATACCAGAAAAGGTGAAATAAACTGCTCGATTTGGTACAAAATGCGAGGCTATACAAATTTGTCCATAAATCCAATATAAATGAATAATTTTGAGTAAGAAGTGGATATTTCACCCATTTTCTAAACCATATCTAACGAAAGTACGTATTTGCATTAGCAAGTTTGCCTTAGGGTCACTATAGATTCACTCGAATTTTTATGTTTGCAGGTCATTCAGCTATACGGTGGAGAAATAAATAACCATGTTTCCTCGGTTTTAAAATGGTCTGAAACGAATTTCTTCTCAACATAAGCAAGGTATAAGTTGTAATCTTTAATGTTCTATCTATATTGATAAATATAATCCCATCTTTATAACTCCACCTACAAAAATGCTGAAAGAAAAGGGTTTTAGGGGCTAAGTTCGATAAGCACCATTATTTCGGCCAGACCCACCATAAAGCAGTTTAGTTTGACGTAGAGGATAAATCGACATATCATCAGATAAGTGAGTATATCATATGTATAGGTATTAAGGTTTATCCGTTTAGTGGTTTTAAAACCGCCGGTCTGGCAAGGCTGTCAGCTGTTAAATAACTGTCATTTGAAGTGTTATTTATTTAGCTAAAAGTATGCCATTTACGAATATGGATCGTTTAACAATCGAAGAACGCTTAAGAATAGTTAAAACTTATTACAAAAGTAGTGATTCAAGCGTGGCCACTTTTCCGTGCATTACGGGGTGATTATGGTCGTCATAATCGACCTACTGCATAAGGAATAGGCAAGATTATAGAGAAATTTGAAGAGACTGGAAACATTACAGATGTGGTCAGGACTGTACATCATCGCAATGTACGCAGTGCCGAAAATATCGCATAATCCGAATTTGACGATTCCACGGAGTTCTCAGCAATTGAGCCTATCTTTGGGTTCATTATGGCGTATTTTGCGTTTGGATTTGCACCTCCATCCACACAGAGTCCAACTGACGCAACAATTGCAGTCGGGTGACATTCACAATGCAATAGATATGCTGATTTCATGCTACAGAAACATGCTTTCAATGCACATTTTTCGAACAAAATTTTCTTCAGAGATAAAGTTAATTTCTCACTTGGTAGCTACGTCAACAAACAAAATTGTCACATATGGGATTCGGAGAACCCAGAAGTGATCCTGGAAAAGGTATTAAAAATTACTGTGTGGTACACATTATCGTCTGGAGGCGTCATTGGACCGTACTTTTCTGAAAATGACGCTGGATGAACCTCCAAAAGATCCACTGCTGCAGACAATTCAAAGACGGTCATTTAAACGACATTGTATTTCGTACATAGTGTCAAGTTCCAAGCATTATAATGAAATACAAGTTTGAACGAAATCATAGCTTTATGTGTGTTTTATTTAAATTTACTTTTGAAACCGAAAAATTGCTACATAATACATACAACGCCCATATAATATATCGTCTAATTTTATTGTTCTAATGGAAAATCGTATTTTTTGGAATTATTATTAATATGGCAGTACCCTGTAAATGTATATAAATTGGAGTGGTTCCTTCTCGTTTCTACAAAATATCACTTTTTATTGTTTTCAATTGTTTTAATTATTGTTTAAATAAATGGTAAAAATACTGAAAAAATTCGAAAAAAACCATCATTTTTCAAATGTTGCATTTAATCTTTGTCGACTAATCGTCAAAATCAGGTTCTTGTCATACATAGTAAGCCCATTTTGTGCACAACTTCAGTGAAAATTCGTATATTTTTCTTGTATTTTTCAGTTAGGACGGTCACTCCAAAATTTTATCACCCGGGATGGCCTACTATACTATTGATATCTGCACAGTTTTAATAAAATTAAGTTCTAATAAAATTAATGAATAAATAGTGCAATTGTTGAAACACAATCGATATGCCCTTTATGGCATTATTTCTTCCTAATGGACTGATTTCGCCCACCGGTGATGCATAATGAAGGGGACGTTGTATCGATACGTCGACAGATGAGTAAGCGTGTCCGCAACCCCATTTTATCATACTTTATAAGTGAATTTAAATAATTTGTATACGTAAACTTACTTGTTATTGGGACTACACTTTTCGGCATAGTAGAATAACGCTAAATGTCGGTTTTATATTACATACTATTAAGTGGAACATTGCTGAAAATTTTCTGAAAAGTATTCATTTTTAAAAGTTGAGTTTTGTGTTTCTTTGGACACATTTCTTTCTAATGGGGCGATTTTGTCTAGTTTTGGTAATTCAACCTTTCCTAGCTCAAGGTGTGTAAAATCTATCCAAGCGCCAAGCGGACTGCCGAATATTATAAGAAGTATAACGATTTTGGTGACGGTCAGGTATATACAAGGTGGTGCACCAATTGTGCTACAATAAGAAATTCAAATAACTTTTTTCTAATCAATGTATTTCATTTACATATTTTTGTTATTGTATAGAAAATTCAATTTTCTTTTAGATAACTAATTGATTTTGAAAATGACAGACCGTAAATGCTCATTCACGCATATGTGACACCTGTTTAGAAAATCATTCATTGCTGCCTGAAGGGTTGAAGTCGGGATCGCCTCAATTATCATTTTAATGGACTGCTTCAATTCGGTCCAATTCCTTGGTTTCGTTTTGTACACCTCTTGCAGGTCATAATGCCATAAAAAAAGAACTGGTGCGGTCAGGTCAAGTGATCTTGGGGGCGAGCGGAAAGAAGAGCTTCTGGCTATTTTGATTTGAAAATTTTCGTTGGAACTCTGCCAAAACCGGTCCGGATATGTGTGCATTTGCTCCATCTTGCTGGAACCAAATGCTGTTGAAACGAATACGTCTTCGGCGCTGTTCTGTGTAAAAAACTGCTTCAACGTCTTTAAATAATGATTCCTATTGACTTTGTATTTGTAGCTCGATTTGAGCGCCATGGTGTGTATACTTTGTGGGATCTCAGACGAGTACTTCTAGTTGTTTTAAATGGAATGGCAAAACGGGAATCCTTTGGTGGAAGACATGTAAAGGATGTCTCAACAAGAACGCAAGATTTAAATTTGGCGCCATTCGAAGTGTCATTGTTTGACATTTGAACAATTGCTATTGTTTGCTAGTAGAAGGTACCAGGTTAGTAAAAATGGAGCGCTACACGAATGAACAACGCATTCTCATTGTGAAATTGTTTTACTAAAATGGTGAACGTTTTGCGGCTACAGTTCGCAAACTGCGATCAATTTGGGGTCACAATAATGCTCCAAAAGAGTCAACTGTAAAGAGATTAATGGATAAATTTGCCAAAACTGGGTCTGTTAGTGAATTAAAAAGCCAACAACGCGCGTCCAGGTCGATCGACCGAAAATGTCGCAGCTGTACGTGATGATGTCGCTCAAACTCCATCCGCCTCAATTCATGCATACAAAGTTCAATTGACTCAGGAACTGAAGCCAGCTGACCATGGACAGCGAAGGGAGTTCGTTAATTGGGTGTTGGAGAGACAACACGAAAATGCTGATTTTGTCGATAAAATCATCTTCAGTGACGAGGCCCATTTCCATATTGATGGCTTCGTCAATAGGCAAAATTGTCGCATTTAGGATGAAGAAAATCCTCGAGTGATTCACGAGAAGCAAATGCATCATCGTGTCACTGTGTGGTGTGGATTTTGGGCTGGAGGAATCATTGGACCTTTTTTTATGAAAATGAAACATGTAAAGCGCAAACAGTCAATGGTGTTCGATATCGTGAAATGATAACCAGTTTTTTCGTGCCTAAAATTGAAGAAATGAATGTGGAGGGCATATCGTTTCAACAAGACGGCGTTACATGTCATACAGCCAGAGAAACAATTCAATTGCTGCATCAGTTATTTAAATCTTGCGTTCTTGTTGGGACACCCTTTAAATTGCAAAAAGATTTCCATCTTGGACAGTTCTCAATAGTTTTGATCATATTTTGGGTAGATGTAATGAATTTTGGCACACAGTGCGTACAAGTTTGTATTAAGTTTGCGAAAGCGTTGATCCTATGGTGCGAGTCGGCAATACATCTTCGAACTACTGGTTCGTTAACTTCCGGGATCCACAATTATTATTATATAGTTTACAGTTTATAAATTACTTTGATTCATTGTAGTAGAGGTTGTGGATAATTATAGATTATGGAAAGGTTAAGGATAAAAAGCTCTCTAAACGACTCTTTTCCACATTGCTTATTGAATTACAATCTCCATTTTAAATAAATCAACCTGTGTATGAAAAATGTGTTACTATGAAAGAAAAGAAAAAAATTATAATAATAAAATATAGTTCCATGCATTTGCAGTTACAATGAAAGAACATATTCTTGGTTATTATAATATGCCACATGGGTAATCTTGTTTACTTTATTCCGTATTGTTTATGCTTAATAATTTATTATTCCAAATCGAAACGTTTATTACCGCCAATGTACTAATGTTATTTAGATATTCAGCATTTTGTTTCTTATACGTATAGAAGCTAAGATATATTGGGTATTCTAATTATTTCGAATATAAAATCATCTAATTTGGAAAGAACAATGAATACTCGTGCAGATTTATAAAGTGAATAAATTTGCAATATTGGGGAAATAATAATAACCAATTATGTTTGAATATTGTTATTAATAATTTATGTATGTTTTTTTCCAATACGAGTATAATTTAGAATAAGAAATCGTGGAAATTATACTTCACACATGTGTTCATTTAGATAATAAAAACAAACATAATTCGTGTATTCAAATTTAATAACATTAGGTTGTGCTTCTCTGCCGTAATTTATGAGATACTTAACATTTCCTGTATTCCCATTTAAAGAAACCCGTTTAATATTTACTTTTCTAAAGATGAAATTTTCAATTAAAATCTCATAAATGTTTATACAACACATAAAGTAAATAAAATGGTAAATAATTGTGTTCATAATACTCTGAACAAATGTTAATTTATGATAAGAACTGTTACGCACAAATAGGCGACAACCAGTCTGGGGTCAATGTCCTTAGTTATAAAACAATACTGAATTGAAACACTCGAAAATGTATATAAATAAAAAAAAGGTCTGAAACGAATTTTGTCTCAACATATGCAGGGTATACGTTGCTATCTTCAATGTTCTACCTATAGTGATACATATAATCCCATCTTTATAACTCCAGCTACAAAAATGCTGAAAGAAATGGGTTTCAGGTGCAAAATTCGATAAGCGCCATTATTTCGGCCAGACCCACCATGAAGCATTGCAGTTTAGATTGACGTAGACGATAAATCGACATATATGAGTGAATATATATACACATATATATATTTATACGAGATGTGACAGAAAAAAAACGGGGTTTTCACATTTCGTGAGTTACGTATATTCGATTTTCTCATTTTTTTCCTGTTATGTTGGTACACATGTCTGTTATATATATTTACAATATCAGCCATTTTGGATTGTCAGTTTGTTTTTGACAGATAAAAAGGTTAGTTGGGTTTTGGTGTGCTCTTCGATTTCTTACTATTCGAAAAATTGATCGATCGAAGACTCTGTATTAAGTTTTGTGTAAAAAATGAAATGAAATGTGCAAGGACATTTGAAATGTTGACTGTGGTGTTTGGCGAGTCTACTGTGTGCAGAACACAAGTTCAATTGTGGTATAAACGGTTTAGAAGATGTCAATGACGACGCTCGTCCTGGTCGTCCGAGCACGTCAACAACCGATGAAAACATTAAAGCAGTGAAGAAAATGATTTTGGATAATCGTCGAATCACTATTATAGAGGTTGCTGATGATGTTGGCATATCGTGCGGCTCTTGCCAATCAATTTTTACGGATATTTTAGGCATAAAACGGGCGGCAGCGAAGGTTGTTCCAAAATTGCTAAATTTTGAGCATAAACAACGTCGCATGGACATCGCTCAGGAGCTGTTGAACGTCGTCAACGACGATCCAGATTTCCTCAAAAAGGTCACAACTGGTGACGAATCATGGGTGTATGGCTACGACATTGAAACCAAAGCCCAATCATCCCAATGGAAGCGTCCAGTAGAGCCGAGAACGAAAAATGCGCCTCAAGTTCGGTCAAATGCAATAGCGTGATGCATCATGAATTCTTGTCACAAGGTCGTACGGTCGATAAGGAATACTACCTTGAAGTTATGCGCCGTTTGCGCGAAGCAATTCGTCAGAAACGCACAGAATTGTGGAAAGCCAATCATGGATTTTGCACCAGCTCACATATCGATACTTGTGCGTAAGTTTTTGGCCAAAAACAAAACCGCAATCACGCCCCCGCTGCCTGTTTCCTTTTCCCAAAACTGAAGACACCGATGAAAGGAAAGCGTTTTGCTACGATTGAGGAGATAAAAGAAAAATCGAAACAGGAGCTGTAGGCGATACCAAAAAGTGCGTTTCAGAAGTGTTTCGAGGTTTAGAAGAAACGCTAGCAGAAGTGCATTATATCTGAGGGTGACTTCTTTAAAGGAAATAAAATGGAAATTGATGAATAAATAAATACTTTTTGAAAAAAATTGAAAATAACGGTTATTTTTTGATCACGTCTCGTATATATATATATGAAAATATATATATATATGTATAGTGGCTTCCTGTTATCTGGAGCGTTATTTATTTAATTAAAGATTTGCCATTTACGAATATGAATCATTTAACAACCGAAGAAGGCGCAAAAATAGTTGCAACTTACTACAAAAGTGGTGATCCAAACGTGGACTTTTAGGCGAATAAAATTTTCTTCGGTAATGAAGCTAATTTCTCACTCGGTGGTTATGTCAACGAACAAAATTGTCGCATATGGGACTCGGAGAACTCAGTCGTGATTGTGGAAAAGCCTTTGCATCCGGAAATAGTGAGTGTTTGGTCTGGAGGTGTCATTGAGCCGTATTTTTTCGAATAATATCTCAAAAGGATCGACTGCTGGTGAGCCACACCAATCAATCCAGTGGCGGTCATTTAAACAACACTGTATTTTGTTCATAATGCAAGGTCTAAGCATTTTAGTGAAATAAAAGTTTCATCAAAATCAAAACCTTATTTGTGTTCTATTACACTTTAATTTTGAATTTCTTTTGAAAAATGCATAAACCCATATAAAAATGTTTTGTAGTGTTCAGTTAATTGAACAATTTTTAATGTAACATATGGTTATATATATATACCTATATGTATATATATTTTTGTTTTTTTGTTTTTTTTTTTTTTGTTGGTAATCCATCAAAGGGTGGCATTAAAAAGCTCAATATGGGCGCTCACAAAGAAGATTGTTTTTTTTTTCCTTTGAACAATTTGTTGCATTTTTTTTTAACCAACACACGTTTGTAGTTATATACTAATATTTTGTATATTTCAGTCGCAGTTAGTTAGAGATTCCGACATTCATCACAATAATTTTAAATTGCGCTGCAAAAAGATAGCTAGTTTTATATCAAAGCGCTGTATGTTCAAAAACGTGAAATGTATTTGGTAAATTTTTAAAACATTTGGCAAGCATATGTAATCACTAGATAAAATAAATATATTCGTCCAAAAGCAGGAAATGTATTATTTTTTGCGTATTGCAAGCATATGTAGGCAACAGATAAGATAAATATATTCGCCCAAAAGCTTTAAAGAAGCACGAAGGATATTTAAAAATTTTATTAATAATTAACGCCTTCGCTATTGACCACTCGACACGTTTTCCTCAGAATAAGTGGTGCATTTAAAAACAATGTAAAATAATCTTATCTGGTAAAGCGAATGATTAGAGGCTTTAGGGTCGAAACGACCTTAACCTACTCTTAAACCTTAAATGAGTAAGAACCTCATATTTCCTAGTACGAAGGTTGTGGTTGCGACAATAATATGCCCAGTGGGTCATTTTTGGAACCAAACGTAATGTTTTGATGCCCAAATCAGTTGCAGTAAGAATCTGATATGCGCTGTTTGCACATCAAATTGCATAACTCAGCCCCTCGATAAAAAAAGTGATTATCTACACTTGCCTCGTAATGACTGGGATTCATCACTATCTAAATTTTTCAGTTGCAAAAGTAAAGTTAAACAAACCCACATAAAGCTGTGATTTCGATAATATCTTTATTTCACTATAATGCTTGGATTTTGCCATTTAAATGACCACCTATAGATTGGTTGCAGCAGTGCATCCTTTTGATGTGGTTTTCGACCACTTTTCTGAACGTTTTCGGACATACCTCGGCGATATCTTGACAAATGTTTTATTTCAAATGCCCCAACGTTTGGGAATTATCTACGTAAACATGGTCTCTGACGTAGCCCCACAAAAAAATTCTAACGGCATAAAATCGCATAACCTCGATGGCCAATTGACGTCGTCAAAACATGAAATTACACTTTCTGGAAACTTCTCATGCTATAAGGCCAAAATTGGTCATGTTGTATGGCTTGTGGCAACGTCTTGTTGTTGGAACCACATATCATCCACTTCATAATTTTTAATTGTAGGTTAAAAAATAATTTGGTTATCATACGGTCATAGCGCTCTGAATTGAAAAATTCGGATTATCCGTCACATTTTCACTAACAGAAGCGATTTTTTCGATAGTGTGTTCCAAATTACATGATTACATCTGCATATATAACGATTCCAGTTTCTTAAAAATTTGTTATAATCTTAAAAATTCCTTGCAGAGTAGGCCGATTATGATGACCATAATCAGCCCGTAATGAACGAAAAGTGCCCACGTTTGAATTTCGCTCTTACCTCTTTTGTAGCAAGTTTGACCTATTTTTATGAGTTCTTCGATTGTAAACGATCCACAATCGAAAATGGCAAACCTTTCGCTAAATAAATAATACTTCAGATGATAGGTATTTAACGACTGACAGCCTTGCCAGACCGGCGGTTTTGAAACCACTAAATGAATAACCATTTACAATATAAATTATTATTATTATCTTTTTACAATGCGTGCAAATGTTTAGCAATATTACGGAAGATAAGTTACAATACTATGTAAAAGACATTCTTTCTTTCATTCTTAAATATGAAAATAACTACATATTTGATTTCATCAGATATGTTGTTATATTCAGTAGACCTGTTCGGTTATTCGGCGTCATGTAACTTGTATCTGATTTGTTTGTCTTGTGTTTCTTTCTACTGCTAATGGAGATCCCAAAATCAGATGTTGTGACGGATTTTTACATGAATAATAAATAGTAGTTGTTGCCAGAACAGACCATGAACAGGTAATACAGGGTGATTTTTTAAGATTTACGTTTTTCAGCTTGGCAGCACTAGTTGGTAATGGCGTCCAAACGTCATCTGTCAAAGTGAAAAGTGTATAGTACTCGCATACTCTGCCATTTCATCATCGAAAGACTAACAAACGAGCAACGATTGCAAATCATTGAAATTTATTATCAAAATTCGTGCTCTGTGACAAATGTACGTCGTTTGATACGACCATTTTATGGTCGTCATAATCGATGACGTTCTGTTATCTCCAAATTTCGCACCAAATTTACTTTGTTGGACATAAAACCATCGACTCGCATGCGTAGAGTGCGTACCGAAGAAAATATTGCAGCCGCAGCGACCAGTGTTAATGACGATCGTGAAATGTCAATTCGTCGCCGTTCTCAGTGATTTGCATGTGTTAGTCAACCACAAGGAAAATTTTACACGTCGATTTGAGTTTGAAAGCCTATAAGATTCAACTCACGCAAGAATTGAAGCCGAATGACCTACCGCTACGCCTAATTTTTGGTGAATGGGCCTTACAAAAGCTCAATGGAAATCCAATGTTTTATCGAAAAATTATGTTCAGCGATGAGGCTCATTTCGGATACATAAACAAGCAAAACTGTCGCATCTGGAGTGATGATCAGCCACATACCATACAAGACGACAGTTTGGTGTGATTTATGGGCTGGTGGCATCATCGGTCCATTTTTCTTCAAAGACGACCGTGGAAGAAACGTTACCGTCAACGGCGAACGATATCGAGCCATCATACGCGTTTTTTTTTTGGTTCAGTTTTTTTTGGCTGAGTTGAACTTGGTTGACATGTGGTTTCATCAGGACGATGTAACATGCAACACTGCTTGCGAAACAATGGATATGTTGAGGGATGATTTCGGTGAGCATTTTATCTCTCGGTTTGGCCCTGTGAGTTGGCCCCCAAGATCTTGCGATTTAACGCCTCTTGATTATTTCTTGTGGGGTTACAACAAGTCGTTAATTTATGTGGACAAGTCGAACACTATTGAAGTT
This sequence comes from Philornis downsi, assembly GCA_019455685.1. Taxonomy (NCBI): domain Eukaryota; kingdom Metazoa; phylum Arthropoda; class Insecta; order Diptera; family Muscidae; genus Philornis; species Philornis downsi. The sequence continues at coordinate 1,234,323 of JAHXMU010000724.1, read as the reverse complement.
TTACAGGATAATATAACACGCGTTATTCGTGGAATATAGACCGAAATGCTTGGAAAAGTGACGAAAAATTCGACCTTCCGAATGGATATTTTGGGGCAGAGCCTCGGGCAAATATGACGCAAATTTTATTTTTATTTTAATTTATTAATTTTTATTTCATATTTATATTTATTTACATTTTATTTAGTTATTTTATTATTTTATTTTTTATGTTTTATTCGATTTTTAGAAAAAACTACGATTAAAAAATCACCCTTTATATTCTTAGTTTTACTCCTGTACAAATTCAACGATGGGTAGCTCATTGGCAATTAGCATTGGCGCATTGGTATATTAGAATTAATAAAAGCTTGAAATATAAATATCTTAACATGAGTTTACAAATCGTTGTTAAAATTGAATACTATCCCAGTGGCGGTTGCCACTTTAGCTTTAACTAAAGAAATATGAATATCTCTAGTTAGGTGTTGGTTCAAAGTAACACGAATATGTCCTTTAGTTTCTGACTTCTCAATAGCTGTACCGCCAACATGGACTGCTCCATATTCTTCATTTCTGTTATCATGCGGTATAAAACATAAAATGTATACGCAATGCAAATATTATTCAAAAGGGTAATGATAAATTATAAAATTATTCAAAAATATGCAAACCAACTTTGACAATAACTATTATAAGTAATATTGTACCGTATTTTTTATTATGTGGTATCGGAGCATTTCTCTAGTGAAAAAACAGACATTACTTCGACTTGGTGAGTTTAGTGAAAAAGGTGATGCAAAAAGTTTATATTCATTGCTTAAATTTAAGCATAAAATGGAATTTATATAATGTAATAGTAAAAAAGACTCATTATAGGCGCCTCTTTTGAAAGCTGTCTATAATGGCTCATTATTTATTGATAACAAAACAACCACTTTTGGTAGAATTCACTGGAAAGAGTAAGCAAAAGCCCATTAAATTTCAATTTTCTTTTTTACCAAACACTTTTTCAAGCCATCTAGCTATATTTACTTGTTTCAATATTGATGATATATTTTTCAGAATATTCGCAGTGTGTTCTGTAAAATTGATGGCTTAACAAGTCTGCTGCATAAATTAAAAAATATAATAATTATAATCAAGGAAAAACAAAATTCTGTATTCAATCTTACAGACAAAAAGTTTCCCCTGCATTGTATTTCGAATGAATTGATTAAAATTCAGAACAGTTAACCTTGCCAGAATAGCATTTTACACAGTCTTAAATACGCTTAATTGTCCTAGTGCAATTACGTGTGCAAATGAAATGTAAACTTTTTGTATTTATATTGGAATATTCTTTTAGCATCATTAACATTACACAAAATCAGTTTCGTTTTTATGACTACACTATCACTCAATTATTTGTCATCAGTTTTCACTCACTCGCCGAAGTTATAACAACATGCTATGGGAGTAACTTTTTTCTAGTTTTTATCTATACTTTTAAGCTTTGTAATATTCAATTACACACTTTCATCTCTCATTATATACTCTCTTTCTACACGAAGAGTTGTTAGTAACAATTTGATATTCGGTATAAAAAATTAGGCTTTTTATGCTGAAACAACGTTTCAACATTTCGTACACAAAGAAACACCAATCCAATTTAATACTGAGCCTTTATGATGGATGATGAATGATGTATATTTCAGTTTTCAAACGAATAACATGAATATTGTATAATAAATGTTGAACAAAAAAGTTCGAATGGAAAGAAATTACTTTACACTATGCTAAAATTCCCAGCAACAAAAAAAAGCTAAGAGTATATCAAATGACATGTGTTTAACAGAAAGAATTTTAAATTGAAAGCAATTAGAAACAACCTAAAAGTTGTAATGAGAACAGTAATTTTAATATCAGAACTAAGTTTTTTCTATGGAAAATTATTATTATTAAAATTAGGTGCAGTGCACAATTTTCTCAGTATGAGTTTGCAATGTAACAGTACTAAATGAAAGTAAGCGAAATATCGAAATTCCAAATCTGGATATATATTCTGTCAAAAAAATCAATAAATCTCCGGAAATTAATCATTTAAACAGTTTGCTTAAACGTATTGCCAACATTTTTTTCGCTAAGTTGGCAACACTGCTATCTATACTAACGCCGAATTTGAGCGCGATATGTTATTTAGTTTGTTCACAGTAATTGATTTCTTAGTTCATCTCAAGTGCGTTTTGCGAATTTAACATTAGTAGAAAATGTCAAACAAAGAATTTGTAAATTTGCTGAATCACTGATAACACTATGGAAGACATGTGATGTAAAGGGTGGCGCATAAGAAACGTTGACGGCGACTATATTGAATGCGTTCTTGTGCATCATTTGGTTTTAACTCGAGAACCAATTGCATCTTATATCGGAAAAGATGTAACATAGGGAAAATTCTTTGCAAAGACCGCTTAGACATCTCTAACTGCTGAGAACGCCGCCTGATAGAAGTTTCGGGGTTTCCCTCAATACTTGCTTACACTGGAGCAATGGTCTCTTCATTTCGAACTGCACAAAGTCTTCCAGCGCGCGGAAGATTACAGACAGCCCCTTGTTGGCCAAAATGCTGAACCAATCGGTAAATTGTTGAAGCGCTAGGAGCATTTTGAAAGAAATGAAAGAGAGAAAGAAAGAAATTTCGATATGATCTGAATAATCGAATGCTGACTTTTTCAAAGTAAAATTAAAAACTTTGGTTCTTTGTTCTGTGTTGAGCCTTTCCATCATAAATTTTTCCATATATTATTTAGTTAATTCTGCAAAAAAACGAAAAAAAGGCTTAAGCAAAAAATGTATTTACTGATCAAATCTTAACGTTGCTTATGCGCCACCCTATATTAATAAGTTTGTTGAAAACAGGTGTATTTAAGTGGTACAGTGTTTTCAACAGCAGTCGAGATATTGTGGCAGATTTGCCTTCCTCTGGTCGGTCGTCTGCAAATGATTTTAATACGGATAAAGTGGACGAAATGATGATTGAAAATCATCGTTGAAGTATCTAAACTTCACACGTCTCACGAAGCAATTCGTAACATTTTATATGATTTTTTGGATATGAAACGTGTTGCCGCTCAATTAGTTCCGAAGGACCTGAATTTTTTTCAAAAACTCAATCGCGCTAACAATATTTTCAAACCAATCAATTCTTTCTCCACATTCAAAAAACGCATTATAGCTGGTAATGAGGATTGGGTTTATGAGTTTGACATATACGACATATACATATATCTGTGGTCACAACCCATAGCCTAGGTCTGTTTTTCAATATTTTCAGTACAGGAGTTTAAAGTTTTGAATCTTCACTGAAAATCAGGAGAAGGTGTTTTTTGGAAAACTTTGCTACAGATTCCAAGGAAACGAATTTCTTTACTTAGTTGTTAACAAAAAATAGTTGTTTATTCTCGCAGTCAAAAGATATTATCGAAAAAGACACTTAGTCTCTTATGAATTGTTCAACGAAAGAAAGTCAAAAAGTTCAAGTTGAGTTAGGCTATTATTCCAGATTAAATAAAAAACTTCAAGTGCGCCTAAATTGACATAAATTATTATTCTATGTCAAAATATTTCAGATTCAGAGCTTAACTCAAGTTAGGAAAATAAAATTGTTCCTTTATTTTTTTGGATTAACGACTTAAGTTGATTTAGGCAATGATGAAAAAATAATGTTTATATTTGTTGTAATCCTAAATTGACTTAGGCAGTTATGCCAAAACAGTCATTTAGAAAAATAACTTAAGCTATTAGGTTTTTTAGGATTAATTGCCTTCCTAGAAGAGATACAAACATGAAAAATTTAGAGGAAATAAATTTAGATACGCTGAATACGATGGTGATAATAACTCAATTGTGTCCTAACTCGAGTTAGGCTGTTACGGGTTGTGACCACAGATATATGTAATTGGTGAACAAGTTGCAGAATGATTAGAGGCCTTAGGATCGAAATGACCTTTGCCTGTTCTCATACATTAAATGGGTAAGAACCTCTCCTTTCTTGGTATGAACGTTGCAATTAAAATATAATGTGTCCAGTGAGCCAGTGAGTGATAAACCGAACGCAACTTGATGGTGCCTGAATTGCAGTCGATGAAGCCTTACCAGAGGTGATCAAAATTCAAGGTAATGTGGATCATTTTCAGTTCTGGGCGTTATGCGGCATTTAAAATTCATCGCAAAAAAAACCCAAACAATATCGAAAAACCACAACTAGCTGTGAAAATAGAAATCTCTCCCGCAAAATGCATTTGAAAACTGTTTTGGTATTTGGTTTTTTCGTTGGCATGGGTGTATTATTTTGAAACAGCCATACTTGGAGGTTGATAGAAGCAATTTCAATAAATGACACATATTTTGTGTTTTATGGACCAATTTCTGAAACTTTTTTTTGACAAAATGTGTTATGGATGTACTCACAATAAACCTAAAAATAAATTATTTTGAAGTAGCGTATCCGAAAAATTAATACCATAACAACAGAACAACAATGCCATAACCCAATATTAGTTAAATATGTGTTTGCTATCCATTTAAAGGGTTAAAAACCGCCGGTTTGTCGAGGCTGTCAGCAGTTAAATACCTGTCATCCGAAGTGTTATTTATTTAGTGAAAAGTTTGCCATTTACGAATGTGCAACGTTTAACAACCGTAGATTGTTAAAAAATAGTTAAAACTTGCTATAAATGCGGTGATCCCAACGTGCGCTTTAAATCGAACAACATTTTCTTCAGCGATGAAGCTATTTTCTAACTGGGTGGTTACGTCGAAAAGTAAAATTATCGCATTTAGGACTCGGAGAACTCAGATGTGATTGTGAAAAATCCGAAGAAAGTGACTATTTGGTGAGCAGTATGATATGGAGGTGTGATTGGTCCATATTTTTTTTTTTTTTTTTTTTTTGAAAAATGACGCTAGAGGAACCTCAAAAGGATCTACTGCTGCAATCTATCCAGTGGCGGTTAGTTAAATGACACGTAATTGCAAGATCAAAGAATTATCATGAAATAACAGTATCATCGAAATCATAGCTTTACTTTTGAATCAAAAAAATGGATAACCCTATATTATATTTGTATTACAATTTCTTGAATAGTTATAGTGAATATTGTTATATTTTTGGTACGCAATGTTTTTGCTGAGTTTGCTATTTTGCATTTTATGTAATTTTTTATTTTCTTTTATACCGGTTGAGTACCAATTTTATATTTTTTTAGCATTTAATTTTAATTTTATTGCCATAATCTGCTTAATGAATTCATATAATACAAACGTTAATGGAATTTTCTAGTGTTTCGATGTTGACAACATAATAGGAAAAGTCATAAAGAGAGATGTTTGTAAATGTGTTAACACAGGCAGAAATTTAATGGAATTTTCCATGATTTCTTTTGTGACGGATTTGATGAAATTTAACTATATAAACACAAAGTGGTTGACGTTTTATTATTAGTTTATAATTAAAACATACAATTTTAGCATTTCAAGTTTTTTATACAGAGGTACCTCATTCTATTCTCATTCTGTTCGTATATATCTTTTTGGGATTTTCTATTGAAAATGGTTTCGTTTAAGGAGTTTCACCTAATTGCATTTTAAAGCCGTTTACGTACTTATCAGTTAGTATTTGGCCGATAACATGTAACACTCGCTCCCTCCATCGATACTGAAATAATCTTCGATTTCTACCTCATGACCTAAGATTGTCGAATTTATTATACATAAATAAGGGTGTCCCAACAAGAACGCAAGATTTAAATAACTGATGCAGCAATTGAATTGTTTCTCTGGTTGTATGACTTGTGGCGCCGTCTTGCTGAAACCACATGCCCTCCACATTCATTTCTTCAATTCTAGGCACGAAAAAACCGGTTATCATTCCACGATACCGAACACCATTGACTGTTTGCGCTTGACATGCCTCATTTTCATAAAAGAAACGTCCAATGATTTCTCCAGCCCAAAATCCACACCACACAGTGACACGTTGAGGATGCATTTGCTTCTCGCGAATCACTCGAAGATTTTCCTCACCCCAAATGCAAAAATTCTGCCTATTGACGAAGCCATCAAGATGGAAATGGGCCTCGTCATTGAAGATGATTTTATCGGCAAAATCAGCATTTTCGTGTTGTCTCTCTAATACCCAATTAACGAACTCCCTTCGCTGTCCATGGTCAGCTGGCTTCAGTTCCTGAGTCAATTGAACTTTGTATGCATGAAGATGCAAATCTTCCGTCAAAATTCGCTGCATAGTGATTTGGAGACACCAATTTGCTGAGTTCGGTGTCGAATTGAGATGGATGGAGTTTGAGCGACATCATCACGTACAGCTGCGACATTTTCGGTCGATCGACCTAGTCGAAGGCGCGTTATTATCTTTACATCACTAACAGATCCAGTTTCGGCAAATTTATCCATTAATCTCTTTACAGTTGACTCCTTTGCAGCATTATTGTGACCCCAAATTGATCACAATTTGCGAACTGTAGCCGCAAAATTTTCACCATTTTGGTAAAACAATTTCACAATGGGAATGCGTTGTTCATTCGTGTAGCTCTCCATTTTTACTAACCTCGTACTTTCTACTAACAAACAATAACATTGCTCAAATGTGAAACAATGACACTTCTAATTGCGCCAAATTTAAATCTTGCGTTCTTGTTGGGACACCCTTTATATTGGACCAGAATCAATACTTAGCTTCAAGTTAATTTGTTCAGCATCAATATGTTTCTGTAATTTCTAATTAACTTAACCGTTAACCGAAGAAAAGGTCTTTGCGATTTATGCAAAAATTAAATAGAAAACAAACGAGTTTCCAGCTCCGGTTATAAAACGGTTCGACAGTTATAGGGTTTTGGCTTTGAAACTTTAATTGTATACGGCATAAAAACAAAAGGATGTCCTGACATCCAATTACAACATTGACAATCGTTGTAAATGATAAAAATGAAATTAGCATCTAAATAACAAGAAGGCAATTCAGAGGCTTCTCTAGACTAATATGAATATTTTAATATGTTGTCAATATTATTGAAGCGAATACAGGAAATAAACTATAAAGCAAATTAGGTGCACGTGTGCCCCATATAAAGATAAAAACTTACACCTGCTCGTATATGACAATTGTATGTATTGAGAGATACACATGTAAGCTAATTTTTCCTGCACTAGGGTGAGCATTTTTTGCCAATTATTCAAAATTAGAATGCTGCTTTAATGTATTTAAATGAATATTCAGTAAAAAATCGGGACAAATTGACTCTGTTTTATATATTTTGAAAAGTTTTACACAGGGCCTGGTCAGAGAACTTTTATTTTGTAAGGAAGAGAAAACATTCCCTCATCTTGTTAAAAAAATTCTCTTCCATTATAATTCCGGCAAGTAGATAGAAAATGTGAATAATCAACTTTATCAGAGCAGAATTGTACGCAATTTTATACGAGATGTGTTCAAAAAATAAGGTGAATTTTCATATTCCGCGGGCTACCTACGAGTACATTTGACTTTCGATTATTATTTTTTTTTTTTTGTGTTGGTACACTCGTCTCGAAGATATGTTGACGGTTTTATCCATATAGCATGTTCAGTTTGTTTATGAGAGGAATAAATAAGACAAGTGTTTTCCGTGTTCGGCGATTTTCTGCTATCGAAAAAAATGGATAAGAGAAGTTGCATGAAATTTTGTGTAAAAAATGGTATTAAGTGCTCAAAAACACTTGAAATGTTGGCAGTGGCATACGCTGAGAGTACTCTGAGTCAAAAATAAATGTTTACAAGTGGAACAAGCTTTGATGAAAATGTTGACAAAGTGAAGAAAATTGTTATGGAGAATTGTCGAATCATATTAGGGAAGTTGCTGAGGATGTCGGCATATCAGCTGGCTCATGCAATACAATTTTTACAATTTTCGTTCCAAATTGCTGAATTTTGATCAAAAACAACATCGCATGAGCATCGCTCAGGAATTGTTGAAAACCGTCAGCGATGATCCAGATTTGCTTAAAAGGATCGTAACTGGTGACGAATCATGGGTATACTCGTATGGTTATGACATCGAAACCACAACCCAATCGTCCCAATGGAAGAGTCCAGGAGAGCCAAGACCAAAAAAAGCACGCCAAGTTCGATCAAATGTCAAGGTTTTGCTCACTGTTTTCTTCGATTACCATGACGGAGTGGATCAGGAGTTCTTACCACAAGGTCGTGCGGTAAATAAGGAGTATTACCTTGATGTCATGTATCGTTTGCGTGAAGCAATAGGAAAAAACGCCCGGAATTGTGGAAAGAATTGCATGGCTTCAGCATCATGACAATGCACCTGTTCACTCATCTTTGCTAGGCCAAAAACAACATTGTTATAATGCCTCAGCTACCGTATTCTGCAGATTTGGCCCCCAGCGACTTTTTCCTGTTACCAAGACTGAAGAGACCCATGAACGGACGGAGTTTTGCGACGATTGAGGAGATAAAAACCGAATCGATGAAAGAGCTCAAAGACATACCCAAAAATGCATATCAGAACTGTTTCAGGGATTGGAAAAAATGCTGCCACAAGTGTATTATATCTGAAGGAGACTACTTCGACATATACGCTTTTTTTCTTTGGTATAATTACGTGTGACGCACAAAATTTAATTTAATATCATCGACATTACACAAAAAACATTTGCGTTTCAATGTTAGAAAGAACACGAATTGCATTTCGTTTATTTTGTTTCTAGTCGTCGGATTTATAATAACACGCTCGTTGGTATGGTTTGAATTTTATCAGTAACTTCTATAATAATAATAGAACACAAAAAAAAAAAAAAAAAAAAAAAATGGATTCAAGTTGCAATATGCCGCTAAGATCTAATCCGGTCTAATCATTTTGGAATCATGTTAAAGTTAAGCCGTTTTAATTTCTGGTATATAAAGTAAATCCAATTCTAAGAAGAAGTGATAATTGAGCTACATATCATATGTGAATTCAACAAGAAAATGTATTTCCTCCTTAGTTTATTTTCCTTTTACCCGAAACCAGACAAAAAAATCTCTCCCTATTCTATACAGATGGATATATGTAAATGTATATGTGTCTGGTTCTGTACACAAGTTTGTGCTTGTACATAAGCTAAGCTAGCAATTTTCTAATAACCATGTGTATTGTGTATGTGTATGTGTATTTCCCTTTCCCTTTACAGCCGCCTCTATTAAATGGCAAATGAATGTTAGTAAAATTTAATTCCTTTTACATTGTCAAAGTTGTTTCACAAAAACTTACTAGTTTTCTGTTATGAAACTTTTCATTTACTACAGCAGATATTACACATGCAATTATTGTTTCATCAAGGCAACACACCCACACTTTATTTTCTTGTATACTGTAACACAATAATACATATACAATAATACAATTGTGTTCAAAGTTGTTATTGTGTAAACTTAAAGTTGTAGTACTGAGCTAAAGCTCATATGTAAGTGGTATTCAATGTATTCGCTTACAGATATAGGTAAATGCTTGAATTTTGGAGTGTAGCTGTTGGTTAGAATCATGCCAGAACCAATGAGCAATGCAGTTATTAGTTATTTCACTATTTTACTGCCACTTAATCACTTAAGTAAGTCATCAATGTACTAATAATATTAATTATGTATAGCGTGAGCCAAATTGAATCAAGATTAATGGAGATTATAAGATAAACATTTAAAATAACTTCGCTATGCAATAACTTTTGAATTATGGATGGAGGGAGTCAAAACTTTGTCAAGGAACAATAACTATCTATGATAATGATTCCATATCAATCGGAATATTTGAACAAAGTTTATTTTTAAGGCAATTGCTAAAAGTTTGTGAAATCTGTAGCCTCTCTACTCGTATTGGGTGTTATTAATTTTGTAATTTCCACAAATTGCAGAACAAACATGCATGATCAACCTTACGTTATTAGTTCTCCACTATTCATATACTCTTTTCCGCTTTTTACTATTTTCTACTACTATTTCGACTATTTTAATGTTAATGTTAATGTTTCCTGATTTACAAAAATGTGACCACATCCAAACTTTTTTGAAACCACTAAATGGATAATTCCTTATTTTTGAAACAAAATGAAAGCTCTCGAAAATCCTACAAATATGACTAATTGTAGGAGACACTTTTGTAAAGGGAAGAAGTCTTCGACTACGACTTCTCCCATTTACAAAGGCTTTCATTTTGTTTCAAAAATAAGGAATTATCCACTTAGTGGTTTCAAAACCACCGATCGGGCAAGGCTGTCAGCTGTTAAATACTTTTCACCTGAAGTGTTATTTATTTAGTGAAACCTTTGCCATTTACGAATATGGATTTCTTAACAACCGAAGAACGCATAAAAATAGTTAAAACTAACTACTAAAGTGGGGATTCAAACGTGGGCACTCTTCATGCATTACGGATTGATTATGGTGGCCATAATCGACCTATTGTGCAAGGAATGCCGAAAATATCGCTTCTGTTAGTGAAAGTATGATAAACAATCCGAACTTCAATTCAGAACGCTATGACCATGTAATAACCGATTTTTTTTTTTGGTCTGCAATTCAAAATTATGAACTGGACGATATGTGATTTCAAGAAGACAGTGCCACGAGCCACACAATATGACCGATTTTAGCTTTACTGCATGAGAAGTTTCCACAAAGCGTAATTTTACGTTTCGGCGACGTCAATTGGCCACCAAATTATGGGATTTGACACCGTTAGACTTTTGTGTTTGGGGCTACGTTAAGGACAGTGTTTACGCGAATAGTCCCCAAACGTTGGAGCATTTGAAAACCAATATTCGTCAAGTTATTTATTTATTTATTTATTTAATACGCACCTACTATACTTGGCGTATGCCAGCTGGGATTCATTACAGTTATTCATTCACATTACTTAACATAAAGTAACATAAAACAAAATTCTTTGCAAATTAAGAAAAAATATGAACATAAATTAAAAAAACAGCAATAATACAAAACAATAAAAATAATATTTGTTATACCTATAAATAGTGTATAATAAAAGGTATATAATAAATAATAAAATATTAAATAGTTGATGAACAAAAAATTATATTATTATAAATTGCATTTACTTATAATATCAATTAAAAACATATAATATTTAGTCTTTAAATGACAAATAATACGACACAAACACAAATTTTTAAAACATGAAAAATATTAAAAAACATCAGTGAAAGTAACTGAGTATATCTCGAAACTTAAACATATTAAAAAATAACTAAAATAACCATAATTAAAATAAAAGGATAACTAAACGTGTAGAATTTCGAATGAAGGGACAGAACAGATACACAGCAATTATACGAGAGTGATGGACACAAAGACAAACGCAAACACACTTCTTCCATTGGATAATGAGGACACAACATAGAAATATTAGCAGCAATTATTGGCAACTGGATCAGAAGAGATGGTGACTGGAACATAAAATGGCAGGAACATAAAACGATTATGAAAAATTATGATGCCGTGAGATTTCACCAGCAACCCACATAAAGGAAAAGGCGGCGGGAATTTCGAACAAAGAATTTTAAAGAAATTCAGAGTTGGCAGTGTGACTGTTAATACGGGGATTGATCGGACAGTGTTTTTATTTTATATGAAAGAGAATGAGAAAAACGGGGGTTAAAGACTGTATAATCCAATGATTTCCATTTATTGGCAAGGTTTTACCTTATATTTCTGGGTTCAAAAAATGGAGATTATTTTACCAAGCAGGGACCTTAAACGTTCAAATAAGTAGTTTATATGTCTAATGTAAAATAAGTACTGATACTTGGGCGAGAGTTAGAAGGCCGCTTTATTACACTGCTAGAATGGTGGAGTAAAAGCTCGTTTCTTAACCATGCTGGGTGTGTACTTAAAAATTAAAACTTACAACTATCAGGGTAAGGAAAACTTGTGCACGTAAACAGTGACTATTCCAAACAGAATATCGGCAATTAGCAGATAATATACGTTGGCAACCAGTAATAAATGAAGATTATTATCTATTAAGTATTTTTCGCTTTATAATTTTTATTTATTTATTTATTTAACAATTTTGACATAACCTAGCACAACAAGATTAATTCTTTTATATTACAGTGCTAGTGGCATAAGTTATAATATCACGATGTACATAATTTAAGCAAACAAAACATATATTTATTTATTTATACTCATAATACACTATTAACGAATTTTATTTTTAGTTATATTTATTTATTCATTTAATTTTATTGTAATTAAGTTTAATCTTTATAAATTGTAGCTGGTTTCCGTTTCAATTTTAATGCGTTGCCCAATATTTGAAGCTGAGAAGGAAGAGCGTTCCAAAGACGAACAGTACATATAAAGAATTGCCTTTCTGAAATACGGGTTCTATAAATTTGTTGCATAATTTTTTTTTTTTTACCTCTATTGGGCATGGCAAAACGTATTCTTTGAAAAAGATATTTTGGCTCACTTGAGACTATCTATAATCCTCTGCATTAGTAATAGACTTTTAAATTTCAATAAATTTTCGAAGTTTTTTTTTTTTATTATTATTATTGTTATTATTTTCTTCATACAATTATCATTAACAGTGTTTATAATGTCTCTGCGCCTTATAGGCTTTAATAGAGACCAGTTGGCAAGGCAAAATTAATAATATTCAAGTTAACATTTAAAAATCTGAAGAAGAAAAATATATATCTGTGGTCACAACCCACAAGAGCCTAAGTCTGTTTTTCAATATTTTCAGTACAGGAGTTTAAAGTTTTGAATCTTCACTGAAAATCAGGAGAAGGTGTTTTTTGGAAAACTTTGCTACAGATTCCAAGGAAACGAATTTCTTTGCTTAGTTGTTAACAAAAAATAGTTGTTTATTCTCGCAGTCAAAAGATATTATCGAAAAAGACACTTAGGCTCTTATGAATTGTTGAACGAAAGAAAGTCCAAAAGTTCAAGTTGAGTTAGGCTATTATTCCAGATTAAATAAAAAACTTTAAGTGCGCCTAAATTGACATAAATTATTATTCTATGTCAAAACATTTCAAATTCGATCTCTCATGTTGAGTTAGGTTGTTATTCCTTTATAAGAATTCATAAAGTTTAAACTTAAGTTGATTTAGGCAATGATGAAAAAATAATGTCTATATTTGTTGTAATCCTAAATTGACTTAGGCAGTTATGCCAAAACAGTCATTTAGAAAAATAGCTTAAGCTATTAGGTTTTTTAGGATTAATTGCCCTCCTAGAAGAGATACAAACATGAAAAATTTAGAGCAAATAAATTTAGATACGCTGAATACGATGGTGCTAATAACTCAATTGTGTCCTAACTCGAGTTAGGCTGTTACGGGTTGTGACCACAGATATACCAATTAATAACATAATAGTTGTAATAAAAAAAAATATATATAAATATATGTAATTTTGAATAAATTAGAAATCATAATATAATATTTTAGAGAACAAAATAAATTATAGAATTATAGAAGTAAATATAATTTAATTTTCAATTTAAATTCTGATATTCTGGCAATTTGCCTAAGATCATGTGGTAATTCATTAAATACAAGAGGCCCAGCGTAGCCTACTTTTTGCTTTGTCAGCTCAAGTCTACATCTTGAAGGTACTCAGTTTAGACGCTGACGTGTATTTGCTTGGTATTGGGCAAAATGTTGATGAAATGTTATAAATGCATTACCAAATTGACCCCCAGATTTGAACACAAACAAACAAAGGTTTTGCTTATATATTCCTTTTACGGGAAGAACACTTTTAGTATAATTCTTAAACAAATTGACGGTAGGAAACTCTATTGGCAAGTTGTAAACAATTTTTAATGCTTTATTTTGTGCACTTTGCAAAGATTGCAAAGTTCATATTAAATATTTGATAAGAATAAGCAGAGATTCTATCATTCCGTCTTTTTATTGAAGATATACCTTGCTATGTTATTATAAACAACAACGTACTATCACAGTTAAAATTGATTTCACATCCATACAGAAGTGATGAAATTAAATTAAATAGCGGTGTTGAATGTCCAACAGCCCATAGATTTCTTAACATGCAACGTACCTTACCAACGACGCTATTTATATGATTTGACCAAGTTAATTTGTCATTGAAAATTACTCCCAAGTTGGATGAGGAGGACTTACCAAACTTAATTGGCGTGCTGTTAAGTTGCAATGAGAATAGTTCACTTTCTATAATTTTCTTGTTTGAAATAATCATATTGTTTAATATAATTACCCCAGATTTGATTAATGAATTGGTTTTAAAAATTAATTAAAATGAATTACTACTGTTAACTTAAATTAAATTGAATTGTTAGATGAATTGAATACTATTGTTAGATGATGTAAAAGCCCACCTATCCAACCATGAACTTGAAAAAACCCACTATTTGTGATGCATAGGTGGCAACCCAGCGGTGCAAGGAGGTTTCGTGGTTATAGTCGGCAAGAGAACGGGTCTCTGTTCAACAACCGCCAGGACCACGTCGCAAGCCGCCCTCAGCTTTCGAATAAACAATGTAAGTCTTAAATCCCTAACCTCTTTTTCCCCAAAAAATGTACCGTTGCCCTAAGTCAGTGAAATACCGAGTACGAATAGGAATTCAGATCTCCTGGTTTTCCAACCTCCTCAATTGAGCCTAAGCTCCTCCCAAATCGTCGATAGTGAATTGGAACCTGAGTTCTAGAAAGAAAATGGCAAACGATTTAACACATATATTTAAATTTGGAAGGATAAAGACCTAGTTCATTTAGACATGCCCATTCGTATACTTTTTCCAAGTCTTCGTTTATTTTTTGAGCACAGCTAGAAATATTTTTTTGTTCTGTACTGCAGTAAAGTTGCACATCACATCATTTCGATTGAATCGTTACACGATATATAATAATAAATTTCGTTATATATTGAGTACAGACAACGGAATGGACTGTGCATTTCATAATTACTTCTTGCAGCACTGAGTACTAAAAAAATATAATTTCGGACAAATCTTTGCGGAATATTAAAATTAATTTTGCTCTGTAGGAAAGGCGAATCTATTTGTCCATAAATTAGCTTAACAGTAAACATAGCTTTTAATATAAATCTTCTTTTTCAAGAGTGGGCAGAGAAATGAGATTTAATCGATTTACATATACATAGGGCGGCAAGCTTTCATAGTTCCAGGACGGACCTCGAAGAGCAAAGAGAAGACACTGTTTCTGAACAGATCCAATACGATCAATACAACAGCTATATGCAGGACTCCAAATGAAACAGCCATATTCTAAGCATGACCGAACGAGGCTTGTGAGAAGACGTTTAGTGACATAAGGGTCATCAAATTTCCTGGATCATCTTTTAACAAAACCTACAAAGAAAATTGCTCTACTAACAACGGAATAAATATGCCAATGGAATCTTAGTCACTGATCTAGTGCTACACCTAGATGTAGATGCAACATTTTCCAACTTATAAGAACCTGTATATAAATCCCAGATCTGTAAATTATTCCTACAAAATGAAAACTTCTTACATTTACAAAGGTTCAACTTCTTGCCATTAATGTCGCACCAACTAACAAGTCTATTTAGATCATCCTGCAAATGACTGACATCACCAAATGACTCAAATGACGAAAATAATTTAACGTAATCGGCATACATCAAGGTTCTAGAGGAACGAATAATCGCTGGCAAATCATTGAGATATACTACAAAAAATAATGGTCCCAAATGGCTACCCTGGGGTACTCCAGACGTAACATGAACATCAATGGATAGACAATCCCCAAATACTATTTTCTGGGTGCGTCCCTTAAGATAAGACGACACCCAACTCAGAAATTTTGAAGACGTATCAATAACATCTAATTTATAAATGAATAAGTCATGAACTATTGTATAGCTGAGATACCTCCCAAAATGTGCGAAAAATTGGTTGAAACCTACCTCAAAGGGATCAACTGCTGCAACTAATCTAATGGCAAGCTCCTAGCATTATAATGAAATAAAAGTTGCATCGTGTTAAGTGTTTTAACTTTACTTTTGAAACCGAAAAATAGATAATCCGTAATCTATTATTCAGTTGTTTACAGAGCTACATATTTTCAGTTCATCTCAAGTGTGTTTTACGATTTTCACAATGGAAAAAATTTCGAACAACGTATTTATCTCAAATTTTGTATTGCGAATGGAGTTTCGTGTTCTGAATCACTGAAAATATTGCGGAAGGCTTATTGTGAATCGAAAAACATGTGAGTATTTCGGTTTGAAACGCGTTTTTGCTCGAGTTCCGATAGACATGACTTTTCTTCAAATTCTTCAATGGTATGAGGGTCACTGAAGACATGCTAGAATGAGTAATTTTCGATCACAAATTGATAATATGCATTATAACTGGTGATGATATATTGGTCTGCTAGCTTCACATATAAATCAGTCAACGATCTTTAGAATGATGTGCCAAAACCGGGGCGATACCGAAAAACGACATCAAAGTAAAGAACGTATTGACGGTTTTCTTACAGTTCAAAGAATTGTGCAATCAGAAATTTTGTCAGATGGTCAAACGGTAATGCGACTTTTGATTTGTAGTTCGGAAACTTATAGATTTGCGGCCGAAAATCCAACAAGTATCATTGAACAACCACATAATTTACATGATGTTGCTCCTGCTACATGTTTCCCCTTTCCGAGTCAAACATTATCTCTGTGAGACTGCTGTTTTCAGTCGATAGAAAGTATAAAAAAGAGCAACTGATGAGAACAATTTTTTTCTTTTTTTGTTTGCAAAATGCGTGTGAAATATATTATGATGATTAGGTTATTCTTTGGCATAAGTGTACAATTTCGGAAATATCCTTTGAAGGCTGACCAACAAATATAATTGCACAAACAACCTACCAAACCTAGTACCAAAAGACGCGAATAAGAAAAGATGAAATAAGAAATTGCCAAGTGTTCTATTGAGTAAGTAAAAAATCACCTGAAATCTCAGTTTATTTTTGAACTCCCAAATTGTTTTCCAATTTTTCGAATTCTGTAATGGAATTTCGAATACTGTATTCTTGATTAAACTAAAATTTTAATATATCTGCTAACATATGGGGCATAGCTACAGGCAAAATAAGTATTTCATTTGCTTTCAAATGAATTTTTTTTTCTAACAAACAAGAAAATTTAATTGAGATAGCGTACATCAGGTATTTAGCTACCTTACAAATGTCTAGACTTCCATTCTAAAAATTATTTTTAGTTTTAGTTCAAAGTATTAAATGCTTGGTATAACATTTTCGATGTCGTCATTTCCATTCTTGTTTAATATTTAACAATGTGAGATTTTTTATTGTTATTATCGATATTATTAGAGTTATTTATATTTACGGAATAATTACCAAAACACGCCATTACATGTTAATTTATTCATGAAAAAAGCAGGCTAATGAAACTTCGATGCATATTTTGTTTAGTGCGTCATGTTCATTATTTTTGTGTGTGTGCGCGAGCGTATCTATATTTTTTGTCATTAATTGTAAGCCTTATCCATGTGTTCGTATAATAGTTTTAAAATACATTTTCAAAAACCCAGTTTTTAAGTTATTCGAGAATCAGATTTTCAGTTAATCAGTTCCAAAAAGGCATCAAAATAGATCAAATTTAGCAGAAAAAAAACCAAGAAAGAATTTTCAGTAAAGTGAACTAACTTACGCATATTTTCACCCAACGCCTTGTTTTGTTGGTGCGGAAACTTGACAGGTACCGGAAGGGATGTTATTTATTTGCTCTTACTTGTTTTTTGCTTCAAAGGTGAAGTTAAATAAAACACGTATAAAGCTATCGTTTCGATGAAATTTTAATATTTTTATAATGATTGGAACTCGCCATTATAAACGAAATATTTCATTATAATGCTTGGAAATCGCCATTATAAACGAAATACAATGCCACTTGAATGACTGCCTCCAGATTCGATGCATCGTGGATCCTTTTGAGGTAGTCTTTGAACACGTAAACATTGTCCATAAAAAGTCTAACGGCGCACAGTGCATAGAAGGAGTCGTCCTAGGGTAATAAAATTTGGCACGAGTCCCTAATATAACTGAATTAAGAAAATTTCAAAGTATGGACAAAATTGACCACGCCCATCGCCTACGGCCCATACAAACCGAAATTATTTTCGGCTATAAAAATTGAACTATTGCGTAAAATTTCATGAAAATTGCGTGAAGAACATTTCTAAATGCTCTCTTATTAAAAAATAGCATTTCGTCAACATTGACCACGCCCATCGCCCACCGCCCATACAAATAGAAACTATTTTTGGCTGCAAAAATTGAACTATTGCGACACCCTATACGATTAACCGATTATAACTAAAATTCAGAAAGCATAGCTTTCCAATCCAAAAAATTGTAAGCCTAATTTAAAAGAAATCGGATAACGAATTCTAGTACCTCCCATACAAAAGGTGCAATATTCCTCTTACATTAATAATTTATTGTTAATAATACTATAGAACGTAATACAGGAAATTTGTTTTATTTTATTGGCAAAATTCCAAAATGTACGCTTGATCATTATCAATCAAGTAAAGTATGAACAAAAACTTATTTATTTTATTTATATAGCTATTTTTTGGTTAAAACTAAGCGTCATCACTACAGGAGCCATCCTAATTTTCGCTCAACGAAGAACCTAACTCATTCTGTTCAAATATGTCATCTTCAAAAACAATATTTTCCCTGTGAATATATGTTTCAATACCGGCATACTCCTCTTTGATGATAAGACAGGATCTGAATGCAATAGCATATAGGTCATCAAATTCCTGTTTGTATCTTCTCGTGAAGTTTTTCTTGTATGAGATAAGCGCACTCTTCTTACGTTTTTATGGTTCGCTTCTATTGCTTCTTCCGGCATACATCCTGGGTAAAAAGATGAAGAAATGCTTGTGCTACATTTACATATACATATATTACTTACTTTACGCAAAAATGTTAACATTAATTAAATTTTAATAATTATTTTATAGCACAATTGTAAAATATTTACACAAAATTAATAAATAGCAGTCGGGCATTTTTAAAGTAAAAAATAGTTTGTCAAGTTCTCATCTCTAGTTCGAATTATAAATGATAATGTAATACAGGAATAGCAAAACATATGTTACACCATGATCATACACCTGACTTTTACAAAGCAAGAATATTAGACATAAGAATAGGAAAAATAAAATTGTTAAGAGTTTGTTGAAATCAGCGCCTAAGTAGCGATAATTCAAAAATTTTGATGTAGTGGCGCGACCCTTAAAATTTTTTTAAATTTTTTTTCCCGAGTAAAACTTTTCCAAATTAAAAAAAAAAACAGATCTTTCCACTCCAGCCTAATCAACAACCAGCCAACGGTGATTAAAAATGTGCATTTTGACTTTGTTTACAACTTTTTTTGTTTTAAGTTGCGCTCAAAAGTGGGCATAAATTATTTCTTATACCTTTAAAAAACACTATTAATTAAATAAAAACACAATAAAAAAAAATTTAACGTTTTTTTTTAAATTCCATCAAACTTTCGTAATTTTTGAAAATTTTTGGAAAAATAAATTTTTTTCCAGCGATTACAAATAATTCCAGTTAATATATTCAACACATGATTTATTTTTTCCTAGTTCGGCTCACACTAAATAACATAAAAATCCAAATTTTAAGCTCCTTCTTAAAAATCCAGTCCATTCATAATCGCCATTATTGAATCTTACTACTCAGAGTATCCAAACCGATATAAAGCTTAATTTGACAAACTGTGACGCGATGATTAGTGCACGCGACTATCGTTCACATACATGCATACATACAACATACAGCCACTTATCATTATTTGAACGGCTATCACCTCGATGTGTCTGACGAATACTTCGAGTAGTAGAGTAATAGACAAGCCTGATAAATGCTTCTCAAACTGAGAGGTTCGGAAACGTCGTTAAACTTTAAGTCCCCTTGAATAAGTCTAATACTAGAATGCGTGTAAGATCACTGAATGTAAGAAGCTCACTCCTTGTGATGAGATGCAAAGA
This sequence comes from Philornis downsi, assembly GCA_019455685.1. Classification (NCBI taxonomy): domain Eukaryota; kingdom Metazoa; phylum Arthropoda; class Insecta; order Diptera; family Muscidae; genus Philornis; species Philornis downsi. The sequence goes on along the minus strand of JAHXMU010000724.1, from coordinate 1,214,230 downwards.
ATTTTTTTTAATTTGACAAGCAGGTTATTAACTTTTGATAATATTTTTAATGACTCGAATAAGATTCTAGTATTTGTACAATAAGTATATTTTTTAATTCGTTTTATCGTGTATTTTCTATGGATCGAATAAATAAGCAGCTATATTGATTTCTTAGCCGAAATTAACTTGACTAAATTATTACAAAAACCTACGTTTGAAAACTACATGCGTTCCAAAACTACAACGCAGTGCATGTTTGTCCTGGTAAGTTGGAATATTTGTCGTTGTTTTATGTATTTATTGCACGAAAATAAAAATAATGTTAAAATCTATCAAAAATAGTTGGGACTTTGTACAAATTTATCATAAAGTTAAACATTGGAAGCATTTACCTAGACAATGAAAAGGACCGGTCTATTTAGCACTGTAAATAAACAACCGAGTATTTTTTATGATGAATATATTTCATCAAACTTTCGTTATGATTCGATTATGTTCAAATTTTAAATTATGTCCGGTGGTAAAATATCTCATATATGTATGAACAATTAAATAACACACTTAGCAAAAAAACTCAAAACTTATCCAAAAATATGTGAGAAAAGGCCAGAAAATAAGCTTAAAGCTAAATCCAATTTTTGGCAACTATACAGTTTGAAATAAAAGTTAAATATAGCGGAAATAAGTTAAGTTGAAAATGCTGCTTGTCATAGTTTACATTATTGAAACAATTGTAGTATCAATCAAATCGCAGAGAAATTCTTAGAACATTAATGTATACTTTAAAAACCGATTAACCCAAACTGAAAATCTTATTAGAACGGTTACCCAAAAATATAGTGTTATCCTTTTTTCGTTTCCAAGAGCAAAATTAATTAATTAATGAAGTTTTGATTTCGATGAAGCTTTTATTTCATTATAATGCTTGGACCTTGCCATTATGTATGAAATATAATGTTATTTATATGACTGCCTCTGGATTGGTTGCCGCAGTGGATCCTTTTGAGATAGTTTTCGATCACTTGTTTCCACATTTCGGGCAGTATCTCTGCGATAACTTGATAAATGTTGGTTTTCAAATGCCCCAACGTGTGAGTATTATCTGCGTAAACACGGTCTTTGACGTAGCCTCACAAAAAAGTCTATCGGCGCTACAATGAGCCGTAAGGTAGGCCCAATTGCTGAGAACGCCGTGGAATCGACAAATTCGGATTATTTGCCTAACTAAGAGAAATTATATTTTTGGCAGTGCGTACATTGCGGTGATGCACACGTCTGACCATATCTGTAACGTTTCTAGTCTCTTCAAATTTCTTTGCAACTTTGCCAATTTCTTATGTAGTAGGTTGTTTATAACGACCACAATAACCCCATAATACACGAAAAGTGCCCACATTTGAATCACCACTTTTGTAGTAAATTTTAACTATTTTTACGCTTTCCTCGGTTGTTAAACGATCCATATTTCGATTTCGTATTAAACATCCAGTTTGCAGCCTTAGTACCCAGCCCAACTCATAAAGCCCTCATTACTCATACGTATGGTTTATGGAGGATGTATTTATTCATTTAATATTAATCATACGCCACCCTTACAGTATTTAATGTTAATCATAAGTTGAGTAAACGTCACTCATCGTAAAAAGTTAAATTTGATGAAGTATGAAAGAGAAGAAGAAAATTGATAATAATTGTAATTAATTTAACGCTTTACGGCAATGATATTTTAGGCAATGATACGCAAATGTACTAAATTTACAGTTTTTAAAAACAATGAAATTTAACAAAGTTTTTACTGAAGACAAATTGTTCAATCGTAGTGCAGAGAGCAAGTAACAACTTTTTGGCTAAATACCTCATATATTTGTTTGATTTACAGGTAAAAATTAAAACAAAACTGAGTTAACATCCTTCCAGTCTGAAATGCGTCGTATATTTTACAGATTTAAAACTTATGAGATTATAAAACAGTACTTGGCCGATTTTATACACAAAATATATACACCTATAAGAAATTTGACCAAAAATTATACGAATATGAAACAACTGCTTTACATTAGCATGATAACGCACAAGTAGACAAAGGAAGTAAATTTAAATTTGAGAATATATTGAGGTGCGAGATTTTTAATCAAAATCCGAATATACTATAAAATATATTGATAAACTCCTAGCTGTGGCTTTTAGAGACAGTTCGCGGAATTGCATGCAGATTAGCATGCGCTGAATGTGGGAGTCTTCTTTATGCCATAACGTGGAATGTCAATACAATTTATTATATTTTAAATCACAACGTAGATATGTGCTTACTAGACGACTAGATAGAAGTTCGAATCTATGATATGCCAAAAGTATACAAAATATTGAAAGTGTTTCGGTCTTCTGCGATTCTTGTGCATTAAATTGATTTCCGCAGATTTTTCCTATCCGTCATATTGCTATATTCTGATGCGGCTACTCCCATACATGTTGATACACAAATCATACAGCTCATTATTCAAACAACGCAACACTGTTCGTTAACGATGATGGCTCTATAATAATATTTTTCCCTCTAGAGCCCTCCCAGAGCCGATTCATCTGCTGGTGTTATAACTTCGGATTTTGCGTCTTTCAGCTAATGTCAAAATAGTTGGATTTTTGTTTGTTAAGAGGGCTTTAATATTGAATTTGGTTGCCAAGCACGTGGGATTATATGTTTGCAAATAATACTGCTTCCCTAATTTCTAAGATATCGTAGTTAATTTTATTGGCGGTTAAACCGAGCTGGATGAATTCATTCATGACTCCAAAACTATAATTTTCAATGTTCGTGCAATGTCCCAAACTAGTAGATTCTTTCTTCATCGAATCAAATAACATGATTAATACTCGTTTTCCACCAGATCTACTGTGAAGCTTTTCTAATATTTGAGAAGGTTGCAGTAACACTTCTCAGTTGTCTGCCTGTGAAATATGCATCATCAGCATGCGCAAATATAATAAAGCTCTTGATGCAAATGGTTTTAGTCGTGTTTGCTGAGGCTATCCTCGTAATTACCTTCAATAGTATGAGAGTTAAAACGGTTGCACGTTAGGCTGTCGCTCCGTCTAAATTCTTGTTTGGTATGAAAAGATCAATTAAGAATTTTCTCAATTTTTACTAATGATCAACCAGTCAACCATACTTCTCAAAAATACCATAATCAATCATGGCCTTGAACAACGTCTGTGTCGAAGGCGCCTTTATGGTCGACGAAAACATGATATTTGCGAATTTGGTCAGTTGACGATTTACAAGGTTTAAAGCCGTACTGATAAAGTCCAACTGGTTTAGATAGAACTGGTTTTAGTCTTTTATTTCTCGCCCTTAGTTTTTCATATTTCACACTCGACAGCGATTGACAAGTGTTGGAAATGTTTGTATTCACATACTTGAATCACTTCTTTTGAATATAGAACATAATACGCTTAGATTCCCATATACGGGCATGCATTCGTTAGGCCATGTCGAGCTCTGTAGCGAATATACGAGTATATCGGTAGCGGGTGGTGCTAACAAGCCGTCACAAACGTAGCTTTGTTGTTTTTATGCCATAACAATGCACTTCTGATCTTGTTTCACCTCGAGGCACCGAGCAGCCTATAACATCATCGAAAATTACCTGATTTTTAATGCTATCCTTACAGGGGCGCTTTTCCATAAACTTTATTTTTAATTTCTTAGTACAATTGTGTGTCTTCAGCTCTACCTATATATCTGTACCGTTCTAAACTCTCGCTCTCTCACTCTTTCAATAAGCATTTCTTTTGCTTAAAATTACGCTTTGACTCTGTTCTTCTTACAACGTTCCTTCACAGCATTCATTACAACGTGGATGAAAACAATTAATTTTCGGCAAAATTCAATGATTTGCCCAAATTCTAAGAAAAATTGTTTTCGCTATGCAATTTTTCATATCATATTATTTTTAAGTATAATTTAATCATTATCGACAATTCCTATTAAGTTTTTTGACGTTAGAAAAGAATCCTGGCCAAGAATGTAGAAATGAGGGCTAACTCTGGCTGCGGTTGCCGATTATCTTCACACATCTTCAAGCGAGAAAAAAATCGGTTATCATACATGAAATATCTACACACGATAACAGCGACAAATTAACTTAAACTAAGTAATTTCAGCTAATAGATAACTAATGCACGCGATTTGGAGAGAATCTTCATTAATATTATTTTATTCTCAAATTCACCTCAACTACAACCACTCACACTGTGAAAGCCAAAATAAGAAAATGTCATACAAAATTCATAATATCGAGAACACGTCATCTATGACGACAATATAGAATGCGGCGCAAAGAATGTTTCGAATTTAATATGACCACTTATACCGCAAACATTTAATAGAAATGAATTAAAGATGTAAAACCACAAAAATGTGTTAGAGAATATAGTGAAATGTCAGGTGTGACTTGACCAATTACTAATAGAGTCACAAATGACTTTACTTTTAGTATACATATATATGTATGTGCAAAGGTATTTTATTTATGACGTCATTTCAAATAGAACAATAGTATAACCCTATCAATCTTTCGAAATGTGCAACATAAAGCAAATAGAACATTAGGATTTTGTTTAACCGACTTTTGACATTTTCGTCAAAATGTCAATATGAGAAATATAAAATATTTAAGAGGTTTGTAGCAAAAATATGTAATAATAATTATTTCGAAAGTTTGGTTAAAGCAATCAAAGATTGGTTTTTACATACCTAAACATTTTGTAAGGTAATTGTAATTAAACGCCCATTTATTTGCTACTACAACTAGTTCGTATAAATTTTGATTCTCCATTTAAATCTAACAACAGAATAAAAAATAAAAATAAGATTTTTCATTTATAGTTGAATAAATTTGGAATCAAACTGAATTTAATTTCTATTTATAAATTAGAAAAGCTCGAACGAAAATGAAATTTTATATTTTGAAAAAATTACTAAAGAAATTGAAAATTTCTTGTCACAATTGAGATAATTTCAAGTTAAAAAACATTTTCTTTCAGACGATTCCATAAATTACAGGGTTTACAGTTATGTTTCCAAAGATTATTCATTTATATTTGAATAAATTTGAAATCAAATGAAACAGAATTTCTATTTATAGATTATGAAGCGCAAGCGAAAATGAAATTTTTTGTTTTAAAAAAATTACTGAAAAAATTTAAAATTTCTGCTTGTAATTGAAAAAATGTCACTTAGAGGTTTTATAGTTTTATTTCAGAAAATTTCAATTTTAATTGAAAAATTTCAGATAAAATTACAAATTGTTTTAAATGGGAACAATAAATATTATTTATTTATTTATTTGGCATTATCTGTACAACATTTGGTATATAATATAATGTAACAATATTTTTATCTGATTTTTTTTTTTAAATTTGTATTTATTTTTAATATGCAACAGTAAGTTCGAATTAATTAATTCTACTAATCTTAGCAGTACTGCTACAAACCTATTCCTTTCATGACATGTAGTTGGTGCCAGTAGTTTGAAAAAAGTATTTTGTTTAAAAGTGGCAACCTTATAAAAGATATATTTTAAGTTTCAAGGCGCCACGTTGTTGAGTACTTTGATGCGAGCCATCAAAACGGAAAGATCTCAGTGAAGTTGTAAACATAGAACAAATTGATTACCGTTATGAAATTCAATATTTCCATTTGATAGGTCTCAGTTAAACCAATATCAAAACCGATTTACATTCTACCCTGGGGGAGTCCACTCCTTCGTTTACGACTGTAAAATATTGTGTAGCAGAGTTTAAGCGAGACCGTACAAGTGTCAAGCCGAACACCGTAGCGTTCGACCAATTAAGGTCTCCATGTCAGACAAGGTTAAGAAAATGCACAAAATGCGGTAGATGCTTGAGCTAGCTGAAATGAAATGATGAGCATTTCAAAGGAGCAAAATGTGCCGAGAAAATGTTTCAGTAGAGTTTGGTAGGCTTTTCGATAGTTCACCGCAATAAATCCCAATTTTATAACCACGGATGAGACATGAACCCACCACTTCGCACCAGAGACAGAAGTCTACGAGGGTTTTACGTGAGTCTCGCCGTGAAGGCCTTACCCACTGTGCGCAACACACTGGGCATATTACAATACGACTGCCAACGAAAAGGCACTGACAATTTTGGTACTACCGCAATTGTCAGCCCTTTCCTTCAGCCAGGAGATACCACATTGATTATGCCAGTGTGGAACATAATCCCCATTGGCGGAGGTGAGGCCTATCTTACCCCCTCTGTTACTCTGTAGATCTGTAGCACCCGGTTGCAATGCAACTCCACATTCGAGCAAAAAGTTTTTACCAGCGATTTTGGAATCAACCCGCGTGATGCCCCCACTAGAGGTCCCACACTAAATGATCAGGAGGGAACTCAGTCTCGGGGCCTCCTGATCCCCACGCTACCGGCCAAACTCACCAGTCGTAGCTGCGTAGCAAAGCAAATAGCAAAGCTACTACCAAATTGTGATTTACACACCATACTTCACGGGATTGGTCGCCCTGTGGCAAAAGAGTACAGACTGGACATTTTTTACATACCTGCAGGTGCAGAGACCCCAGGTAGATGGAACGGTCGATACTACACTGAAAGAATGCTGTACCCTCACCGGTGGGAGACGTATCCCCTGGACTATTTTCTATATATACAGGGTGGGCCATAAGAGTGTTGGCGATTTAATTCTTCAATTTCTCGGTAACGCGCGGCGCGGGGTGGCGGGGGGATATGTCGTTCGCTGCGCCGCTTCCTGGAAATTTAGTCGCCATGGAGCCGTACACGGGAGTGCAGCGTGCATTTTGTGTCCGAGCGTATTACGAAAACAATAAATCAGTGATTACTGCACGACGTTTGTATCGGCATGAACACGGTTTACACGATTTAAGTGAAGTTCCAAGCGCCAATGTGATACGAAAATGGATCAGAATGTTCGAATTACGGTTCGTGGTCGCCCAGTTTCTGCAAGATCAGCCGACATTGTGGAGCGTGTTCGTGTTTCAGTTCAGCGAAATCCGCAACAGTCAACACGTAAGAGAAGTCAGTCTTTGGATGTCAAAAGAACAACTTTACGACGAATTTTGAAACGTGATTTGCATTTGAAGGCTTATAAAATTCAGATAGTCCAAGAATTAAAACCCGATGATGCCAATAACCGACTTAACTTTGTCAATTTGATGCTAGAGCGGTTCAACAATTTCAACAACGTGATTTTTAGTGATGAGGCCAATTTTCACCTTAATGGCCATGTGAAAAAGCAAAATTGTCGGTTCTGGTCCGAGACCAATCCCTGACGCTTGCATGAACGTTCACTTCACAGCTCTAAGCTTGTCGTGTGGGCTGGGATAACGTCAACCGGTATTATTGGACCATACTTTTTTGAGGACGAAAGAGGGCATGCGATGACGGTTAGAGCGAACAATTATTGCAACATGCTAGCAGACTTTTTGGTGCCAGCTTTGCAAGAACTTCAAGGCAATACCTCGAGGATGTGGTTTCAACAGGATGGGGCCACATGTCATACGGCTAGGGTATCCATAGAGCTGCTGAAAAATGTTTTTCCTGGAAAACTCATTTCGAAAAAGGGGGATATTGAATGGCCCCCACGTAGCCCCGATCTCTCTCCATGCGATTATTTTCTATGGGGCTACCTCAAATCGGTAGTCTACGAGAATAATCCGACCAATTTAGAGCAGTTGAAGAGGAACATTATTCAGGAAAGTAACAAAATACCGAGGACAACTTTTCAACGAGTTTTCCAAAATTTGCGACTTCGGTTCCAAGAGTGTCAAGCAGCCGAGGGAAGCCATTTGGACAACATTATTTTTAAGTCTTAAAAATTCCCATGCTTCTACTTTTTAAAAATACAAAAATATATTTTTTATGTTCGTAGTTTTTTTATTTAATTGAATATTTAAACCGCCAACACCCTTATGGCCCACCCTGTATATTTCTAAAGAAAAATAGCTCGGAGATAGAAGATTTGCCAACAATGAAGAGGTGGGGTCTGCGGTTAATGACTATTTTAAAAAGTTTGACAGTTCTTATTATAAACAGAGTATAGAAACTATTGAATCTCGCTGGAAAAATTGCATCGGGCTAATAGGAGGTTATGCTGAAAAACAAAGAAAATGTTCTTAGTGCCTTCTTTAGTTTTGGACCACCATCTTTCATACTGGGCATTTGGTACGCCACTTTCCACCACTCCCATATTTCATTCATGGGATGGAAGGGAAATTGATTATTTTGTGTACCTCAAACTTTTCACTCTTGATTAAATCTGTCGTGGAATGTGGAGTTTCTTGATTTCAACTTAACCGTGAATTTTTGCAGCAATTTTTTCAGAAAAGGTCTGGCTGCGTGATAAATTGCCTTGTATTTTTGAAGTCACGCGCAGAGTCTTCTGCATAGTTCCGGAAACATAACATCTTTTAACATCTTTAGGTAACATCTTGATTGTAAGATTCATCAGTTACACGAAGACATCAGTCGAAATTAGAGACTGAGGCCTTTCACATAACGTTGAGAATGATGTGTGCCGCGATGAAAAGCTATTAAATTTTCATTCCTTCCTCCTATAATTATGGTTATTTTAAATTAGTTTTTTAACATTACATCTTGCAAGCTATCTATTGTATCTTAATTGTGGTATCAACATCAGTTGGAAAAGAATATACGAGACGTGTTTATTGGTTTAAACTACCTCAAATATTAGTTTCCTTTTCCTTGAAGAAGTGTCGGAAAATGTGATATTATTCTCGAACCGGATTTGGTTAATTCAAGAATGATATCAAATTTTTCGAGGATTCTTCTGTACTGCTGGACATGAACAAATCGTGGTTTTAAGTGATTTAGATCAGTATTTAAGTCACTAACTTCTTAAAAATATGATGTATTGAAAATACATACAATATACAAAAATGTGATGTATTGGAAACCGAATACGTATTTCATATTGCTCTTCGGATTAATTAATAACTGGTCTATGAATTAATTAATTTATGAGATCGTTTGTTTCAGGTGCTGACATTATATCTGTTGGTTTGTTCGTTACACTGCGTAAAAATGTTCTCTAATAAATATGTAAATCAAAAGTTTCATCAATGGCTAATTAGCAAAGGAGATCAATTACTTCCTATTTCATCCCATATGAGGTGTAACAATTTCATAAAATTTACCTGGCTTTTGGAAAACTATCACGTTTAGAGCGTCTCCTTCTCAGCCATATGCGTTTGCCCACCTTGACTCGCATCTTGAATGGGATATTGTTGCTTATGTTGTTAATGTTGAGAGGACTCGCCTTCGTCACCGCCAAACACTCGAGCTGCGTTAGCGCTCTTCAGCGCCGCTAAACGCACTTTCCAGGTACAGCGAAAAATTTCTTTGTTTTCAGGCCAAAGTACAGCCCAAATCACAGTTGTAATGCGTTCAAAATTTCCTCCCGATAGGTTATGAGTTTGGAATGTAGTGAGTTTGTAGTGAGATTTCAATTAAAATTTAATACTTTGTTAGGAATTAGATATGTTTCATTATTGTTGAGAGTATTTTATTTTGTTGCATCTCAATTACAATTTTAATTTATTTTAGTTTCACTGTAATTCATAGTTTAATTCGATTGTTGAAATAATTGAAACACAAAAGTGCTGTTGTTACTACGATATTTTATGAGAACTTATGCGATATTACAATCAACAAATCTTGTTCTTTTTTATGGTTGTTAATTAATTTTTGCATTGTTTTTTTCATATGAAAATTTATCTCGTTTTAATGCGGTTGTTTGTTGCCGTTTTGTTTACAGCAAAAAGTCCAGAAAATTTGCATCAATTTGGAATTCATAAGAACTGCCAGGTACTCAATTTCCATAGAAAATCCCTTTCGGAGTTGGATTTCTCTTGCCGGTCCGGTTGCCAATATTTTGTTATTGTTGCATTTGGGGGAATGTTAGTTAGAGCATTTTTGTTTTACAATAATTTGCTGTCATTTGTAGTTGTTGTTGTTGGTGTTGTTGTTATGGTAATCGGGCGGTGTTAATGTTATTTGCATTATATTATTCAACATCTGAAATCGGCTTAGAAAGCGCTGGGAATTGTTTTAGTTTAACTTGTGTGTTTCACGCTTTTTCTTTGTTGTATACAAATTAACATTAGAATACCCTGTACTGTCGTTCCATTTGTGTTTCGCTTCGGTTTAGTTCATTTAGACCTTTCTTTTGTACATTTTTGGATGTTTTCTTTTTTTCTTTTGTATTTTCCACAGTTCTTTTTTGTGTACCCTTCGTCTTCGTTCACTTCAGTTTGCTTGTTTTATTTCATTTTGATGTTTTGGTATACGTTTTGTTTTTAGATCCTTTATTAGAAAAGAGAGGAAATCCTTACACAGGTGTTACCAATGCCCAAAGTATCCAATTTATATTGTACTCCTATTGACGTTGATTTGGTATAATTCGATATTTTTTATGAACATAAATTTTGCCTGAAAACGAAAAGGTTTTATCCCATTTTGACCCATGGAACAGATTCTTAACCTTCTGAAGCAAAAGTGCAAGTGAATGTCTTAGTTTATGGCTCAATAATAACGTGATTAGAATAAGAAATTTACTGAAATGTGAGTAATTATCGTAATTATTACTGTACGAGTATTAGCCCGTAGTTATATGCAGAAACCCTGAGAAGAATAAAAACAGTTAAGTGTCCTACATCACACAGTTTTCAAGGATATCCTGACATATTGCTCTAATTCTTAGCCTCAGTTTTGTATGGCGATTAAGGTAATGCAAATTGAATCCGACTAAGTGGCCAATGTTGTCTTTCATTCCATCCGCAAAGTTTTTGTAAGAAATATTAGACATAATCGATAATTGTTTTTATTTTTTAGGATAATAATTTTATAGCTGAAACGTACAAATATCCGTCATTTTCAGAAAACAAGTATTATAATTATTGGAAAAGCTTTAAAAAATGAGTTAGTTCATTTCTTTCCTATGAAGTAATATTGGGCGAAAATGTTTGCTTCCATTGATACAAAGATAAAAATAACTTTAATAACTAATTGGTGCCCGTATCTAATCACATTATTAGTATTTTAAATCACACTCAGTGTTTGAGATAAAAATATCGTTAAATAGGTCAAGACGACCAGCTCTCAGCTGTTAAGTACCTGTCACCTGAAATGTTATTTATATAGTGAGATGTTTGCCATTTACGAATATGGATCGTTTATCAACCGAAGAACGCGTAAAAATAGATAAAACTTACTACAAAAGTGGTGACACAAACGTAAGCACTTTTCGTGTATTACCGCGTGATTATTGGCGTCATAATCGACCTACTACGCAAGGAGTTGGTAAGATTATGGAGAAATTTGAAGAGACTGTAAGCATGACAGATATGGTCAGACCTGTGCATCATCGCAACGTACACACTATCGAAAATGTTGCTTTTGTTAGTAAAAGTATGGTGGATCCGAATTTCATTTCAGAAGACTATGGCCGTATGATAGCCGAATTTTTTGGCCTACAATTACAGATTACGGACTGGGCAATATGTGGTTTCAACAAGACGACGCCACAAGCCACACAAAACTACCGATTTTGGTGTTATTGCATGATAAGTTTCCAAAATACCTAATTTCACATTTTGTCAATGTCAATTGGCTACTAAGATCATGCGGTTTGGCGCCATTTGACTTTATGTTGGTGGGCTACGTCAAGGACCGTTAGAGCATTTGCTAAACAACATTCGTCAAGTCATCGCTGAGATATCGCCCGAAATGTTGGAAAAAGTGGTAGAAAACTACCTCAAAAGGATACACTGGCACGGTGGCCATTACCGTCAAAACATGAACCTTAAAATTTTTTGTGTAGTAAAAAAATTTGTCTTTCTAGAGCTTTATGTAATGGTACCGAATATTGTTGAAAAGTCCAAAAATATCTTCGGAATTATTTGTGTGCTAAACTAAATGTTTTAAAATATTTTCACAGTACATTTGTTGATTTACCTTTATGCCATGTTTAATAAAAACGAGTCCTATAGAAGTTACCGCGACCCAAATCATCACTAAGTTATCCTCTGAGTTGTCCTCTAAGTTGTCTTCTGATTTGCACTCTAACCTTAAACGATCATTTTGTTTTTTTACATATTGCTGAATCGTAAACATTTTTTTTTGTTCGAAAAGATCAAATTTTCAAGCCCGTCACTAACGAGCAAGTTTTCAACAACTTTGTTCCTTTGTTCCTGCAGATGTTAATTTCTACATTTTTTGTGTTTTGTGTTACTACAATCACAGTTTATTTTTTAATATGCGCCCTATGCTATGAGCAGACACGTTGAAGTTGAATTGCTCTTTGCAGTGGATGAGGTTGAATTCTGGCCTTCATATTTCGAACCATTTTTGGCGATGTTACTGTTTTTGGATGTCCATCTCCATGGCGTTTTCTTAATGCTACCTGTATCATTACTACATTGTAGGAACTAGAAGCATAAAATGGTCTCTCATTGGGTTAGCTGCCGCTCAAATAAGCATAAGTGACTAGATCGAGGATTGAACGTGCAATCATGCAAACTATAGTCGCATGTACTAATCATCGCGCCATATTCGACCAATCCCATGTATTGTTTTTTAAATATCCAATTTCGTTTATTAAAGAATATCAGTTAGTTTATTATTTTCAACATTTTAATTATTCTAACATAGCTTTGCCATATTCACAAAATTTCGATGAACTAAATCTACATTTCTGCTAAAATATCGCATACTGTAATTAGAAAGATTGTTATCTTGTTGTACCCGTAAAATAAAAAAATAAAAATTATAAGAAAAAAGTTCCTCGTCTCTTTAAAGAGCATATTGAATTGTAAATTTCTACGTCTAACTGTAAACACAGTTCAAAAAAGTCTTACACGCAATGAAATCGCTTTGTATGCTGTTGTTTAGTTATAATTAAAAAAGTTAACTCAAATTGTGTTACAAAATTTGAATTGATTTTGAAGAAGACTGTGGTGATCTAAAAGCTCCAAGCTTGGGAACGACATTTGCGACGGAGATATATGAAAATATTGATTAACGTAATTAGTTTTTGGTTAACTCAATAAAGATAATGCTTGTATTACTATCAAAATATACGAGACAATAATGATTATAATCCCTATACTTCGGTATGTTAAAGCATATTATAATATATAATATACAAGGGCGGCTATAAAACTAACAGAACTAAGTTTCAAGACGCTACATTTGTTAGTACTTTTATTTGAGCCATCAAAAGTGAATTTGTAAACATGGGAAAAATTGGTCACAGTTATGTAATTCAATAAGTATTTCCATTTTAAAGGTCTCAGTTCAACCAATTTTAAAGCCGAGCTGGGTTCAACTCTGACGTAGTCACATCCTTCCTCCTTCGTATACGGCTGTAAAATATTGGATAGCAGAGTTTAAACGAGGCCGTACGAGCTGCTAAGACGGACACGGTAGTGATCGACCAATTGGGGTTAGACACGATTAAGAAAATCGATAAACTGGGATTGGATGATGAGCTAACCGAAACGAAAAGCATTTCAAAAAGTGCTACACGTCATATATTGACCAAAAATTCGAAGATGAGAAAACTGTGCGCAAGAAGCGCTTGCTTTCAATAGAGCAAAAATAGCATCATGTTGACGGTTCAGTAAAGTGTTTGGCGGTGCTTCACCGCAATAAAGTTGAATTACTGCGTCGATTTATAGTCATGGATGAGACATGGGTTCATCAGGACGAAAGCTGCTAAGACGAATGCCGTAGTGGTCGAACAATTGAGATGTCACGCTAGATACGATTAAGAAAATCCATAAATTGAGATTGGGTGATGAGCTAACTGAAATGATAAGCATTTCAAAAAGTGATACATTGACCAAAAATTTGAAGATGAGAGAGCTGTGCGGAAAAAGAGTGCGAAAATAGTGTCGTGAAAATGGTTTAGTAGAGTGCTTGGCGGTGCCTTTTAGATATGGTTCCACCACTTCACACCTCAGACAAAGGAACAGTCAAAGCAATGGACTGAAATGGGAAAATCGTGTCAAAAGAAGGCGAAGATGGTTCCATCTGCTGGTAAGGTCATGGCGTCTGTTTTTGGGATGTGCATGAGGGTATCATTATGATCACTTAAGAAACATTTTCACTCCTGGTGTTGCTGATTTGTCAAGGGTTGTTTCGCTTCTTTTTCAGCCAATAAGTTTTGAGATTCGAGATGTAAAAGAATTAATTCTAAAACTAAACTCGGAAAAAGCTCCAGGGATTGATGGTATCAGTAACAAGATGCTAAAAGAGTTACCCCATATTGCATTGAGAATCTTGCTTTTCTTATTTAATGCCATACTGCGACTAGAATACTTTCCTTACAACTGGAAGGTAGCTCTGGTAAAAATGATCAAAAAGTCAGGCAAAGACCTCACCAGAGCTGAGTCGTATAGGCCTATCAGCCTATTACCCTTAACTGTCGCCAATACTAGCAGAACCCAACAATTTGGGTTCAGAAAACAGCGTAGCACCATTGAACAGAGGCATAGATTGGTTCAAGTCCTTAGAAGTGCCTTAGAGGAAAAAAAGTATTGTTCTGCATTATTCATCGATGTTTCTCAGGCTTTTGACAAGGTATGGCTTGAAGGACTGATACTAAGGCTAAAGGCATGCTTGCCTACGAATACTCAAAAGCTTTTGGAAAGCTATATCTCCGCCCGAACCTTTTCAATTAGGGGGGAGACCTTTTAAGGGAATCTATAGCTGCCGGTGTGCCACAGGGCAGTATACTGGGATCTGTTTTATATTTAATATATGCTTCCAATATGCTTGTTAGTGGTACCATCCATACATCTACTTTTGCCGATGATACAGCCTGCCTTAGCACGCATGAGAGCCCTCGTGAAGCATCGCGTCATCTCCAGGAATATATTGCCCGGCTGGAACAGTGGGCAATCCATAGATTTCTATGGAGAATAAAGGTTAACGAACAAAAATGTGGCCATATAATGTATTCGTTTAAATAATCAAATAGTTCCTCAACTTTTACATTTGATTTGCCTTGGTATTCACCTTGATCAGCGACTAACCTGAAAATTCCACATTGACACCAAACTAAATCAGATGAAACTTAAATTATCACAGATACGATACATTGGCTGATGGGCTGAAATTCAACCCTCAGTCTAGACTGCTAACTTTTGTTATACAAATCTATTTTGAAGCAAATTTGGTGTTATGGTATACAGCTGCGGGGCACTGCTTCAGCTTCCAATGCAGAAAAAATTCAGCGTCATTAAAATAAAATTTTGCGATTGATTACGATTACTCTGTGGTAAAACATTAAAAACATTAAAAACTCAAATATACATCGCGACTTAAATATTCAAGTTGCTACTGAGGAAATTGCAAAATTCTCTGGCAAATCCACTTGGTCCACTTGCTCGCAATATCTTGAACTACCGTAGGCACTTTCGTTTAAAAAGGAGGAACACTGCGGCTTTTACCACCAACGCTTGAAATATTAATTCTTAGAAGAGAAACATTATTTGTATCTTTATTGTCGTGTTTTTTTGTTTTTTTTTTTTTTTTTTTTTGTTTTAGAACAAATAACAACTACTAAAACTCAGTTTATGTCTGACAATGGTTGGACATATTAAACATCATTAAATTTAAAATTTGAATGCTTATTGTTAGTTCATTTTATAAAGATTCAATAAATAAATATGAATATAAAAAAAATTAAAGCTGTTGTTAGTTTTATACAGATATGCAAGATATGTAAAAAACATAATTCACAATAAAAACTCAAAGACTGATGTTTAATATGTATACTCTATAATTGTCGTTAGCAATTTTGAATTTTCTACGTTATTCTGGAAAGTGATCTAAGCAAATTCTATGTCCGCCAATTCTACGGAACTTTCTCACTACAGACCATTTCAGTTTGACAAACACGTTGTGGCTTTAATGACTATACAATATTTAATCTCTCGCCTTTTATTCCGAAAGTCTAAGATTCAAATTTCGCTATCGATATGATGATTTGTTCACTTTTATGCTTTTAAATAAAGCAGTTCAATAAAGTGAAACCAGTAAAAGTCAAAATAGGTTTGGCACGTATGGTAGTTTTATCTTCAACTCACAGCTTGTGTTTGAATGTAACAACATATTCCGTCCAGAAAAGAATCGGGAATTGACCCGCTTAAAGGGATTGTAACGAAGTTGGTACAAGTGTCTTACAAACTGACAAAGATTTTGAGTGCGATCTGCCTTTTAGTTTGTTTATAGTGCTTATGGTGCACCAACTATGTCAAAAACACTAGAACGGCTCAAACGCAATTTCACATTCATGAAATGCATTATATCCGGTGATAAAATATGGATTTACGAATTTGTCATGCATAACCAGTCAATAAGCTTCGCAATGGCACCTTTCAGTTGAAACGAAACCGAAATAAAGAAGTCATGATAATGTTGATTGTTCTCTGAATTTTGCAGCTTTGTGCAATCGGAAAGAAAGAATATCATTTGGGAGCTTTGCGGCATTTTGTAAGAGCAAATTTTCTGAGAAAAAAAAACAAATTTGTACAAGAAAACTAAAGTATTTCACACCACGATAATGCACCATCTTACAAGCCTATTATTGTAAACGAGCTTCTGGTGAAAAGCTCTACAAATGTTATGGAACAACCGCTGCATTTTCCTGATATTGTTCTGTCTAATTTTTTGTTATCTTTTGGAAACTTGAATTAGGACTTGGATTTATGTTCACTCAGTAGATGGCACAAAAGAAGGCGCAGTGGAAACTAAAGTTTTTTTCGGAAAATTCCATTGAAATCTGATTTGATGGCTGGATTCTTATAAGCATATTATTTCGAAAAGGTTACTGTAAGACTTTTTGAATTAATAATAAATATTTGATGTGTTTACCAACAATCAATGCCTTTTATGACGGAATATATGTATATGACAAATTTAGGATTTTATTATTAGTTAATAATTTTCCATCCAGCACGGCAACAAAGTTTCGTCATTGTTGAAACTAGCTTTTATTGCACCATTTACCATAAACTCAAACCTTCACAGTAGCAGATGAATGTGAAGTGATTTTCTTAGCACGCAGTCAATTCCTAAATAACCATAAATTCAAAGGAGATTCGCTGATTGACTTCAAACAGGAATTTGGTCACAACACGAACATTGAAATGGGAGTTGTGTAAATAAATATAAAATAAATATACAAAATATATATAGACCAATGTGCCAAAGAAAATACAAATGTTTATAAAGTACAAAGTTATGTAAATATTTCACCAGTCAAATCACTTGTAAAAGGTCATTAATTGTGGCAGTTATTAATGTAAAATATATGTAATTTACGACGAAGACGCTACTAATGCTTTCAATTCATGTCAAGATGCTCATTTCAATTTACATTTCCATGGAATTGCACATTTCGCTTGTTTCATTACTTTACTTTTAATCACAGTTTACATTTTTCACTTCAAATTTCTGTGGTTGCCTTTTTCATGTTCAAATTTTATATCTCAACATTTGGTATTTTATGGTGGATTTCCGTTGGCATTTTAACTTATCCACTTCAACCAGACTTTGGGTTCTCACGTGCTTTGTCGTTGTTCTCTAACGGCAGAACAATAACATTTTATGTACGGCCTTTTTTAACACTTAATAACAAATTGACTTTTTCACAAAAACACAGCTGAAATATTCATGGTCTTATACGTATGTACGGATACTCGTATAATATATTCCCAAAACAATTTTCACATTTCATTTAGAATTCATACGAAAATAAAAAAAATAAAACTGTCACTCATACGCAGTGATGATACTTTCCATATTGTTCGCGGTAGTGGGATATGGAGAGAGTATTCGAACCAAAGTTGTGGTATTTCGCTTCTCTCGTTTTGTATGTAAAAATTTTGTTTATTTTAATAATTTCGAATTTCAAAACCGATATTTATTATGTATTCCTTTTGCATGTTATACAAATTTCATGCGCGTTTAACTGTTTTCTGTCTTCCGAAGTCTTAAACGTTCTTCATTGAACCAGAGGTCTCCTAAAAATGTCTTTATTTTTTGTTTTTCTTCTATGGCAAAAGACATGAAGAATTCAATGAAAAACCAATTCAGTTATTCGTACATTAATTTATTTATTTATTTTTTGTCATCATTCCCCACTTTCCGTTTTGTTTGCTCGATTCATTTGTGTTTTGTACATTCCATTTTATTTATTCTGTTGTTATTTTTTGTTGTTTTTGTTATTGTTATTGCACTGTCAAAGCTGCTTTAGTTTTTATCATAGATGTGAGTTATTTTTCATAGCGTTTGTATTGCTTTTTTTGCGTGTCCTTTGATTCTCATTCCTTCTATGTCTGGTATCCCTTTTTTTCGTTTCTTGTCTTATTTGGTTTCTTTGCGTCAGTGTATATTCAGATTTCGATATATTTTGACATATCTACAGGGTAATCGAGTAGCAATGACATCTGTTGTATGCAGTTTGTATTTCATAACCCGTACCATACTTGAATAGGACATAGACCTATCGTATTACATATTGAGCGGTCCTAACCTTTCCTCCTCATATGTAAGTTTCCATCTTCTCGTCCCACATATGTGGAAATAAACATGTGAATTATCCCGGAAAAAAATACAAGTGATTAATCCAATTTAATCAAATTTTGGTAATTTATTGATATTATCAGCAGTGTCCTAAAACTAATTATTATATTAATTGTTATATTGCATAAAACATGATTAGAATAAGGGCACAAAAAACACGATATTTTGTGAAGTATACATTTTTTTTTATTACTGTAGGGATATTTTTTCGCCCCGCATATACAGGGTTAGCCATTTTTTGTTTTCAAGTAAAGTTATTATAAATAAAACACACATAAAACTTTGATTTCGATAAAACTTTTATTTCATAATACTTGAACGTTGCCATTATGTACGGAATACAAAGTCAATTAAATGACTGACTCTAGATTGATTGCAGCAATAGATCTTTTGAGGTAGTTTTCGACCAATTTTTTTGCACATTTCGGGTGTTATCTCGGCGACAACTTGGCGGAAGCTGGTTTCAAATGCTTCAACGTTAGCATTTGACGTAGCCTCGGAAAAATATCTTACAGCGTCAAATCGCATGATCTTGATGGCCAATTGACTTCTCACGCAATAAAGTGTAAATCGGTCATGTTGTATGGCTCGTGACACCATCTTGTTGAAACCACATATTGTCCAGTTCATAATATCCAATTGTAGGCCAAAAAATAGTCGATTATCATACGGCCATAATGTGTAGTGAATTGATGGTAACGGTTCCTCCGGCTTCTCACCCGTTGAGTGCGTTTGGAAATGAAATGCGTGTAAGAAAGGGTCAATATAGATAACATACCTACCCCGCCTACTATTGGTCAAAATATTAGCTTGTGCCCAGTTATCAGGATTATAAGTTCATAAAAATTTACAACTGGTATTGTGTCTACCAACCAGCCAGACAGAAGGACATTGTTATGAAACACATCAAACCAAATTATATTAAATTCGCACCTAAGATTACGCTGTTAGCAAATAGGTGGGGCTAGCTGTAAGTGCTAGTAGATTCTGACATAACCTAAGCACCATGCGCCCATCTTAGCCATTTGGTAAACATACCGCCTCAACACAATAGTGGTTTTATTTTGACGTCATATTCTTTTGGTTGTGTAATTTTGTGCCAAATAATCGTCATATGTGGATAGTACAAATTTTATTCTTCCAATCGAAGAAAACGGCAGTTGAAGCTCATCGTGAGATTCAAAACGTTTACGGAAATGCTGCTTTAAGTGAAACATTGTGTGCAGATTGGTTCCGTCGCTTGAAGGAAGCAGATTTTGATGTTAACGACCCTTCGACGAATAATCTTCGAAGGCACTGAATTGACGGCATTGCTTGATGGGGATCCATGTCAAATGCAGTTAGAGCTTGCTTCAGTATTAGGAGTTATCCCCCAAGCCATTTCCAATCGATTGCATGCGTTGGGAAGGATTCAAAGGATAGGAACTTGGGTTACTTATGAGTTGAAGCGAAGGGACGTTGAGCGTCGTATTTTCGCCTGTGAACAACTACTTCAGCGACAAAAATAGAAGAGGTTTTCTTCATCGTATTGTAACAGGTAATGGAAAATGGATTCATTACAGCAATCCAAAGAAAATAAAGTCATGGAGAATGCCCGATCATGCTTCTACATTGTCGCCTCGGTCGAATATTCACGCTGCGAAGTTTATAATACGTATTTGGTGGAACCAGTTCGGTGTTATTTATTATGAGCTGTTGAAACCAAGCGAAACCGTCACTGGGGATCGTTGTCGATTTCAATTAATGCGAATGAGCTGAGCTCTGTGCGAAATAGGCATGCGGCCAAGTCCGTTAAAACCAACGTGGAAATGCTGAAATGGGAAGTCTAACCAAATTCCCCACATTCTCCAGATATTCCGCCGTCCGATTATCACTTGTTCCGTTCGATGGCACATAGTCTGGCTGAGCAGCAGTTCCACTCATACGACGACATGAGGGAATGGCTAGATTCGTGGATAGCCCCAGAAGATGAACAGTTTTACCTCGACGGAATTCGAGCTTTGCCAGAAAGATGGCAATGCATCAGTGCATCATTTGTTAACATGTTTTCATAATAAAATTGCATTTTTATACAAACAAAACAGCGAGAACTTAGTTGCGCTACTAATACTTGTTATTCCAAATTTTTTTTTCGGTTGTTGCAGTTTTCTCATATCATAGGATTGAATGTCGTTAACTAGTGTACTAAAAGAAATTAATATTACGAAAATACCCAGAAATTAATATTACGAAAATACCCAAATAATTCATATACGCAATAATTCCCATATGCAAACCAAAGTAACTACAATTATGATTTAGCACAATTCATAATTAGGATATCTACAATTCATTTTCATTTTTGATTGGTGTTTAGATTACGTTAAGTCAATGAAGATTCCGATTTAGAATTTTTTGTCAATTATCCAGTTTGTTAGTTCGCCGAACCATTACAAAAAAATTATTATATATATAAAATATATATTACATATATTATATATTATAAAAATATCGACATTTTTGGAAGACCAAATTTGGGAAGAATTAAGTTAAAAAAAAAAATGGAAGAAAAAATTAAATTTGGTTTTGCTTAATTCTTAATTCTTCTTAATTCATAATTCTTTTTTGTATTTGCAGTTACTTTGCTAATGGAATATAATTCAAAAACTTGCGAAATTGATTATAATATATCAAGACAGCTGTCTGGAAGTGTAGCTATTCCAGTAATCGTCAAACTATTATCTTTAACATCCTCAGCTGTTTGTGCTTTCTCGGACATCACCGTCACTTTAAGGGTCTATAACTTCACAAAACCATCGAGAAGTTTTGCCCACCGACACGAAAGAATTCTCAACGAAGAGCACAAGTCAAATAAAATTCAATTATCCCAAGTTATTATCTAAGCACGTGATCATCGGAAACTATTGCAAAGACGTAGTTTTCCTTACAAATGCAAACAAATATAGCTTAATGAAAAGTTAGACAGTGTACATACTGTGTATTATATAGGGTGATTTTTTAATCGTAGTTTTTTTTTTTTTAAATCGAACAAAACACTCAAATTAGTATCATATATTAAAATTTTTTAGTGGAATCTATAAATTGGCCTTTGCCATTTAATTTTTAAAGATAATTTCATGTAAATGTTGTCCGGGGGTCCCTTTAAAAATTTGTATTCAGAAAGTCCAATTTTCGTCACTTATTTGAGCATTTCGGCCTGTATTGCACGGATAATGCGTGTTATGTTATCCTGTAAGATTTCAATAATGTTCGGTTTGTCCACATAGACTAACGACTTGACATAACCCCACAAGAAATAATCAAGAGGCGCTAAATCGCAAGATCTTGGGGGCCAACTCACAAGGTCAACTCACAGGGCTCACCAAATTCATCCCTCAACATATCCATTGTTTCTCGAGTAGTGTGTGACCGTAATGATGAAACCACATGTCAACCAAGTTAAACTCAGCCAATTGGAGTAAAAAAAAACACATGCCCAATCGCTGAGAACGGCGACATTTCATGATCGTCATTAACATTGGTCGCTACGGCTGCAATATTTTACAATATTGCATATTTTGCAATATTACAATATTTTTTTTATTTCGATACGCACTCTACACATGGGAGTCGATGGTTTTATGTTCAGCAAAGTAATATTGGTGCGAAATTTGGAGGTAACAGCACGAATTGTTGATTCAGCAGGTCGATTATGACGACCATAAAATGGTCGTAACAAACGATGCAAATTTGTCACAGAGCACGAATTTTGATAATAAATTTTAACGATTTTCAATCGTTGCTTGTTTGTTACTCTTTCTATGATGAAATTGCAGAGTATACTGTACACTTTTCACTTTGACAGATGACGTTTGGACGCCATTACCAACCAGTGCTGCCAACATGAAAACCTAAAATCTTAAAAAAATCCCCCTACATTCGTTTATGAATTTATTGTCGATCTTCAATGTAATATGATTTTGATTCTTAATTCGGTTCAAGATCCTTTTTCTATTAGCAATTATTTATTTTGCTCACCGAATATACTTCGAAAACTTGCAAAATAGATTATATTGGCACAGATGACTGGACGGATAAGTATTTCAGTATTCGACAAAATATCACCGAATTAAGATACAAAATCATATTAAATTAAATATCGACAGTAAATTCAGAAACGAAAAATTTAATTTTTTAGCTGCAACTAACTCAAGAATTGAAAGAGTCTGACTTCATAGCAAGGCTCGCATTTGCTAATGAAATGCTTAATCGATTTTCCAATTTTGACAATATCCTTTTCTCTGACGAGGCTCATTTCCTTATGAATGGGTTCGTAAACCGTCAAAATTGTCGTTACTGAAACAGTGAAAATCTCAAAATCAAACACCAGAAACCATTCCATAGTCCTAAAGTGACAGTATGGGCAGCAATCTCTGGCAGAGGATTAATTGGTCCTTTTTTCTTCGAAAATGCGCGGGGCTAAACCGTCACGGTTAATACGGAACGCTATGTTGAGATGTTGGACGGATTTTTGGCTCCAAAAATTGAAAGTTCAAGAATAGTGAATTCCAGAACTTGGTTCCAACAAGATGGAGCTACCTGTCACACATCAAATGACTCCATGGCGGTGGTGAAGCAGATGTTCCCTGGCAGACTGATTTCGAAAAGAGGTGATATCCCATGCCATCACGTAGTCCAGACTTGACGCCTCTTGACTTTTTTATATGGGAATACCTCAAACACAAAGTCTACAGTAATAATGCAAGAAACATCGTTCAGCTCAAGGAGAATATCCGTGGTGAAATGGCAGCCATTATAGCAGTATTACTGAAGAAAGTTTTCAATAATTTTCGTTTGCGGTTAGAGGAGTGCCATCGTAGAGAGGGTCACCATTTAGATGATGTTATTTTTAAAATATAAATTCCATTTATTACTCTACAATGCCTTAGATTTATTTTAACCATACCTTTTGTATTTATTTTTTAATCTATTTTTTAAATATGCGCGTTCCATTGCGCCACCCTGTATTAAATATACTGTGATTGGATGAAATTTAGACGTCATCAGGCAAAACGTAGTCAACTTTGTATCACGCTTTGTTACACCTTTCTTAATTTTTCTCTCTGGCTGTTTGGCAACTTTCGTTGTGCTTTCATATTAATTACTTTGTAATCATAACGGAAAACCCTTGAAGCTTCATTTGAAACTACACACATACACGCATATAAGGAGACTGAACTTCGTGGCACTTTAATATTATCATTGATTCCTCAATAACTAACAGAAACACATCAACTCTATAGGTAAAAATAGATACAGTTTTCAATACAAAGAAATGTAAAAATATGTTCCAAGGATGAAAAGCAATGAAAGAAATTGATTTAAAAATATTACAGATTCGAAATTTATGTACTTTCCCATGAATTTATTACCCCTTTTGAGAGTCACTATCATAATCTTCGCGAAAGAAAGATGCAGATGGAAAGAAATTAATGAATGTTTGACAATGAAACAGTTGTGAAGAAAAAATTAACGGTCATACCTTCAGGTTGCTTCAGAGAAAACAGTTGTAAATATTTAACATAAATACATTTTATCATCTGTATACATAATATAGTCCATACATGATGAGGTATTTAAATAAAAAAATTAACGAAAAATAAAATAATAAAAAACCAATAAGTCGACTTCCATAAAGTCAGATTTTCATGTTGTTTTTCAACCATTTAAATAAATATTCCAAAATTAAAGCGTTATTATGTCACTGTCCAGACATACTCGTATTCTATCTGTTCCCTACGTTTGTTTCTTTTTTCTCTTTTTTTACCTTTTTATGATAGAGTCATCTTGTTTGACATTTATAAGATTCCATTGCGTTTTTCTTAACGCATTTATTTGTACAACGTTTGCTTAAAAATGCCCGCTGCCTTCTTTTATGTGTCTGTTTCTATTACAGGCACGAGTCTGTAATGAACATGTTAAGTCCTTAAAATAAACTTACAGTTTTAGAGACGTTTCCGTTTCCTTTTAATGGTTTTCAAAGACCCTCTTTAGTGCAAATGACAACAGAAGAACAAACTTTTTTTCAAACGTTGATGGGAAATTAAAAAAAACCGCTACAAGAAATGAGTAATCGTAAGCGAAAGCGATAATGACAGTTACAAGTCAATTCAATTATATTAAATAATAAATAAAGTAATGGGATATATAAAAAAATAAACTGGTTCAATAGATTTCTAGGACATTTATTGGTAATCCTCCACACCAGAGGCAAAATAAAATATTGTATAGAGATGTGATGTTTGCACGACAGGTGCGCTCTAAGCGTATTTTGTATGAGTTCTGTACGCATTTTTCAATTGAATTA
Source organism: Philornis downsi (assembly GCA_019455685.1). Classification (NCBI taxonomy): domain Eukaryota; kingdom Metazoa; phylum Arthropoda; class Insecta; order Diptera; family Muscidae; genus Philornis; species Philornis downsi. The sequence goes on along the minus strand of JAHXMU010000724.1, from coordinate 1,189,230 downwards.
AACTCTGCTACCGATTTATGCCACAGTTGTTGAAGCATATTAAAGAAATCCTTGTCTCAATTCTCCACTTCATGTTTAGGAAATGAACAATAACAGTTGAAATCCAAAGAAGACATGGGTTTCGCAGGAACAGGCACTGAATATCTGCTGGCAAATTAAAGAAAATTCTTGTGTTGTTGCATTTTCAATTTCTGTAGCTGTGGTTACCCAATTTATATGGTTAGGCAGGATTATTCAAAGCGATTAAGATTATTTATTTTACTTTTACTGACATTCTTATTGATCCGATTGTATCAAGCGAAAAGGAATCCCTGCCTTTTTTTCAGTTAGTTAGT